>NC_069419.1:40165065-40287565 GCF_026875155.1 Cherax quadricarinatus
CATTGTTGATGGTCACTCATCGTTCATGGTCACACATTGTTCATGGTCACACATTGCTGATGGTCAGACATTGTTGATGGTCACTCATTGTTGATGGTCACACATTGCTGATGGTCACACATTTTTGGTGGTCACACATTGTTTATGGTCATACATTGCTGATGGTCACTCATTGTTGATGGTCACACATTGTTGATGGTCACACATTGTTGATGGTCACACATTGTTGATGGTCACATATTGCTGATGGTCACACATTGTTGTTGGTCACACATTGTTGATGGTCACACATTGTTGATGGTCACACATTGCCGATGGTCACACATTGTTGATGGTCACACACATTGTTGATGGTCACACATTGTTGATGGTCACACATTGCTGATGGTCACACATTGTTGATGGTCACACATCGTTCATGGTCACACATTGTTGAAGGTCACACATCGTTCATGGTCACACATTGCTGATGGTCACATATTACTGATGGTCACACATTATTGAGGGTCACACATCGTTGATGGTCACACATTGCTGATGGTCAAACATTGTTGATGGTCACATATTGTTGATGGTCACACATTGTTGATGGTCACACATTGTTGATGGTCACACATTGCTGATGGTCACACATTGTTGGTCACACATTGCTGATTGTCACACATTGTTAATGGTCACACATTGCTGATGGTCACACATTGTTGATGGTCACACATCGTTCTTGGTCACACATTGCTGATGGTCACACATTGTTGATGGTCACACATTGTTGATGGTCACACATCGTTCAGGGTCACACATTGTTGATGGTCACACATTGTTGATGGTCACACATTGTTAATGGTCACTCATTGTTGATGGTCACACATTGCTGATGGTCACACATTGTTGATGGTCACACATTGTTGATGGTCACACGTTGTTGATGGTCACACATTGTTGATGGTCACACATTGTTGATGGTCACACATTGTTGATGGTCACACATTGTTGATGGTCACACATTGTTGATGGTCACACATTGCTGATGGTCACACTTTGTTGATGTTCACACATTGCTGATTGTCACACATTGTTGATGGTCACACATTGCTGATGGTCACACATTGTTGATGGTCACACATCGTTCATGGTCACACATTGCTGATGGTCACACATTGTTGATGGTCACACATTGTTGATGGTCACACATCGTTCATGGTCACACATTGTTGATGGTCACACATTGCTGATGGTCACACATTGTTAATGGTCACTCATTGTTGATGGTCACACATTGCTGATGGTCACACATTGTTGATGGTCACACATTGTTGTTGGTCACACATTGTTGATGGTCACACATTGTTGATGGTCAAACATTGTTGATGGTCACATATTGTTGATGGTCACACATTGTTGATGGTCAAACATTGTTGATGGTCACACATTGTTGATGGTCACACATTGTTGATGGTCACACATTGTTGATGGTCACACATTGTTGATGGTCACACATTGCTGATGGTCACACATTGTTGATGGTAACACATTGTTGGTCATACATCGTTGATGGTCACACATTGTTGATGGTCACACATTGCTGATGGTCACACATTGTTGATGGTCACACATCGTTGATTGTCACACATTGTTGATGGTCACACATCGTTGGTCATACATCGTTGATGGTCACACATCGTTGATGGTCATATATCGTTGATGGTCACACATCGTTGATGGTCACACATGGTTTATGGTCACACATCGTTGATGGGCACACATTGCTGATGGTCACACATTGCTGATGGTCACACATCGTTCATGGTCACACATTGCTGATGGTCACACATTGCTGATGGTCACACATTGCTGATGGTCACACATTACTAATGGTCACACATTGTTGGTGGTCACACATTGCTGATGGTCACACATTGCAGATGGTCACACATTGCTGATGGTCATACATCGTTGATGATCACACATTGCTGATGGTCACACATTGTTGATGGTCACACATTGCTGATGGTCACACATTGCTGATGGTCACACATTGCTGATGGTCACACATTGCTGATGGTCACACATTGTTGATGGTCACACATTATTGATGGTCACACATTGCTGATGGTCACACATTGCTGATGGTCACACATTGCTGATGGTCACACATTGTTGATGGTCACACATTGTTGATGGTCACACATTGTTGATGGTCACACATTGTTGATGGTCACACATTGTTGATGGACACACATTATTTATGGTCACACATCGTTCATGGTCACACATTGTTGATTGTCACACATTGTTGATGGTCACACATCGTTCATGATCACACATTGCTGATGGTCACACATTGCTGATGGTCACACATTATTGATGGTCACACATCGTTGATGGTCACACATTGCTGATGGTCACACATTGTTGATGGTCACACATTGTTGATGGTCACACATTGTTGATGGTCACACATTGCTGATGGTCACACATTGTTGATGGTCACACATTGCTGGTGGTCACACATTGTTGATGGTCACACATTGCTGATGGTCACACATTGTTGATGGTCACACATCTTTCATGGTCACACATTGCTGATGGTCACACATTGTTGATGGTCACACATTGTTGATGGTCACACATCGTTGATGGTCACACATTGTTGATGGTCACACATCGTTGATGGTCACACATCGTTGATGGTCACACATCGTTGGTCACACATCGTTGATGGTCACACATCGTTGATGGTCACATATCGTTGATGGTCACACATGGTTGATGGTCACACATGGTTCATGGTCACACATCGTTGATGGTCACACATTGCTGATGGTCATACATTGCTGATGGTCACACATCGTTCATGGTCACACATTGCTGATGGTCACACATTGCTGATGGTCACACATTGCTGATGGTCACACATTGCTGGGGGTCACACATTGCTGATGGTCACACATCGTTGATGATCACACATTGCTGATGGTCACACATTGTTGATGGTCACACATTGCTGATGGTCACACACTGCTGATCGTCACACATTGTTGGTGGTCACACATCGTTGATGGTCACACATCGTTGATGGTCACACATTTATGATGGTCACACATTGCTGATGGTCACACATTGCTGATGGTCACACATTGCTGATGGTCACACATCGTTGATGGTGACATATTGCTGATGGTCATACATCGCTGATGGTCACACATTGCTGATGGTCACACATTGTTGATGATCACACATTGCTGATGGTCACACACTGCTGATGGTCACACATTGTTGATGGTCACACATCGTTGATGGTCACACATTTATGATGGTCACACATTGCTGATGGTCACACATTGCTGATGGTCACACATTGCTGATGGTCACACATCGTTGATGGTCATGTATTGCTGATTGTCGCACATTGTTGATGGTCACACATCGCTGATGGTCACACATGGTTGATGGTCACACATGGTTGATGGTTACACATGGTTGATGGTCACACATGGTTGATGGTCACACATGGTTGATGGTCACACATGGTTGATGGTCACACATGGTTGATGGTCACACATGGTTGATGGTCACACATGGTTGATGGTCACACATGGTTGATGGTCACATGGTTGATGGTCACACATGGTTGATGGTCACACATGGTTGATGGTTACACATGGTTGATGGTCACACATGGTTGGGTGGTTACACATGGTTGATGGTCACACATGGTTGATGGTCACACATGGTTGATGGTCACACATGGTTGATGGTCACACATGGTTGATGGTCACACATGGTTGATGGTTACACATGGTTGATGGTCACACATGGTTGATGGTTACACATGGTTGATGGTCACACATGGTTGATGGTCACACATGGTTGATGGTCACACATGGTTGATGGTCACACATGGTTGATGGTCACACATGGTTGATGGTTACACATGGTTGATGGTCACACATGGTTGATGGTTACACATGGTTGATGGTCACACATGGTTGATGGTCACACATGGTTGATGGTCACACATGGTTGATGGTCACAAAATGGTTGATGGTCAAAACATGGTTGATGGTCACACATGGTTGATGGTCACACATGGTTGATGGTCACACATGGTTGATGGTCACACATGGTTGATGGTCACACATGGTTGATGGTCACACATTGCTGATGGTCACACATCGCTGATGGTCACACATGGTTGATGGTTACACATGGTTGATGGTTACACATGGTTGATGGTTACACATGGTTGATGGTCACACATGGTTGATGGTCACACATGGTTGATGATCACACATGGTTGATGGTCACACATGGTTGATGGTCACACATGGTTGATGGTCACACATGGTTGATGGTCACACATGGTTGATGGTCACACATGGTTGATGGTTCACACATGGTTGATGGTCACACCATGGTTGATGGTCACACATGGTTGATGGTCACACATTGCTGATGGTCACACATCGCTGATGGTCACACATGGTTGATGGTTACACATGGTTGATGGTTACACATGGTTGATGGTTACACATGGTTGATGGTCACACATGGTTGATGGTCACACATGGTTGATGATCACACATGGTTGGTCACACATGGTTGATGGTCACACATGGTTGATGGTCACACATGGTTGATGGTCACACATTGCTGATGGTCACACATCGCTGATGGTCACACATGGTTGATGGTTACACATGGTTGATGGTTACACATGGTTGATGGTTACACATGGTTGATGGTCACACATGGTTGATGGTCACACATTGTTGATGGTCACACATGGTTGATGGTCACACATGGTTGATGGTCACACATGGTTGATGGTCACACATGGTTGATGGTCACACATGGTTGATTTGGTCACACATGGTTTATGGTCACACATGGTTGATGGTCACACATGGTTGATGGTCACACATGGTTGATGGTTACACATGGTTGATGGTTACACATGGTTGATGGTCACACATTGTTGATGGTCACACATGGTTGATGGTCACACATGGTTGATGGTCACACATAGTTGATGGTCACACATGGTTGATGGTCACACATTGTTGATGGTCACACATGGTTTATGGTCACACATGGTTGATGGTCACACATCGCTGATGGTCACACATGGTTGATGGTCAGACATGGTTGATGGTCACACATGGTTGATGGTCACACATTGTTGATGGTCACACATGGTTGATGGTCACACATGGTTGATGGTCACACATGGTTGATGGTCACACATCACTTTCCTTCCTGTCTAAAGTTCCATTAATCACTGTAGGTGCTGTCTAGTTTCACTCTTAACTGGTTCTGTGATATTATTTTCCTTGACAAGACTTGGTAATTACTTTAACTCTTCTGTATCGCTACAGAAGATATTTGAGACCTGGTTTTACACTACGAGTAATGCAAAGTTACATTCACTTTCCTTGCAACAATATTGATTGTCATTCCTATTAATCTTAAAATCTGAGGCAAGATACTCTGGATATATGTTTTGTAGTTTTTATAGACATAGTTTAAACTGTTTCACTCTTATCTGCAAGTTTTATTATTTTTTATTTTTGTGGTTTGTTTATTCATCATTGCACTCTGGCTCACAGATCATTCATAACTCTTATCATATTTTGGTAAACTTTTAATTTATTTTTTTAAGATTTTTCATTAAACTCATCAGTCGCTTTTGTAATGCATTAATAAAACTAAATTCTTCTGGGTAAAAGTAGTTTAGATTGTATTCAGCTGCCATTTGAAATACTTGTACAGATGCAGTAGTTTAGAGGAGTATTAGTAAACGTAAGTTGTTCAGGGAGGTAGTATTGAGAAGCATGATCTCCGGTACTGGTATACAAGTGTAAAGAATCAATAGAAAAAAGGTATTAATAACAGAGGAGACACTGTAGAGGTAAAAATATACATTATCATTTGACACTGAGGGTGAGGTAGGGAGGTATGTGAAGTATGGGGTGTGTGTATGTCGGGTGCACATGCATCAGGAGTAAGGTACGGCTGGAAAACATTAGGGACGTGTTTCCATAAGACACCTGCTGTCCCTGTCCCTATTCACCCATCAGATCCTGGAACAAAACTGATCTAATTTACCCGAGATGCTCTGCATAACAAGCGGCTTTCTATATAGTAGTATGTCACTGACTTCAGCTAGGTCTGTATACCTTGTACAGGTACTTGTAGTAAATATAGATATTACTATATTATTATTAAGGAGTATCTGGCGTGTGCACATGTATCAGGAGTATCTGGCGTGGGAGTATGCGGATAGCATGTGAGTCTGGCGTGCGAGGGGGAAGGGGGGTGCGAGAGGGGGGGGGGTAGCGTGTGGGCGTGCGTGTCAGGTCTTTCATTCAGCTGGGAGGCAAAGATGACGGAGGCTTGAGACGGGTGGAGCAAAATGGCGGCTTCCAAGAAGTAAACAATAGCATCATCTCGGCCATCACGGCTGGAGGTGTTGTGTGGTTCAGCATCCCAGCCACCTCCTTTCCCATCCCCCACTCTTCCCCTTTCCTCTTACGCACCCCCTCCCGCTCACGTTCCAGAGGCACGAACCTCTCACCCCCTTCCCAGTTTCTACCTCCTTTCTTCTGGGAGCAGCGACCAGCTTTGCAAGAACAGCCGCCTCACACCGGCGTCTTCAACACCAATAAGTCCTTCCCAGGTTCGATTTTATATTTGTATAAATAACACGTTCTCCACTCTGACCTTATTTTACATCTTTCCTTTTCTTTATTAACGATGTTTTTTTTTTTTATCCTGGAAATTGGAGAGAGCACATATGCTGCTGTGTATGATAATCTATGTAACTGTATTTGTGTACACCTGAGTAAACTTGCTTACTAACACCAATCATTGCTTTAATTTTGGCTTATTGAGAATTTCCACCACCTCAAACACCACCCTCAATCTCCACCATAGCTTCCATTACCATGATCATCACCACCACCAGCATCATCATCATCACCATCGTCACCACCATCATCACCACCATCTGCATCGTCATCATCAAAATTGTAACCACCATCATCATCATCATCACCATCGTCACCACCGTCATCATCACCGCCACCATCATTACCATAATCACCACCATCATCACTACCATCACCACCATCATCACCACCATCATCACCACCACCATCATCACCACCATCACCACCACCATCATCACCACCACTCACCATCATCACCACCATCACCACCATCATCACCATCATCATCACCACCAACATCACTACCAATCTGACTACTTCTTGTCTATCAGTCATAACAGAAGTGACATCAACAATATATACATCAACAATATATACATAAATATATACATCAACAATATATACATCCTGCTGTTCTTTCAGCATCAGCTGGACAAAAATGCAGTTGTAATATACAACTGTTTAAGGTTAGTAATATTTTAGCGGTATTATAAAAATTTGAGACTACCCTCCAAATCTGGAGATAAATCTTTAGACGATCTTTCGGTCAATCCTGAACCATTATCAACTCACTTAAACCTTCACAATGGTTTAAGACGGACCGAAACGTCGTCTAAGATTAATTTTAAACATTATAGGTTAGGTGTTAATTATCCCAGCCTGGTTTGGTCTGGCCTTGGACCGGGCCACAGGAGCGTTGATCCCCGAAATCGACTCCAGATAGACGCTATTATGACTTCCATTCATTGTCATCAGAAATAAACAGCAACTCTAACTCGCCACTCTGTAAACTTCACGAAAAAAAGACACAAATACAGAATAATGCGATCATTTATTGTCAATAAAAATTCGCATTATACTGTTTCGGCCACACAGAGAACTTTATCAAGTTACAAACAGATCTACCTGGGAAAGATGGGTTTATATATATAAGAAGCACAGCGAGGTGAAGAATGAGGAGTGGTGTGTTGAAGCTAATACCGGATTTATAAACATTTATTGATGTTTTTGGGGTTCTGATGGTCACCGAAATTATGATGTTCGCTCATGTCTGGCAGACAGCTATTGACTGGATAACTGGTATTGTAGTAAGCCACCAAAGCGGTAAAAAATAATTATAAATAAGAGAAAAGCAGGATAGTTTAGTGGTAATTGGTACCAAGAGAAGTGGATAAGTGCAGTTAAGATCTTTGTTAGGTCATTATAACGCTCAACACTGAGAGAAACATAGTGTTTCTTAACCAAAGTTGCAGCTTCATTGTACATTCAACCATTACCTAAAAGAATCAGGAAATTAACGTTAAGTTTCTCTCTCCATCTCTCTCTCCTCCAGTTCCTCAGCTTCTGGTTTTAACAAACTCAACCGCGAAGAAAAATTACCCAGCTTAACTGTGTCGGATAACAATTAAGTGTTTTTGTGGTGAAATGCAGTCGTCTCCTTTATCAATACCACGACACAAAGACGACGATAGATAATACGAAGATTTATTTATAAATACAAAGCCAGGAAAGTAACTGAAAAGTGGGAGGATCCAGGTCGGTGTGTGTGTGTGTGTTTGTTATACAAATGTAGATACAATACGTAAACGAAATTGATAAACATATTACACTAATTTGGATTCAGGAAGCTTCTAATGGGTAGTTTCTTGAGGGATTAATGTGAAGATTGCAGAATAAAAAGGTGCAAAATAAAAATTATTGTATGGAATGAGATATTTTTTGTTAGTTATGATATAACAAGTGGGATCCCATAGTAATGATTGATGTTCCCATTGACATTGTATGAACTCTCAGAAGGTCAGTGGTCACTCAGTGATGTTACTAGTGTTACAAGGGTCAGTGGTCACTCAGTGATGTTACTAGTGTTACAAGGATCAGTGGTCATCAGTGATAATACTAGTGTTACAAGGGTCAGTGGTCACTCAGTGATGTTACTAGTGTTACAAGGGTCAGTGGTCACTCAGTGATGTTACTAGTGTTACAAGGGTCAGTGGTCACTCAGTGATGTTACTAGTGTTACAAGGATCAGTGGTCACTCAGTGATGTTACTAGTGTTACAAGGGTAAGTGGTCACTCAGTGATGTTACTAGTGTTACAAGGGTCAGTGGTCACTCAGTGATGTTACTAGTGTTACAAGGACAGGGTCACTCTGAGTTCTAGGTTACAGTAGTGGTCACTCATATGTTACTAGTGTTACAAGGGTCAGTGATATTACTAGTGTTACAACGGTCAGTGGTCACTCAGTGATGTTACTAGTGTTACAAGGGTCAGTGATGTTACTAGTGTTACAAGGGTCAGTGGTCACTCAGTGATATTACTAGTGTTACAAGGGTCAGTGGTCACTCAGTGATGTTACTAGTGTCACAAGGGTCAGTGATGTTACTAGTGTTACAAGGGTCAGTGGTCACTCAGTGATGTTACTAGTGTTACAAGGGTCAGTGATATTACTAGTGTTACAACGGTCAGTGGTCACTCAGTGATGTTACTAGTGTTACAAGGGTCATGGAGTGTTACTAGTGTTACAAGGGTCAGTGGTCACTCAGTGATGTTACTAGTGTTACAAGGGTCAGTGGTCACTCAGTGATATTACTAGTGTTACAAGGGTCAGTGATGATTACTAGTGTTACAAGGGTC
This sequence comes from Cherax quadricarinatus, assembly GCF_026875155.1. Lineage (NCBI taxonomy): Eukaryota > Metazoa > Arthropoda > Malacostraca > Decapoda > Parastacidae > Cherax > Cherax quadricarinatus. The sequence continues at coordinate 40,174,650 of NC_069419.1, forward strand.
AGTGGTCACTCAGTGATGTTACTAGTGTTACAAGGGTCAGTGGTCACTCAGTGATGTTACTAGTGTTACAAGGGTCAGTGATATTACTTGTACAAGGTCATGTCACTCATGATACTAGTGTTACAAGGGTCAGTGGTCACTCAGTGATGTTACTAGTGTTACAAGGGTCAGTGATATTACTAGTGTTACAAGGGTCAGTGGTCACTCAGTGATGTTACTAGTGTTACAAGGATCAGTGATATTACTAGTGTTACAACGGTCAGTGGTCACTCAGTGATGTTACTAGTGTTACAAGGGTCAGTGATATTACTAGTGTTACAAGGGTCAGTGATATTACTAGTGTTACAAGGGTCAGTGATATTACTAGTGTTACAAGGGTCAGTGGTCACTCAGTGATATTACTAGTGTTACAAGGGTCAGTGGTCACTCAGTGATGTTACTAGTGTTACAAGGGTCAGTGCTCACTCAGTGATGTTACTAGTGTTACAATGGTCAGTGGTCACTCAGTGATCTTACTAGTGTTACAAGGATCAGTGATATGAGTACTAGTGTTACAAGGTCAGTGGTACTATGATGTACTAGTGTTACAAGGGTCAGTGGTTACTTTCAGGGCGTGGATATATTACTAGTGTTACAAGGGTCAGTGGTTACTCAGTGATGTTACTAGTGTTACAAGGGTCAGTGGTCACTCAGTGATGTTACTAGTGTTACAAGGGTCAGTGGTCACTCAATGATGTTACTAGTGTTACAAGGATCAGTGATATTACTAGTGTTACAACGGTCAGTGGTCACTCAGTGATGTTACTAGTGTTACAAGGGTCAGTGATGTTACTCAGTGTTACAAGGGTTACAATGTTCAGTGTTACACAGGGCAGTGATTTACTAGTGTTACAAGGGTCAGTGAATTATTACTAGTGTTACAAGGTCAGTGATTCTAGTGTTACAACAGGGTCAGTGATGTTACTAGTGTTACAAGGGTCAGTGGTCACTCAGTGATGTTACTAGTGTTACAAGGGTCAGTGATATTACTAGTGTTACAAGGGTCAGTGGTCACTCAGTGATGTTACTAGTGTTACAAGGGTCAGTGGTCACTCAGTGATGTTACTAGTGTTACAAGGGTCAGTGATATTACTAGTGTTACAAGGGGTCAGGACGGTTTACTCAGTGATATTACTAGTGTTACAAGGGTCAGTGGTCACTCAGTGATGTTACTAGTGTTACAAGGGTCAGTGATATTACTAGTGTTACAAGGGTCAGTGATGTTACTAGTGTTACAAGGGTCAGTGATGTTACTAGTGTTATACAGAGGGTCTAGTGTTGGTTCACTCAGTGATATTACTAGTTTTACAAGGGTCAGTGGTCACTCAGTGATGTAGTTACAGGTAGATTACTAGTGTTACAAGGGTCCAGTGATGTTACTAGTGTTACAAGGGTCAGTGGTCACTCAGTGATGTTACTAGTGTTACAAGGGTCAGTGATGTTACTAGGTTACAAGGTCAGTGGTCACTCAGTGATATTACAAGTCAAGGTCGTGGTCACTCAGTGATGTTACTAGTGTTACAAGGGTCAGTGTTACTCAGAAGTTACTAGTGTTACAAGGGTCAGTGGTCACTCGTGATGTTCTGTGTTACAAGTCTGATGTTACTAGTGTTACAAGGGTCAGTGGTCACTCAGTGATATTACTAGTGTTACAAGGGTCAGTGTCACTCAGTGATGTTACTTACAAGGGTCTGATATTACTAGTGTTACAAGGGTCAGTGGTTCACTCAGTGATGTTACTAGTGTTACAAGGGTTCCTGAGTTACAGTGTTACAAGGCAGTGGTACTCAGTGATGTTACTAGTGTTACAAGGGTCAGTGGTTACTCAGTGATGTTACTAGTGTTACAAGGGTCAGTGGTTACTCAATGATATTACTAGTGTTACAAGGGTCAGTGGTCACTCAGTGATGTACTAGTGTTACAAGGGTCAGTGGTCACTCAGTGATGTCACTAGTGTTACAAGGGTCAGTGGTCACTCAGTGATGTCACCAGTGTTACAAGGTCAGTGGTCACTCAGTGATGTCACCAGTGTTACAAGGGTCAGTGGTCACTCAGTTGTTATTGTTCAAGTCAGTGTATCTAGTGTTACAACGGTCAGTGGTCACTCAGTGATGTTACCAGTGTTACAAGGTCAGGGTACCAGTGATGTTACTAGTGTTACAAAGGGTCAGTGGTTCAGTCAGTGATGTTACTAGTGTTACAAGGGTCAGTGGTCACTCAGTGATGTTACTAGTGTTACAAGGGTCAGTGGTACTCAGTGTCATGTCATGGCACTCAGTGTATTAGTTACAAGGTCAGTGGTCACTCAGTGATGTTACTGTGTTACAAGGTCAGTGATATTACTAGTGTACAAGGTCAGTGGTCACTCAGTGATGTTACCAGTGTTACAAGGGTCAGTGGTATCATGATTACCAGTGTTACAAGGGTCAGTGATTGTTACCAGTGTTACAAGGGTCAGTGGTAACTCAGTGATTGTACAGTGTTACAAGGGTCAGTGGTCACTCAGTGATGTTACTAGTGTTACAAGGTCATGAAACTAGTCTACAAGGATCATGATTTAACTAGTTTACAGGATGTACAGTGGTCACCATTGAGTAGTTACTGTGTTAAATTGTGTCAGTTGATGTTATAGTGTTAAAGGGACAGTGGTCACATCATAGGTAACTGTGTTACAAGGGTCCAGTGGTACTCAGTGATGTTACTGTAGTGATTAATGTCAAGGGTCATGTTATAGTGATGTATTTAAAGGGTCAGTGATGTATAGTGTTACAAGGTCATCGGCACAGTGATTACTAGTGTTACAACGTCGTGATGTACTAAGTTAACAAGGTCAGGTCACTCATGATAATTACTATTACCAGTCAGTGGTCAGTAGTTAAGTAATGTTTACAAGCAGGATATTACTAGTGTACAAGGGTCAGTGGTCACTCAGTGATGGTTATCATGTCAAGGGTCAGTGATGTTACTAGTGTTACAAGTCATGGCACTCATGATTTACTAGATGTTACAGGTCGTTGATGTACTAGTGTTAACGAGGTTCAGTGTTGTGTAGTCAGTGATTACTAGTGTACAAGGTCAGTGGTCACTCAAGTGATAGTACAGTGTTCCAAGTCAGTGGATATATACTAGTGTTACAAGGTCAGTGGTTACTCATGTGTTATAGTGTTACAAGGTCATGTATCGTTTCTAGTGTCAAGGATCAGTGGTCCCACTCAGTGATTTTACTATGTTACAAGGTCAGTTTGATATTACTATGTTACAAGGGTCATTTTCACTGCATGTGATGTTATAGGTTACACAGTGGCCTGAGTGATGTTATCTGTCAAAGGTCATTGGCACCAGGATTCACAGTGTTAACAAAGTCATGGTCCTCATGAGTACCTGTCAAGGGTCATGTTACTGACAGTGATGATACTAGTGTTCAAGTCATGGTCACTCATGATGTCTACTGTGTACAAAGGTCAGTTGAGCTCACATGATTTCACCCGATGTTTACAAGGGTCATGTATCTAGCCCCTCAGTGTTACAAGGGTCAGTGGTCACCATGAGTCCCGTTACATTGTTTGACAAGTGTCAGTGGACAGTGTCACTCAGTGATTCACCAGTGTACAAGTTTGTGGTAATCTCTGATGTAACCAGTGTTACAAGGGTTCAGTGTCACTCAGTGATGTATCACATTTTACAAAGGTACATGTCATCAGTGATAAATCCAGGTTACAAAGGTAAAGTGGTCACTCTGAAGCAGTGTCACTAGTGTTACCAAGGTCATTGGTCCCCTCAGTGATGTCACCAGTGTTACAAAGGTCAGTGGTCACTCAGTGATGTCACCAGTGTTACAAAGGTCAGTGGTCACTCAGTGATGTCACCAGTGTTACAAAGGTCAGTGGTCACTCAGTGATGTCACCAGTGTTACAAAGGTCAGTGGTCACTCAGTGATGTTTTAGTTCTTGTCAATGAACTATCATAAAGAAAATATATAACTATATTTATGGATGATTAAACACTTCACTTGAGCCAAGTTTTGTTAATTTTTTTTTATGTATTATTTAGAAGGAAGACAAGTTGAGCGTCACATCATCAAGGAACTGGTTGAACCGGGAAACCGAACCAATTAAGATTATAATTTAATTGAGGAAATGTTAACAACATCGCATAAATATGACCTTGAGATAAGTATAAATAAAGAAGATTCCTCCATTAAATCATACCATCTAGTGTCTATGTGTTAAATAATTTTGAGATGTATGGATAACAAAGTGAAGGAAGCACATGGTGGAGCACTGCTCAACTTGGGTCACTTTACATTTAGTGTTAAGTACAAGTGAAACGTTTTTATCATGATGTTCAGGTTGGTTGTAACGAGGTTAGTGTTTGTACGTATTCTGAGACTATGAAGTTTTCAAATGTCAGACGCTGTTCCAACAATAAATATGTATTGCTTTTTTATGTGTGTTTATCTTCTTAGTCCAAATTCTTATTTTCCCCCTCATTTTCTTTTATCTCCTACATACAGTTTTGGATATATCTTCACAAGAATTCATTTTCTCCTGTGTGTGGTATAGACCATCCTGAGAGATGGTATCTCTCAAAGTAATTGAACCCCCAATTCTGCTGGAACAAAATCTTTGAGGCTGTCGTAGTTACTGAACCCATAATGGAATAACTGATGATAATATCCTCATTGCTCTACTGCTGAAGGCTTCCAGCTGAGGCTGACATATTTCAACCCCCGTATGTTTGAAATATTTCAGCCCCTCTATGTTTGAAATATTTCAATCCCCTTATGTTTGAAATGTGGTGGACTGCGACAGGACAACATAGAAAGTTTTTGTTCCTGCTATGTAACCATCATCTTGACTAGGTTAGCAGCACATTGCTAATGTATCACATTTTACTAAATACATGTATAAGGAAAATCTGGAACAAGTAAAGGAAGAGCGTGTGACTCTCCAGAGAGCCAGAGACGACGCTGGGTCCTGCTGCTCTCTTGGTCGCAAAACATACTTTTAAAAGGCTTTTACGTGAAATGAAAACATTACCGTTGTCGTTATAGGTTTTTTTGCTAGTCCAGTTCAAACGACGAATGACCATCTTGAAGGATGTGGGATAGCATTATCCTGATCCAAACTGTTGAACTGTGACCCACTAACAAGAGTGACATAACGTTGTTCCTCTCCGGTGGTGGTGGTGGTGGTGGTGGTGGTGGTGGTGGTGGTGGTGGTGGTGGTGGTGGTGGTGGTGGTAGTGGTGGTGGTGGTGGTGGTAGCAATGGTGGTAGTGGTGGCCATGATTGTGATGATTAAGTGGTGGCGGTGTTGGTGGTGGTGGTAATATATGTATGTGATAGTGATGGCTGTAGTGAGGATATCTAGGAAAGTTTTTTTTTTTTTTTGGGGGGGGGAGGGGTGGTAGTAGCAGTTTATATGTTGAGGGTTTCTGAGATCATGGCCTCTGCTGCCCGGTCTCTGACAAAGCCTTCTCTTACACAAGTGTTCCCTCATCCTTCTCCCTCACACCTCACAGCCTGAGATCACTCTGCCTTCACACCTCACAGTCTGATATCACTCTGCCCTGACACCTCACAGTCTGAGATCACTCTGCCCTCACACCTCACAGTCTGAGATCACTCTGCCCTCACACCTCACAGTCTGAGATCACTCTGCCCTCACACCTCACAGTCTGAGATCACTCTGCTATCACACCTCATAGTCTGAGATCACTCTGCCCTCACACCTCACAGTCTGAGATCACTCTGCCTTCACACCTCACAGTCTGAGATCACTCTGCCCTGACACCTCACAGTCTGAGATCACTCTGCCCTCACACCTCATAGTGTGAGATCACTCTGCCCTGACACCTCACAGTCTGAGATCACTCTGCCCTCACACTTCACAGTATGAGATCACTCTGCTATCACACCTCACAGTCTGAGATCACTCTGCCCTCATACTTCACAGTCTGAGATCACTCTGCCTTCACACCTCACAGTCTGAGATCACTCTGCCCTGACACCTCACAGTCTGAGATCACTCTCCTATCACACCTCACAGTCTGAGATCACTCTGCTATCACACCTCACAGTCTGGGATCACTCTGCCCTCACACTTCACAGTCTGAGATCACTCTGCAATAACACCTCACAGTCTGGGATCACTCTGCCCTCACACCTCACAGTCTGGGATCACTCTGTCCTTACACCTCACAGTCTGGGATCACTCTGCCCTTACACCTCACAGTCTGGGATCACTCTGCCCTCACACCTCACATTCTGATATCACTCTGCCCTCACACCTCACAGTCTGATATCACTCTGCCCTCACACCTCACAGTTTGGGATCACTCTGCCCTCACACCTCACAGTCTGGGATCACTGCCCTTACACCTCACAGTCTGGGATCACTCTGCCCTTACACCTCACAGTTTGGGATCACTCTGCCCTCACACCTCACAGTCTGGGATCACTCTGCCCTTACACCTCACATTCTGGGATCACTCTGCCCTTACACCTCACAGTCTGGGATCACTCTGCCCTCACACTTCACAGTCTGATATCACTCTGCCCTCACACCTCACAGTCTGGGATCATTCTGCCCTCACACCTCACAGTCTGGGGTCACTCTTGCCCTCATACTTCACAGTCTGATATCACTCTGCCCTCACACCTCACAGTCTGGGATCACTCTGCCCTCACACCTCACAGTCTGGGATCACTCTGCCCTCACACTTCACAGTCTGATATCACTCTGCCCTCACACCTCACAGTCTGGGATCACTCTGCCCTCACACCTCACAGTCTGGGATCACTCTGCCCTTACACCTCACAGTCTGGGATCACTCTGCCCTCACACTTCACAGTCTGATATCACTCTGCCCTCACACCTCACAGTCTGGGACCACTCTGCCCTCACACCTCACAGTCTGGGATCACTCTGCCCTTACACCTCACAGTCTGGGATCACTCTGCCCTCACACTTCACAGTCTGGGATCACTCTGCCCTCACACCTCACAGTCTGGGATCACTCTGCCCTCACACCTCACAGTCTGATATCACTCTGCCCTGTTACGACTTAATGTTCACCGTAACAATAGGGGCACAAATAACTCCATTTTTTTTGTTAGTTTTATTTTATTACCAATCATTTAGCTTCATTGGTATTTGGTTAGTGAATTAAAATAACCACAAGCAACTATAAATGAAACACTATACAGCAAGAAACCCAATCTTAAGTTCAAATTCTCATTAACAGAGTATGATAAAATAATTTCAATTAATAATATACTCTTTTAGAAAGGTCTAGGGTAACGAAATAGTTATCTTTTATAAGTGACATGAATTACCAAACTAATGGCAAAGGCAAGACTTTGTATAAAGTTTTAGTTTAAGCTAGGAGCTTTGGGTTGAAGACCCGTACCGAGTCAGAGCTAGGAGCTGACTGACTCACTCAACTACTTCATAGTCAGACTTCAGCTCTGCCAGAAGGCGACGCGTGGCGTCAATTCTAGAACCACCAATTGGTCACTACAGTAAGTGGTTACACATTCGTAATACCTAACCTAATAATAATATAATATAATATTATAGTTATAATAATCATGGGAAAGATATAATATACAATATAATACAAAGAGAGTACTTTTGATTCATACTGTACCCGATAATAATATATAGTCGAACCTGCTTTATCTAGCTAGTAATAAAGTGGTTCGCGATATATTATTACAGAACTTATTTTAACCAGGCCTTTTATTTTTGTATATAATGGAGTGAAGTAGGGGCGCGTAACAGCCCTCACACCTCACAGTCTAGGATCACTCTGCCCTCACACCTCACAGTCTGGGATCACTCTGCCCTCACACCTCACAGTCTGGGATCACTCTGCCCTCACACCTCAGTAATATTTAATCAATCAACAGAAGAAGCACTGTAATAAATGTTAAGTAAAAGGACACAAGTGCAACTAATGTGACATTTTATTGTGGTAACGTTGCCACAGTAAGTGTCACATTAGTTGCACTTGTGTCCTTTTACTTTACATATTGTCAGTAATTCTGCCAATATTAATACAGCAATAAATGACTGGAAACCAACAAGGGTTACTCCAGTCTCAGGTAGACGACAACATTGGTTACTCCAGTCTCAGGTAGACGACGACAATGGTTACTCCAGTCTCAGGTAGACGACAACATTGGTTACTCCAGTCTCAGGTAGACGACAACATTGGTTATTCCAGTTTCAGGGAGACGACAACAATGGTTACTCCATTCTCAGGTAGACGACAACAATGGTTACTCCATTCTCAGGTAGACGACAACAATGGTTATTCCAGTTTCAGGTAGACGACAACATTGGTTATTCCAGTTTCAGGGAGACGACAACAATGGTTACTCCATTCTCAGGTAGACGACAACAATGGTTACTCCATTCTCAGGTAGACGACAACAATGGTTACTCCAGTCTCAGGTAGACGACAACATTGGTTATTCCAGTTTCAGGGAGACGACAACAATGGTTACTCCAGTTTCAGGGAGACGACAACAATGGTTACTCCAGTTTCATGTAGACGACAACATTGGTTATTCCAGTCTCAGGTAGACGACAACATTGGTTATTCCAGTTTCAGGGAGACGACAACAATGGTTACTCCAGTCTCAGGTAGACGACAACATTGGTTACTCCAGTCTCAGGTAGACGACAACATTGGTTATTCCAGTTTCAGGGAGACGACAACAATGGTTACTCCAGTCTCAGGTAGACGACAACAATGGTTACTCCATTCTCAGGTAGACGACAACATTGGTTATTCCAGTTTCAGGTAGACGACAACAATGGTTACTCCAGTCTCAGGTAGACGACAACAATGGTTACTCCATTCTCAGGTAGACGACAACAATGGTTACTCCATTCTCAGGTAGACGACAACATTGGTTATTCCAGTTTCAGGTAGACGACAACATTGGTTATTCCAGTTTCAGGGAGACGACAACAATGGTTACTCCAGTTTCAGGGAGACGACAACAATGGTTACTCCAGTCTCAGGTAGACGACAACATTGGTTATTCCAGTTTCAGGTAGACGACAACAATGGTTACTCCATACTCAGGTAGACGACAACATTGGTTATTCCAGTCGCAGGTAGACGACAACAATGGTTACTCCATACTCAGGTAGACGACAACAATGGTTACTCCAGTCTCAGGTAGACGACAACAATGGTTACTCCATACTCAGGTAGACGACAACAATGGTTACTCCAGTCTCAGGTAGACGACAACAATGGTTACTCCATACTCAGGTAGACGACAACAATGGTTACTCCAGTCTCAGGTAGACGACAACATTGGTTATTCCAGTTTCAGGTAGACGACAACAATGGTTACTCCATACTCAGGTAGACGACAACAATGGTTACTCCAGTCTCAGGTAGACGACAACAATGGTTACTCCATACTCAGGTAGACGACAACAATGGTTACTCCAGTCTCAGGGAGACGACAACAATGGTTAGTCCAGTTTCAGGTAGACGACAACAATGGTTACTCCATACTCAGGTAGACGACAACATTGGTTATTCCAGTCGCAGGTAGACGACAACATTGGTTACTCCAGTCTCAGGTAGACGACAACATTGGTTATTCCAGTCGCAGGTAGACGACAACATTGGTTACTCCAGTCTCAGGTAGACGACAACATTGGTTATTCCAGTCGCAGGTAGACGACAACATTGGTTACTCCAGTCTCAGGTAGACGACAACATTGGTTATTCCAGTTTCAGGGAGACGACAACAATGGTTACTCCAGTCTCAGGTAGACGACAACAATGGTTACTCCAGTCTCAGGTAGACGACAACAATGGTTACTTCAGTCTCAGGGAGACGACAACAATGGTTACTCCAGTTTCAGGTAGACGACAACAATGGTTACTCCAGTCTCAGGGAGACGACAACAATGGTTACTCCAGTTTCAGGTAGACGACAACAATGGTTACTCCATACTCAGGTAGACGACAACATTGGTTATTCCAGTCGCAGGTAGACGACAACAATGGTTACTCCAGTCTCAGGTAGACGACAACAATGGTTACTCCAGTCTCAGGTAGACGACAACAATGGTTACTCCAGTCTCAGGGAGACGACAACAATGGTTAGTCCAGTTTCAGGTAGACGACAACAATGGTTACTCCATACTCAGGTAGACGACAACAATGGTTACTCCAGTCTCAGGTAGACGACAACAATGGTTACTCCATACTCAGGTAGACGACAACAATGGTTACTCCAGTCTCAGGGAGACGACAACAATGGTTAGTCCAGTTTCAGGTAGACGACAACAATGGTTACTCCAGTCTCAGGTAGACGACAACAATGGTTACTCCAGTCTCAGGTAGACGACAACAATGGTTACTCCAGTCTCAGGTAGACGACAACAATGGTTACTCCAGTCTCAGGGAGACGACAACAATGGTTAGTCCAGTTTCAGGTAGACGACAACAATGGTTACTCCAGTCTCAGGTAGACGACAACAATGGTTACTCCAGTTTCAGGTAGACGACAACAATGGTTACTCCAGTCTCAGGGAGACGACAACAATGGTTACTCCATTCTCAGGGAGACGACAACAATGGTTACTCCATTCTCAGGGAGACGACAACAATGGTTACTCCAGTCTCAGGGAGACGACAACAATGGTTACTCCAGTCTCAGGGAGACGACAACAATGGTTTCTCCAGTCTCAGGGAGACGACAACAATGTTTACCCCAGTCTCAGGGAGACGACAACAATGGTTACTCCAGTCTCAGGTAGACGACAACAATGGTTACTCAAGTCTCAGGGAGACGACAACAATGGTTACTCCAGTCTCAGGTAGACGACAACAATGGTTACTCCAGTCTCAGGTAGACGACAACAATGGTTACTCCAGTCTCAGGTAGACGACAACAATGGTTACTCCAGTCTCAGGTAGACGACAACAATGGTTACTCCAGTCTCAGGTAGACGACAACAATGGTTACTCCAGTCTCAGGGAGACGACAACAATGGTTACCCCAGTCTCAGGAAGACGACAACAATGGTTACTCCAGTCTCAGGTAGACGACAACAATGATTACAACAGTCTCAGGGAGACGACAACAATGGTTACCACATTCTCAGGGAGACGACAACAATGGTTACCACAGTCTCAGGGAGACGACAACAATGGTTACCACAGTCTCAGGGAGACGACACTTGCGCTCAGCAGCTAAAAAAAATTTGTAAACAATAGGAAGTCATTATGAAGGACGAGATGGTAAAATTTCTAAAAGATAACAACTTAATAACTGGAAACACCTGTAGATCTTGCAGCGAGAGCTTCTGCCTAGCTAATTTACTGGAACTCGTCAGTTATACAGAAGTGGCTAGGAAGTTATACAGGAGTGGCGAGGAAGTTATACAGGAGTGGCGAGGAACTTATACAGTTGTGGCGAGGAAGTTATACAGGAGATGCGAGGAAGTTATACAGGAGATGCGAGGAAGTTATACAAGAGTGGTGAGGAAGTTACACAGGAATGGCGAGGAACTTATACAGTAGTGGCGAGGAACTTATACAGTTGTGGCGAGGAACTTATACAGGAGTTGCGAGGAAGTTATACAGGAGATGCGAGGAAGTTATACAGGAGTGGTGAGGAAGTTACACAGGAATGGCGAGGAACTTATACAGTAGTGGCGAGGAACTTATACAGTAGTGGCGAGGAACTTATACAGGAGTGGCGAGGAAGTTATACAGGAGTGGCGAGGAACTATACAGTAGTGGCGAGGGAAATTTTACAGGGGTTTTCGAGGAAGTTATACAGGAGTGGCGAGGAACTTATACAGTAGTGGCGAGGAACTTATACAGGAGTTGCGAGGAAGTTATACAGGAGTGGCGAGGAACTTATACAGTAGTGGCGAGGAACTTATACAGGGGTTGCGAGGAAGTTATACAGGGTGGCGAGAACTTATACAGTAGTGGGGAGGAAAATTATACAGGAGTTGCGGAAGTTATAAAAGGAGTGGCGAGAAGTTACACAGGAGTGGCGAGGAACTTATACAGTAGTGGCGAGGAAATTTTACAGGAGTTGCGAGGAAGTTATACAGGAGTTGCGAGGAAGTTATACAGTAGTGGTGAGGAAGTTATACAGGAGTGGTGAGGAAGTTACACAGGAGTGGCGAGGAAATTATACAGTATGGCGAGGAAGTTATACAGGAGTTGCGAGGAAGTTATACAGGAGTGGTGAGGAAGTTATACAGGAGTGGCAAGGAAGTTACACAGGAGTGGCGAGGAAGTTATACAGGAGTGGTGAGGAAGTTATACAGGAGTGGTGAGGAAGTTATACAGGAGTGATGAGGAAGTTACACAGGAGTGATGAGGAAGTTATACAGTAGTGGCAAGGAAGTTACACAGGAGGCGAGGAAGTTATACAGGAGTGGTGAGGAAGTTACACAGGAGTGATGAGGAAGTTATACAGGAGTGGCAAGGAAGTTACACAGGAGTGGGGAGGAAATTATACATAGTGGCGAGGAACTTATACAGGAGTTGCGAGGAAGTTAACAGGAGTGGTGAGGAAGTTATACAGGAGTGATGAGGAAGTTATACAGTAGTGGCAAGGAATTAAAACAGAGTGGCGAGGAAGTTATACAGGAGTGGGGAGGAAGTTATACAGGAGTTGGAGGAAGTTATTTCAGAAGTGATGAGGAAGTTAACAGGAGTGGCAAGGAAGTTACACAGGAGTGGCGAGGAAATTATACAGTAGTGGCGAGGAACTTATACAGGAGTTGCGAGGAAGTTATACAGGAGTGGTGAGGAAGTTATACAGGAGTGATGAAGGGAAATTTACAGAGTGGCAAGGGAAATTACACAGGAGTGGCGAGGAAATTATACAGTAGTGGCGAGGAACTTATACAGGAGTTGCGAGGAAGTTATACAGGAGTGGTGAGGAAGTTATACAGGAGTGATGAGGAAGTTATACAGTAGTGGCAAGGAAGTTACACAGGAGTGGCGAGGAAATTATACAGTAGTGGCGAGGAACTTATACAGGAGTTGCGAGGAAGTTATACAGGAGTCGTGAGGAAGTTATACAGGAGTGATGAGGAAGTTATACAGTAGTGGCAAGGAAGTTACACAGGAGTGGCGAGGAAGTTATACAGGAGTGGTGAGGAAGTTATACAGAAGTGGTGAGGAAGTTATACAGGAGTGATGAGGAAGTTATACAGGAGTGGCAAGGAAGTTACACAGGAGTGGCGAGGAAGTTATACAGGAGTGGTGAGGAAGTTATACAGGAGTGGTGAGGAAGTTATACAGGAGTGATGAGGAAGTTATACAGGAGTGGCAAGGAAGTTACACAGGGGTGGCGAGAAGTTATACAGGAGTGGTGAGGAAGTTATACAGGAGTGATGAGGAAGTTATACAGTAGTGGCAAGGAAGTTACACAGGAGTGGCGAGGAAGTTATACAGGAGTGGTGAGAAGTTTTTACAGGATGGTGAGGAAGTTATACAGGAGTGATGAGGAAGTTATACAGGAGTGGGAAGGAGTTACACAGAGTGGCGAGGAGTTATACAGGATGGGGAGGAAGTTATTCAGGAGTGATGAGGAAGTTATACATAGTGGCAAGGAAGTTACACAGGAGTGGCGAGGAAAAATTATACAGAGTGGTGAGGAAGTTATACAGGAGTGGTGAGGAAGTTATACAGGAGTGATGAGGAAGTTATACAGTAGTGGCAAGGAAGTTACACAGGAGTGGCGAGGAAGTTACACAAGTGGCGAGGAAGTTATACAGGAGTGGTGAGGAAGTTATACAGGACTGGTGAGGAAGTTATACAGGATGATGAGGAAGTTTTACAGTAGTGGCAAGGAAGTTACACAGAGTGGCGAGGGAAATTTTTACAGGAGTGGTGAGGAATTTATACAGGAGTGGTGAGGAAGTTATAGTAATTTGGCAAGGAAGTTACACAGAAGTGGCGAGGAAGTTATACAGGAGTGGTAAGGAAGTTATACAGGAGTTGCGAGCAAGTTATACAGGAGAAGCGAGGAAATTATACAGTAGTGGCGAGGAAGTTATGCAGGAATGGCGAGGAAGTTATACAGTAGTGGCGAGGAAGTTAAACAGTAGTGTCGAGGAAATTATACAGGAGTGGCGAGGAAGTTTACAGTAGTGGCTAAGAAGCTATACAGTAGTGGCGAGGAAATTATACAGTAGTGGCGAGGAAATTATACAGGAGTGGCGATGAAATTATGCAGTAGTGGCGAGGAAGTTATACAGTATGTAGAGGAAATTATACAGTAGTGGCGAGGAAATTATACAGGAGTTGTGAGGAAGTTATACAGTAGTGGCGAGGAAGTTATACAGTAGTGTCGAGGAAATTATACAGGAGTTGAGAGGAAGTTATACAGTATGGCGAGGGAAATTATACAGGAGTGGCGAGGAAGTTATACAGGAGTGGCGAGGAAGTTACATAGTAGTGGCGAGGAAGTTATACAGTAGTGTCGAGGAAATTATACAGGAGTTGTGAGAAAGTTATACAGTAGTGGCGAGGAAGTTATACAGGAGTGGCGAGGAAGTTATACAGGAGTGGCGAGGAAGTTTTCATTGAGTGGCGAGGAAGTTATACAGTAGTGTCGAGAAATTATACAGGAAATTTTTGAGGAAGTTATACAGGAGTGGCGAGGGAAGTTATACAGGAGTGGCGAGAAAATTACATAGTAGTGGCGAGGAAATTATACAGGAGTGGCGAGGAAGTTACACAGGAGTGGTGAGGAAGTTATACAGGAGTGGTGAGGAAGTTATACAGGAGTGGCGAGGAAGTTATACAGGAGTGGTGAGGAAGTTATACAGGAGGGTGAGGAAGTTATACAGGAGTGGTGGGGAAGTTATACAGTAATGGCAAGGAAGTTACACAGGAGTGGCGAGGAAGTTATACAGGAGTGGTGAGGAAGTTATTCAGGAGTGGTGAGGAAGTTATACAGTAGTGACAAGGAAGTTACACAGGAGTGGCGAGGAAGTTATACAGGAGTTGCGAGGAAGTTATACAGTAGTGGCTAAGAAGCTATACAGTAGTGGCGAGGAAATTATACAGTAGTGGCGAGGAAATTATACAGGAGTGGCGATGAAATTATACAGTAGTGGCGAGGAAGTTATGCAGGAGTGGCGAGGAAGTTATACAGTAGTGGCGAGGAAGTTATACAATAGTGTTGAGGAAATTATACAGGAGTGGCGAGGAAGTTATACAGTAGTGGCTAAGAAGCTATACAGTAGTGGCGAGGAAATTATACAGTACTGGCGAGGAAATTATACAGGAGTGGCGATGAAATTATACAGTAGTGGCGAGGAAGTTATACAGTAGTGTCGAGGAAATTATACAGTAGTGGCGAGGAAATTATACAGGAGTGGCGAGGAAGTTATACAGTAGTGTCGAGGAAATTATACAGGAGTGGCGAGGAAGTTATACAGGAGTGGCGAGGAAGTTACATAGTAGTGGCGAGGAAGCTATACAGGAGTGGCGAGGAAGTTATACAGTAGTGGCGAGGAAGTTATACAGGAGTGGCGAGGAAGTTATACAGAAGTGGCGAAGAAGTTATACAGTAGTGGCGAGGAAGTTATACAGGAGTGGCGAGGAAGTTACATAGTAGTGGCGAGGAAGTTATACAGGAGTGGCGAGGAAGTTATACAGTAGTGGCGAGGAAGTTATACAGGAGTGGCGAGGAAGTTACATAGTAGTGGCGAGGAAGTTATACAGGAGTGGCGAGGAATTTATACAGGAGTGGCGAGGAAGCTATACAGGAGTGGTGAGGAAGTTATACAGTAGTGGCGAGTAAGTTATAAAGTAGTGGCAAGGAAGTTATACAGGAGTGGCGAGGAAGTTATACAGGAGTGGCGAGGAAGTTATACAGGAGTGGCGAGGAAGTTATACAGTAGTGGCGAGGAAGTTATACAGTAGTGGCGAGTAAGTTATACAGTAGTGGTGAGTAAGTTATAAAGTAGTGGCAAGGAAGTTATACAGGAGTGGCGATGAAGCTATACAGGAGTGGCGAGGAAGTTATACAGGAGTGGCGAGTAAGTTATACAGTAGTGGCGAGTAAGTTACAGTAGTGGTGAGTAAGTTATGCAGTAGTGGCGAGGAAGTTATACAGGAGTGGCGAGGAAGTTATACAATAGTGGCGAGGAAGTTATACAGGGGTGGCGAGGAAGTTGTACAGTAGTTGTGAGGAAGTTATTCAGAAGTGGTGAGGAAGTTATACAAGAGTGGCGAGGAAGTTATACAGTAGTGACGAGTAAGTTATTCAGTAGTGGCGAGGAAGTTATACAGGAGTGGCGAGGAAGTTATGCAGTAGTGGCGAGGAAGTTATACAGGAGTGGCGAGGAAGTTATACAGAAGTGGTGAGGAAGTTATACAGGAGTTGCGAGGAAGTTATACAGTAGTGGTGAGGAAGTTATACAGGAGTGGTGAGGATGTTATACAGGAGTGGCGAGGAAGTTATACAGGAGTGGCGAGGAAGTTATACAGGAGTTGCGAGGAAGTTATACAGAAGTGGTGAGGAAGTTATACAGTAGTGTCGAGGAAGTTATACAGGAGTGGTGAGAAAGTTATACAGGCGTGGCGAAGAAGTTATACAGGAGTTGCGAGGAAGTTATACAGGAGTGGTGAGGAAGTTACACAGGAGTGACGAAGAAGTTATGCAGTAGTGGTTAGGAAGTTATACAGGAGTGGTGAGGAAGTTATACAGGAATGGCGAGGAAGTTATACAGGAGTGACGAAGAAGTTATACAGGAGTTGCGAGGAAGTTATACAGAAGTGGTGAGAAAGTTATACAGGAGTGACGATGAAGTTATACAGGAGTTTCGAGGAAGTTATACAGGAGTGGCGAGGAAGTTATACAGGAGTTGCGAGGAAGTTATACAGGAGTGGTGAGGAAGTTATACAGGAGTGACGAAGAAGTTATACAGGAGTTGCGAAGAAGTTATACAGGAGTGGTGAGGAAGTTATACAGGAGTGTCGAGGAAGTTATACAGGAGTGGCGAGGAAGTTATACAGGAGTGGTGAGGATGTTATACAGTAGTGGCGAGGAAGTTATACAGGAGTGGCGAGGAAGTTATACATTAGTGGCGAGGAAGTTATCCAGGAATGGCGAGGAAGTTCAAGACATCTAGATTTGGCACTATTTTGAAAAATTATGGAAATAAACTTCAGGTCAGTTTAGCAACTGGCTTGTCAACATTAAATTGTGTATTTTATTAATTCTAGAAGTATATGTAGCTGGACTATATAAGCGGAGTTTATATACGATATATTCTTTTGTACCAAGATACCCTTGTGTTGCAGTGTCTGACAGATTGAACATTAAAATGGTATAAAATACCGACAGGTTGTTAGGTAAGACACATAACAACAGTTAGGTATCTTTATATATTCTTTTCTCTGGCATTTTCTACACTGATTCAAACGATCTTGAATCAGGACTAGCATCTAAAATTGTATTTTGCGTAAGGCAGGAAATTAGGAAAATACGCTAAATCAGTGGAGGAATTAGTATTGAGAAAGACCGGGATAGGTTTGTGCAGTTGTGGGGAGGCAAAATAGATTTTTAATATGGATAAATTGGGTTCGGTTGGGTAAAATTTGTCAGGAATCAGGACAAGTGTTTCCTGATGCAGGTCTTAGATGATTACCCGTTGTTGGAGCTTTTGGTCATCTGACCGAGGCCTTCCGCTGGCTTACCGGTCCACCCCTTTAAAAATTATGATGATTTTTATTATGGATAAATGAAAAGTCAGGTATTTTGATTCTAAAAGTGTCGAACACAAATTATTTTTTTTAGAAAACCGACTCACTGATGCTATAAAAAGTAACCAGGACTCTCATTAAGAATGACTTAATATACTAAACAACCTGGAAGAATCAAATCCAACAAATCATTAGTCTCGTCGCCAGAATATATAAATACAAATCGTTAAGCGAAAATATTTTACACTTTGATTTACGTCTCAGACTTTATCATAAATATACTGTATAGTTTTGGACAGCAAATTATATAACAGATGATGAACTAGAGAGCTCAGAGAAGCCTGACGAATTTCATGTCTTTATTAATAACATCAGGAGGTTTAGCCAATATTTATAAACATTAATAAAATTTTATACACTTTAGAACGTTAAAAGCGTGAAGACAATTTAGTTATTAAAGCACCAGTTGGATGAACACATTGCAGATATGTGATATAACTAGACACACTATTACGGCTGGATGAGACCACTGGAATCCTCTTGTTACTTTATTAATTACCAGGATGTCTACATGACCGTGGGTGATCCACTGCATAGCAGAAGACGTAGTAATGTCAGCAGTAGCAGTTATAGATGTAGCTTTGTATATTCTACTCTCGCATTTCCTTGTAAATGTCTTTTTCACAGACTCATATAACATGATTATTTTATTAATGCACTTGTTGATTGCTGCATTGTAGCTGCATTGATTTAAGTCAGAGTAGCGATTGCTGCTGTGTTATACCTACAAAGGCATCTAGACTTATAAATAGGAAACTGGAATATTGTAGTATCTTCTCAGCAGACAGTCTTGTTGTCAAATGTAAGTTTAGATTTTCTGTCTTTCCTATGTACTTTTATGTTATTGTCTTCTCTTCATTTCTTTTTCATGGCCTCTCTCTCTCAGCTCCACCTCACATACACCCTCAGTTCTACCTCACACTCTCGTCTCCATCTCACCTTCTGAGCTCCATCTCAACCCCCTCTCAGCTTAACCTCACCCTCCCCCTCCCATCTCTTCTCACACCTCACCTCACATTTGACTTCACTGGTCCATAAATTTTTCACCACAAGCCATCACAAGACTCTGCAACACCCGGATCTGTCCAAGACTTGGAAAGTCCACACCCTGCCCCTCCCTTCCTTCAACTCCCCCTCCCTCTCCCCCCACCCTTTGATTCTCCCTTCTTTCAACCCCTCCCTCTCTCCCCCACCCGCTGCCCTTCCCTTCCTTCAATCCCCCTCCCTCTCTCCCCCACCCACTGCCCCTCCCTTCCTTCAACCCCCTCCATCTCTCCCCCACCCACTGCCCCTCCCTTCTTTCAACCCCCCTTCTTCTTCTCTCTCTCCTCTCTCTCTCTCTCTCTCTCACACACACACACACACACACACCCACTGCTCCTCCTTTCAACCCCTCTTTCATTCTCCTCCACCCACTGCTCCACTCTTTTAACTCCTTCCCTCATTCTCCTCCACCCATCCCTTCGTTCAGTTCTTTATTCTTCCTTTCCCTCCCCATGTCCCTTCCTTCAACCCCTTCTCTCACTCCCCTACCCACTGCCTCTCTCCTTCTTCATCCCTCATTTCCTCCCTTTTCCCAACCCAATGCCCCTTTCTTTATCATCCCTCTCCCTCTTCTTCCCCTTTCCTCCTCTCTCCTCTCCTATTTAATTGGAGAAAAATTTTCAACGTAAGTAGGATGTTATTGTATATAATGTCTACCGGCTGCTTTTTTTAGTGTTCTGAGGCTTAAGAGAGGATGTGAAGGTTCTTGTTCACTCAGTCAGATCAGATCAACTGCACTAACATCCCATATCATAAAAATATTTAAAAGGGTTCTAAGAAGCAAGATCGCCACCCATCTAGATACCCATAAATTACACAACCCAGAGCAACACGGGTTTAGAGCAGGTCGCTCCTGCCTGTCCCAGCTATTGGAACACTATGACAAGGTCCCGGATGCTATAGAGGATATACAAATTGCAGATGTAGTATATACACAGACTTTGCGATAGCCGTCGACAAGTGCGACTATGGTGTAATAGCACACAAAATGCGTGATAAAAGAATAACAGGAAAGTTGGTAGAGGGATCTGTAACTTTCTAAGAAATAGAACACATAGAGTAATAGTAAAAAGAGTAAAATTCGAGGTGACTACAGTGAAAATCTCTGTCTCACAAGGCACAGTACTTGCTCCCATCCTGTTCCTCATCCTCATATCTGACATAGACAAAAATGTAAACCATATCTCCGTGTCTTCCTTTGTGGATGACACGCGAATTTGCATGACAGTGTCATTCATCGAAGATACTGCGAGACTCGAAGCAGACATCAGTCAACTCTTTACATGGGCCGCAGAAAACAATATGAAGTTCAATGAGGAGAAATTACAATTATTCCGATATGGAAAACTTGAGAAAATTAAAACTGTATCAGAGTATAAAACAAATTCCAACCACACGATAGAGCGGAAAACTAATGTGAAGGACCTGGGAGTGATAATGCCAGAGGACCTCACTTTCAAAGACCACAACACTGTATCTATCACATCTGCTAGGAAAATGATAGGATGGATAATGAAAACCTAGGGATGCCAAGCCCCTGATGATTCTCTTCAAATCACTTGTTCTCTCTAGGCTGGAATACTGCTGTACAATAACGGCCCCTTTCAATGCAGGCGAAATTGCAGACCTGGAGAATGTACGGAGAACCTTCACGACACACCTAAGTACGATAAAATACTTAAATTACTGGAAACGTTCGAAGTCCCTTGATTTGTATTCCCTGGAATGCAGGCGAGAAAGATACATGATAATATACACCTGGGAAATCCTAGAAAGATTAGTACTAAATTTACACGCTAAAATCACTTTCTTCGAAAGCAAAAGACTCGCCAGGAGATGCAACATTCCCCCGATGAAAAGCAGGGGCGCCATGAGTACATTAGGAGACAACATAAGTATCAGGGGCCGAAGACTGTTCAGCTGCCTCCCAGCATACGTAACGGGGCTACGTTCAAGAAGGCGCTGGACAGGCACCTCTACCTAATCAATCGGGCTGTAGTTCGTACGTTGGTTTACGTGCGGCCACCAGTAACAGCCTGGTTGATCAAGCTCTGATCCACCACGAGGCCTGGTCACGGACCGGGCCGCGGGGGCATTGATCCTCGAAACCCTCTCCAGGTATACTCCAGGTACACTCCAGGTATACTCCAGGTTTACTCCAGGTTCTAGAAAGGATCAGCACAGCAAAAGAGGTTATGAAAATATTAAATGAGTGAGATATAACAAAAGGAATGAGACCAGATTATATATTTCTCCAGGTGGTGAGAAGAGGATCAGAACCAATGTTAGACACAACAGCAAAGGTATACAACCAGTCTCTTAGCTCACGACAAGTGTAAAAAAATGGAAAAAAGTAGATGCAGTCTCCAAATAAAAGAAAGAGGGGGTCGGAAAAGAGACATAGCATTTCCGGCCAGTATCTCTAGCACGTATACTGTTAAACGTTCTAGAGAAGATAATAAGGGAAAAAATAATGGAACAATTGGAGAGAAAAAAAGAGTGATAAGATTTTCTCAACCTACCTGTTGAACCTCACTTAACATTGCATAACTCAGGGCGAAGTATGGAAATGCAAAAGCCTTAGCTATACTGTTTTTCATCCAACAGTAGCTTGTTTTGCATTGCTGAAATTGCCTGTTTGCGACTGGTTTACACAAATGTAAAAGATGGGTGTGGCAGGGGAAGATATGTCCACTATGTCCAACTCCCCATCTAATAACTCCCCTACTCTGTTTTTTAACTGATAAATCCATTCGTTCCCTAGACTTTCTTAACCTGTTTATCCCACTACAATTTTTTTTCTTATTCTCAGCAAAATTTGTTGACAATACCTCACCCACTCTATCATTTGGTCTCCTTTTGCACTCCCTTCATCTATATACTCCGCTCTTCTTATATCACTTCTTTGTAAAAACCTTTCATAAGTGATCATTTTCTCTTTTATCACACTCTTTACTTCATCATTCCACCAATCACTCCTCTTTCCTTCTGCACCCACCCTTCTATATCTACAAACTTCTGCCCCTCATTTTAGTACCTCATTTTTAAAATTATCCCAACCCTCTTCAACCCCCCCCCCACTACCTATACTCTCACTAGCCCACCTTTCTGCCAATAGTTTCTGATATCGCACCTAACTTCCTCCTCCCTTAGTTTATACACTTTCGCCTCCCTCTTACTTGCTGTTTCCATTTTCCTTTTGTCCCATCTACCTCTTACTCTAACTGTAGCTACAACTAAATAATTATCCGATATATCAACCTTTTATCCACCAATGCATAACCTAACAAACTACTTTCATTACGAGTTATATCATACCTGGTATACTTATTTATCCTCTTTTTCATAAAATATGTATTACTTATTACCAAACCTCTTTCTATACATAGTTCAATTAAAGGCTCCCCATTCTCATTTACCCCTGGCACCCCAAATTTATCTTCTACTCCTTCCTCAACAGTTTTACCACTTTAGCATTGAGATCCCCAACCACAAGTACTCTCACACTTGGTTCAAAACTCCCCACACATTCACTCAACATTTCCCAAAATCTTTCTCTCTCCTCTACACTTCTCTCTTCTTTATGTACATAAACACTTACTATAACCGATTTTTCACATTCAACCCTTATTTTACTCCACATAATCCTTGAATTTTTATATTTCTATTCCCTTTTCCTGCCATAATTATCCTTCAACATTATTGCTGCTCCTTCCTTAGCTCTAACTCTATTAGAAATCCCTGACGTAATCCCATTTATTTCAACCCACTGAAACTCTCCTAATCCCTTTTTATTCATAACATCCACAATCATCTCTTTCTTATCAATCGCAGTACATTCACGCATATTCAAGCATCCCACTCTGACGGCTTTCTTTCACTTATTTTTAGTAAGCTGTACAGGAAAAGGGGTTAATAGCAAACTGTTCCCGGGATTTTAGTTGACTTTTACAACACACATGGTTTACGGATGATTTTCGTTCCACTTCCCCATGGATATGAAAGGAAAAGTAATAAGAACAAGAACTACTAAGATAAAATCAAAGACAACTCAGATGAGTGTGTATACATAAATGTGTACTTGCATGTGTAGTGTGAGTTAAGTGTAAGTAAAAGTAGCAAGATATACCTGTTAACTTGGTGTTTATTTGACAAAAAAGACACCAGTCCTCCCACTATCATGTAAAACAAATACAGGTTTCTGTCTCACACTCATGGGAGGATAGTAGTACTTCCCTGGGCGGTTGCTGTCTACCAACCTGCTACATATATATATATATATATATAATATATATATATATATATATATATATAATATATGTATGTATGTATAAACACAAAAGTAATATATATATATATATAATATATATATATATATATATATATATATATATATATATATATATATATATATATATAATATATATATATATATGTATATATATATATATATATATTATGTATAATATATATATATATATATATATATATATATATATATATATATATATATATATATATATATATAATATATATATATATATATATATATGCAATAAGATCACAGTAAACAGGTGATTTCAGAATATGCAAAACAACCACTGTGAAAGAATAGAGAAGTTCCAAGCGCTTTCGTGACTACTCACATTATCAAGGAACAATGAAAGTAAAGCATCAAAGGAAGGTATATAAAGGGAGAGCCCACACCTCACTATCAGATCCCACGACGAAACACCTGACGCGAGACAGCAGGCCCGCCGGCCGAACTAGACAGGTCCTTCTTACAACCCACCAACAAACTATTCTACTTAAGAAATGAGAAATTTAAAAAATTATTATTTGTCCAATGTATTATTAAATTCTTCCCAAATTCTATTAATTATAAATGGATCTAATTTATATAAACCAAAGGAAATATTCATATTATTGTCAAAACAGTTTTTTATGAAACAAGATTCAATTATATTCCTGTCGACCATGGACTTGATTGATACTACTTTCTCAACTTTTTGAAAATCAATTGGATGGTTAAAATCTCTTACATGAATAAATAGAGCATTGGAATCTTGTCCAGTTCTAATGCTATATTTATGTTGTTTTAATCTTAGTTCGAGATTTTTACCAGTTTGACCGTAATAAACTTTATCGCAAATTTTCCAAGGAATCTTATAGACACATCCGTCAGCATTTTGGGGGGAATTCTTTATCAAAAGTTTTTTTTACTGTATCAAGATTTTTGAATACAACTTTAATATTGAAAGTCTTAAGAACAGAAGGTATATCAACCAAGTTTTCATGGTAAGGGAGAACCAACATATTTTTAGTTGAATAAGGCTGGTTGTCCCTTTTTGGATTGTAAAAAGTATTTCTAGCAACTTTAAAAGATTTATCTATTACATTTCTTGGGTATTTTAAATCATTACCTATTTCATAAATTTTGGATATTTCCTCATCTATGAACTCAGGACTACAGATTCGTAAAGCTCTCAAAAATATTGATGAGAAAACAGACAGTTTGACTCTATCTTGAAGCGAAGAATAATAGTGGACATAGGAACAGTTATTTGTAGGTTTTCTGTAAATTTTAAATTTGAATTCATTATTATTATATATATATATATATATATATATATATATATATATATATATATATATATATATATATATATATATATATATATATATATATATATATATATGTATGTATGTATAAACACAAAAGTACTGCCTCCTACGCATGGCTTTCCTTATGGTGGCATCTTACCCAGGTGCCGTTAATTAAGGTGTGAGTACGCGCCTTGCCCGACCGCTCCTTCCACTCCTGGTGCTAAGACATTAGCACCTAGCTATAAAACTTCAGATTGCTCTCATGTATTTCCCAAGGCTCCTCACTCTCCCCATTCATACTGCCACAAACAGTTTTCAGGACTTCCCATGACACAACACCAAGCCCATGTCTCCTGCTGTATTCCTGGGAATTTTGAATAACCAATAGAGAAGCCACGTGACTTAAGCAAACAACATGATCTGCCACAAAGGTAACTCAACATGCTACATTACATGTGTAATGGTAAATAATTAATTATAATTTATGGTTTCAAAATCTGGAAATTTTCAAGGCAAGATATCGTTCTGTCCCAGCATGAACAAAAATAGAATAACAACATCATTAAGGTGTGTGACTGGACGTCTCCGTCGTCCTGGAAGCACTCCGCCTCCTGGACTCTGTGGAACTTTTCTGGAAAGCGATGGGGCAGGCGTGAGATAAACAATGTAGCAGCTGTCTACATTAATCATTATATCTACCTTTATACAATAAGCAATAATCTCAATGACATTTTTGACCACTTTATAATGTTGAAGACATAGGTAAGATTAGGAAATATTTTTTTTCCTTTTGTGTTGAAGGCGGTATGGCTGGAGAACATGTGTGGTCATACTGATAGTACGTAGATAAAGACACACATGCATCGTTCCAAACACTGGGGAAAAGTTTCCCCATGGAACCTTTCCTCTGTGAATGTTTTGAACTGTGTATGTTTTTATCTCAGCACGGTGTTCTCGGATCGGCTACAGTTGCATTACAACCAGATTCTAATATTTCACAAGGACAGTGGAAACCTGACGCAGTTATTTCCTCGCGATCACTTTTATCTCCCCACCGTAACTTCATGTGGCTGCAGCTTAATATAAATATTCTTAACATAAATGAGTGACCCATCAAAGAGGGGAAGGGACAGACCTCGGGTAAGCTTGGACACGTTGTCAGGGTAGTTTAACCCACACAGGTGTAAGTCAGGCAAATTGTGGAGTGAATTAAGACGAGTGCTTACAGCCTGCTATTTGGGAAACTGCGAATTTTCGACAAGCAGAATATGCGAGTAAACATTACGCTGAACCGTTTATCCGCAGTGAACATAAGCGGCATCTTATCAGAAAGGTTAATGATTTTCAAAACAGTTTTAATGGACAGTAGTAAAGAACTCTTTAAGACTCTACGCTTCTTATCTGAAGAATGTCGGTGAGTACCATCACTAACATTAATTTCATTCATGTTTCACCGGATCTAGTCTAGTCGTGGATCACCAGTAAGATCGTCCAATCTATCACAATCACTCTTAATCATGACTCCAAACGTCACGGTACATGTCACAGTTGAAATCATGTCTTGACGGTACTCAGTCACGCATTTCTACCCACGACGATGAAGCGATTCTTACTTAAAACCCAACCGCACTGTGATAGACTCCTGGTGTCCTGCTCACCCTAGCATGCAGAGGCACATCAGTAAGGTTAGAAGGTAGTGTGCTTCCACATCTCCTTGCTCTGAATGACCCAGCGGACTAATACTTTCCCCGGGATAAGCTTCGATACCTTCATCAAACAGAAACTCTGCATTTCGAGTTGTCACCAGGAGTCCGGAATGAAGATGGTGGAGTTGCGAGGTGCAGATCCGGCTGGCTGACAACATCCATCTTCCACACCATGGTTGACTGCTGCCTCGATTCCTTTCTTCACTCCTCTCCCACACACACACACACACACACACACACACACACACACACACACACACACACACACACACACACACACACACACACACACACACACACACACATACACACATACATGCTGTATTATTGCTGTGTCCATGTGTCTTTCCTGTTATGGGTGGTGGGTACGCTCCGCTCTCACTTGAAGTGGTACAAATACATACACAACAAAAATACAGACACACATGCTCCTGGACATCGAGGTGGTAGAATTTTAATTCATACTTAGGTTTAAGAATGGGTATGAAGCTCACGAAGCTAGGAGAGAGTGAGCCCGTAGCTGTCAGTCGAGAAGCGGAGAAAGTAACCGAGACTACCACTGCGGTACATGTAGATTAGTACATACAGGTGAGTACGTACACACACACACACACACACACACACACACACACACACACACACACACACACACACGGACACTAACTCTTAATTTTTGTATCATCCATTAAGTTTTTCCACTCAACATGATCTTTTTAGAGAAATGGAAACAATGGGAGCAAATATAGCATTTTATAACGAACATTGTTTATACACAAGTCTGTGTCCGGATACAACTGTGTGAGTGTGAGTGTGTGTGTGTGTGTGTGTGTTACACAAATAACCCGCACATAAAAGACAGAAGCTTACGACGACGTTTCGGTCCGACTTGGACCATTGACAAAGTCACTCAAAGTGCCTTTTTGTTATTTATTTGTGTGTGTGTATGTGTGTGTGTGTGTGTGTGTGTGTATTCATCTATGTGACTGCAGATGTCGGGTCCTATTTCCTGGTTCCCTTCTCAATTTGCAGTTTAACAGATTCATTAATCCCTAGCCTCGTGCCCCTTTCGTATCTGCTTTTTAAAACTATGTATTGAATCTGCCTCCACCACTTCTTCCTCAAGTTAATTCACTTCCTGATCACCCTGAGGCTGAAGAAATACTTCCTGACATCCCTTTGACTCATCTGTCTCTAGTTTTCAACTGTGCCTTCGAGTTCCTGCTTCCCGTCCTCAAAAATTCTATCTCCGTCTATCCTTTCAGTTCTTCCAAGTATTCCGTGTATTACTGTCAAGTCTCCCTGATTCTTCTGTCCTCTGATTTTGTCAGGTTCAGCTCCTTTAGCTTCTTCTCGTATCTCATACCCCTTAGCTCTGGAACTATAGCTTCGTTGCATAAGTTGAACTTTCTACAGTTTCTTATGCTTTATCAGGGATACGTGCCATGATGGTATTGCATACTCCAAGATGAACCTGTCATATGTTGCATAAAATACCATCAATGTCTCTTTGTTGAGATTCCTGAAGGCTACTCTTAGATTTTTTAAACGAGTATTGGCTGCAGAGTTTATTCGGTTGATGTGTACCTCAATTTTGTCTTTGTCTTTGAGCGAGGCTAGTATCCTCTGTTCCCCGAGTTTATACTCCATCCTCCTATCTTGCCAATTTCTCAATCTTCATAACCGTGCATTTACTAGGGCTGAATTCACGTAACCATTTATCTACCAGTATTGCAGTTTGTCCTCGTCGTCCTTTTCTTGTCTTCATCGGCTTTTATTCTCCTCATCAGCAAACAGGGATACATCTGACTCAGTCCCATCTTGTTTATCATTCACTTATATACCGAAAACAGTACTGGTGCCAATACCGATCCTTGTGAAACTCCGGTTTTTGTCCTCCCCAGTCTGACAGCTCTTCTTGGACACTCCTTATTTTCTTTTTTGAAGGCAATATTTAGTCCGCTGTAGCACATTCCTTGCTATTCTTCCCCGTGCCTCAAGTTTTTATCCCGGTTTCTTGAAAGGTACAATATTAAATGCCTTCTTACAGTTCAAGAATATACAGTCCGTCCATCGCTCTGCCTCCTGCCTCATTTCTGTGAATTTTTCATAGAACTCTTGCTGGTTTGTTAGATAAGTTTTCCATTTTTTAATCAATATTGGTTTCGTTTATGAAACCACTTCTAAGTGCTCTATATCTCTCCTGATTATCTACTTCATTACTTTCCATGGTATTCATGCTAGTGATACTGGTGTCCTTTCTTAACTATTGGAACTACATTCACTTTTGTCCATATCTTTGCCAACTGTCCCGTATCCATTGTTGTAGATTTTATCTAGTGGTTCGGACGGTGCTGTTGATTCCTCTCGGAATCATCGGTGACACTTTGTCAGGTCCTTTTGCTTTTGATTTATTAAGCTCACTGAAAAGTTTTTTTATGTCTTCTATTGTTGTGTGTGTGATGTTCAGTATCTCCTGGAATACCATTTTCCTTTGGTTTCGTGTTTCCATTGAGTACACTTCTTTATATCTTTCTCGATTCTCGTGACCTCTCCTTTCTTCTTCAGTCGAATTACCTTCTCTTTTATTTTCATCTTTCCTATGATGTGGATGTGAAACAATTTTGCTTCTCATCCACATGTCATTCTCAAATTTTTTTCAGCCTCTCTCTCCTCACCTTAACATATTCGTTTCTGGCTCTTTTGTTCACTTCTCTGCTTCGTCTGTTTTTCTATAGTTTTCTTTGCATTGCTCTGCATTCGGGAATTCTCTCACCTTCTATAATTTTTTTTTAAAGTGTAGTTTCTCGCCCTTTCCACCTGCCTCCTTCCCTCAGTGTTTAATTGTAGGAGGGATTCCAAATTCAGTAGTGTATGGTCTTTTATGTCCTTCATATTCGATTACACCTAAGGTATATCAGTTGTACATATAGTAAATGATAGATTCAGTCATGCTGGTTCCTCTCTCTCTCTCTCTTGTTGTATTCTTAACATGGTGACACATAAAAGTTTAACCATCCCCATGAACTTAGCCTTCCATGTTTCCCATCCCTCAGGTGGGTCCCAGTTCTTCGTGATTGAAATCACTAGCGACTAGTAACTTTGTGTTAGCACTCCTAGCTGTTTCTGTTATGATGTTAACCATTACATTGTTGATGTCTTCATATTCTATTTTCGGTTTCCCAGTCTTGAATAAACCTTCTCATCTCATCAAAACTCCACTGATTTCTGATCAAGAGCATTACTCCTCTCTGTCGCCTCTATTTTTCCTTATTTCTTGATATCCTGCTAGGAATATAGCATTCGATATCGTTTCAGTTAGTTTTTCTCCCTGCAATACCTATGATGTCTGGGGCTTTTTCTTCTATACGTTCTTTCAGTTCATCATCCTTGTTTAATAATCCATCAGCATATGTTTAGCACCGTCTGAGCTTCCTTTTCTTTACCATGAAATAGTTTCTGTTGCCTAGTCTCCCTACTTTTTGTACATCTATCAGGAGCGGGGAAGGGAGGCCTGTACTCACCCATTTGTGGTTGCAGGGGTCGAATCACAGCTCCTGGCTATGTGTGTGTGTGTGTACTCACCTAATTGTGGTTGCAGGGGGTTGAGTCATAGCTCCTGACTTCACGTCTTCACTGGTCGCTACGTGGTCTACACTCTCCCTGCTCCATGAGCTAGCTTTATCATACTTTTTCTTAAAGTTATTACCTGGAGACCTGGAGAGAGTTCCGGGGGTCAACGCCCCCGCGGCCCGGTCTGTGACCAGGCCTCCTTAGGTCAGTGTCCCAGGATGCGACCCACACCAGTCGACTAACACCCAGGTACCCATTTTACTGATGGGGAACATAGACAACAGGTGGAAAGAAACACGTCCAATGTTTCTACTCTGGCTGGGAATCGAACCCAGGCCCTCACCGTGTGAAGCGAGAGCGTTAACCACCAGGCCACCTGAGCCTCCACAACATCACTCCCCAGATTGTTCCACTTCCTGACAACTCTATGGCTGAAGAAATACTTCTTAACATCCCTGTGACTCGTCTGAGTTTTCAACTTCCAGCTATGGCCCTTGTTGCTGTGTCACTTCTCTGAAATATTCTGTTCCTATCGACCCTGTCAATTCCTCTCAGTATTTTATATGTTGTTATCATGTCACCCTAGTCCTCCTGTCTTCTATTGTTGTCGTAGGATATGCCTCTTAGCTCCGGGACTAGTTTTATTGCAAACCTTTGCACTTTCTCTAATTTGTCGACGTGTTTGATCAGGTGTGGGTTGCCTACTGGGCTGCATACTCCAATATGTGTCTGACGTACACGGTGCACAGTGTCGTGAATGACATCTAAGTATAGATGTCGAAACGTTGTTCCCAGGTTTGCCAGGCGCCCGTATGCTGCAGCAGTTACTTCAGATGTGCTCGGTATGATGCTCACCCTAAGATCCATTTCCTTGAGTAAGTTTTGCAGCCTCTGACCTCTCAGGCTGCATTCTGTCTGCGGTCTCCTTTGTCCTTCCTCAAGCTTCATAACTTTGCACTTACTGGGGTTAAACTGCAGGAGCCATTAGTTGGACCAGGCTTGCAGCCTGTCCAGATGCCCTTGTAGGTTTACGTGATCCTCGTCCTCTTGTATTCTCCTCATTAGTTTCACATCGTCTGCAAACAGAGACACCTCTGATTCTATCCCTTCCGTCATGTCATTCACATATACAACAAACAGCACTGGCCCTAGGACTGACCCCTGTGGAACTCCACTCGACACATGCATCCACTCTGACACCTCATCTCGGACCGACATACATTGCTTATTTCCTGTCAGGTATTCTCTGATCCATTGCAATACTTTCCCTCCTATTCCTGCCTACTCCTCTAGTTTTTTAACCAGTCTCTTTTGTGGTAATGTATCGAAAGTCTTCTTACAGTGAAAGAAGATGCAGTCTACCCAACCCTTTATCTCCTGTCTTACTTCTGTTAACTCAGGGATATGTTTAAAGACAATATTCAAAATAAAGTTGCTAGTAGTGGCAAATCAATTGATCAACAAACAAAGAGAGATAGTAGAGGGCAACGAGTGACTAGCTCCCTTAAGGTTTACTATACAAATAGTAGGAGTCTAAGAAATAAGATAGATGAGCTAAGATTACTTGCAAGTGTAGGTAATGTAGATATTATTGGTATAACAGAGACCTGGTCCAACCTGAAAGATAGAGAAATGCCTTCTGAATGCAACATACAGGGTTATAAACTATTCCACACTGATAGGGTCAACAGGAAGGGTGGTGGTGTGGCGATGTATGTCAGAGAAAATTTAAATTGTTATCTTAGACATGATGTAAGATTAGAAACATCGAACACAGAATCTGTTTGGCTACAGTTTCTCGAGGGACGTGACAAATTAATTTTGGTTGTGATTTATAGGCCCCCAAACCTTGATAGGGAGGGCATTAAGCTGTTATGGGACGAAATTCATAAGGCATCTAGATATAAAAATGTGATAATGGGAGATTTTAACTTTAGACAAATTGATTGGAACAATATGACAGGAAATCTTGAGTCTAGTGACTTTCTTGATACGGTTCAGGATTGCTTTTTAGAACAGGTTGTGACAGAACCAACTAGAGGAAACAACCTGCTTGACTTGGTTCTTGCCAACAAAGATTCACTAATTAATAATCTTGAGGTTAATGATGAGCTTGGGGAAAGCGACCAAAAAACACTTAGTTTCAATATATCATGGAATTACCCAGATAACTGCAATCAAATCTCTGTCCCAGATTTTCGCTTGGCCGACTTCATGGGACTGAGAATTTACCTGGATGGGCTAAACTGGGATGTCCTGACTATGGGTCAGGTAGGTGATCTTGGTTGCCAATATGACGCTTTTCAGAGCATAGTTCTAGCTGCCCAGACAACTTTTGTTCAGAGTAGGGAAATTAGATCTAACAAAAATGATCCCAAATGGATGAACAATAGATTAAAACATCTCATTGGTTTAAAGAGAGGCATATATAGGCGTATCAAAAGAGGGGATGGGCAGTTAAGTAATCAATATATTCAGTTAAAGAGAGAAATAAAGAAAGGAATAAGAAAAGCAAAAAGGGATTATGAGGCGAAGGCCGCAAGGAATTCAAAGACTAACCCAAAAGGGTTCTTTCAGGTATACAGAAGTAAGATTAGGGACAAGATTGGCCCACTTAAGAGTAACTCTGGTCAGATCACTGACAGTGATAAGGATATGTGTGAAATTCTAAATACCTACTTCCTCTCAGTTTTCACCCAGGAAAATACTAGCGATATTCCTGAAATAATAGATTATATAGAACAGGATGATAATAAACTATGTACGATTGCGGTAACTAGTGACATGGTCCTCAGACAAATAGAGAAACTAAAACCTAACAAATCCCCAGGCCCTGATGAACTGTTTGCAAGGGTGTTAAAGGAATGTAAAGAGGAACTTAGCATACCTTTGGCAAATCTTTTTAACATATCACTACAAACTGGCATAGTGCCTCATAAGTGGAAAATTGCAAATGCAATACCTATTTACAAGGCAGGTGACAGATCCCTGGCTTTGAACTATAGACCAATAAGCCTTACCTCCATAGTGGGAAAATTTATGGAATCAAAAATTGCCGAAGCAATTCGTAGCCATCTTGACAGGCACAGATTGATTAATGAATCTCAACACGGTTTTACAAAGGGGCGTTCCTGTCTTACGAATTTACTAACTTTTTTCACTAAGGTGTTTGAGGAGGTAGATCATGGTAATGAATATGATATTGTGTATATGGACATCAGTAAGGCTTTCGATAGAGTTCCACTCCAGAGGCTACTGAGGAAACTTAAGGCACACGGAATAGGAGGAGAAATTTTTTCCTGGGTAGAGGCATGGATAGGGAATAAATAACGACATAAGGAAATCTGCTGATGACACCAAAATAGGCCGTCCAATTCATTCTAATGAGGACACTAGAGCACTCCAGGATGATTTGAATAGATTGATGCAGTGGTCGGAGAAGTGGCAGATGCAGTTTAATATTGACAAATGCAAAGTACTAAATGTTAGACAGGAAAATAACTTGTGTAGTCCCTTTTTTTGGAGGTTTGGCTTCTCTCGTCCTTCTCGAGCTGCTTCACCCTCCATTGTTAGCTCTTTTATGTATTGGAAACTCAAGACCACGTGGTAACTAACACCTAGGGGCCTCTCGTGTGTGATATCTTGTATGTCTGAACTGAAATGGTTTGTTGTCTCCTCTCTCTCTAGTTGTGTATTTAATATAATGAGACAAGAAGTTTTCTAGTACTGCCTCCAGCATCTTGACTTTCTATATTCTCGTCTCCCATGTGGCTCCAGATTCTTCCTGTCAGTCTCCTTATGGATGAAATCCCACTATGATGAGTAACTTTGCCCTGCTCATGTGGGCCCTTCTGGCAATCTTGGCTAGTGCGTCCACCATCACTCTGTTGCTCTCATCATAGTTTTGTCTTTGCCTCCTGCTGCTCGGAGGAAGGTTGTACATCACTGTTATCATCACTTTTCGGCCTCCAGTATGCAGTGCTCCTACTATGTAGTCAAGTGCTTTCCTTCTGACTAGTCATATTGTGTGTGTGTGTGTGTGTATGTGTGTGTGTGTGTGTGTGTGTGTGTGTGTGTATGTGGTAGTTTGTGTGTTGTTTGGATGATGTTGTGAGTATTTGTGTTGTGGTTGTGTCTGTGGTGTGTTCTTGGTTTGTTGGGTGTTGTGTGTGTTGGTTGTGTGTCTGTGTGAGTGTGGTTGTGTGTGTGTGTCTGTTGGTGTGTGGTGTTTGTGTGTGTTCTTTGTGTTTGTGTGTGTGTGTGTGTGTGTTGTGTGTGTGTGTGTGTGTGTGTGTGTGTGTGTGTGTGTGTGTGTGTGTGTGTGTGTGTGTGTGTGTGTTGTGTGTTGTGTGTGTGTGTGTGTGTGTGTGTGTGTGTGTGTGTGGTGTGTGTGTAGTGTGTGTGTGTGTGTGTGTGTGTGTGTGTGTGTGTGTGTGTTTATGTGTGTGTGTGTGTGTGTGTGTGTGTGTGTGTGTGTGTGTGTGTGTGTGTGTGTGTGTGTGGTGTGTGTGTGTGTGTGTGTTTAAGAGCTAATAATCAGTCTCTTGGAAGTCGCGCCCTCCGCGAGATTATACTGTTCCTAATATAATCTCACTGAAAATTAATATGTCATTAGCAAGTGCTCCGAAAGCCCAAGTTGTTGCGTGATTCCCAGCCAGTGTGTTTACCAAGGGCAGGTGTGGCGGATGTCAAATGTTTTTGAAATGGCTGTGATATCATAAAGGAGTAGGAAGAGGATGAGAAGCAGCAGCAGCAGCAGCACAAAAGGGAGAGGAAGAGGGATATCAGATCCCAAGGAAAGACAGAGGGAACAGAGGGGGTGGAGGAGTGGCACTGCTCATCAAAAACTGATGGGTTTTGACGAGCTGGAGAGAGGAGACAGAGAAGGAAGAAACTACATCATAGGAACACTTCAGTCTGGAGGTCACAAGGTGGTAATTGCAGTGATGTACAACCCACCACAGAACAGCAGGAGGCCAAGGCAAGAGTATGATGGAGTAATAGAGCGATGGTTGACACACTGGCTGAAGTGGCCAGAAGGGCTCATGTGAGCAGGGCAAAACCGTTGATTATGGGTGACTTCAACCACAAGGAAATCGACTGGGAAAACCTGGAGCCACATGGGGGCCCAGAAACGTGGAGGGCTAAGATGATGGAGCTGGTACTGCAAAACCTCATGTACCAACACCTAAAGGAACACAAAGAGAAAGGAGAGGATGAACCAGCAAGCTGGACCATAGTTTCACCTTGGTAGTGTAGATTTGAGACATCATTACGAAACAGAACTCGCCCACGGGCCATGATCAATTGTTCAAAGCTTCGAATCTAGTATAGGTTACAATGGAGAGAGCAGGAATTGCAGAGCGATTGAAGTCAAACTACAAGAGAGAGGACTATACAGCTCAAAATTTCCTGCACCAGGTTCAGTGACTAGAGAATGGCAGGAAGTCAGTAGCAAATGATGAATAAGGACAACCATATTGCAAGGAAGCTGAGGAGATTATTGGTTCCCAAGGGTAACAGGGAAAAAACGAGAAGGCCAGGGTGAGACCCTTGGTTCCCAAAGGTCGAGAGTTAAAACCAAGTGTGCTAGAAATGGAAGGAGTACAGAAGGCAAAGACCAGGAGGATAAGCAAAAAGAGAGCTAAGCAGAAAGAATATGTACAGGAAGGAAGGGAGGCCCAACGGCAATACGAAAATGACATAGCACTGAAAGCTAAATCTGACCCGAAGCTATTGTACAGCCACATCAGGGGGAAAACTACAGTCAAGGACCAGGTAATCAGGCTGAGGAAGGAAAGAGGGGAGATCACAAGAAACGACCTCAAAGTATGTGAGGAGCTCAACAAGAGATCCAAAGAAGCGTTTACAGAGTAGACAGAAGGGACTCCAGAAAGACGGAGAGGTGGTGTACACCGTCAAGTGTTGGGCACAATACATACAACCGAGGAAGAAGTGAAGATCCTGCTAAGCGAGCTTGATACCTCAAAGGCGATGGGGCAGGATAACATCTCTCCATGGGCCCTGAGAGAGGGACCAGAGGTGCTATATGTACCACTAACAACAATCTTCAACACAGCTATCGAAACAGGGCGACTACCTGAGGTATGGAAAACCGCAAATTTAGCCCCAGTTTTTAAAAATGGATACAGACACGAAGTACTAAATTACTGACCAGTGTCACTGACAAGAATAGCACGCAAAAATCATCGAGAAGATTATCAGAAGAGTGGTGGAGCACCTAGAAAGAAATGAGCTTATCAACGACAGCCGTGCTGGCTGTCGTTGATAAGCTCAGGGACAGGAAATCCTGTGTCACAAACCTACTGGAGTTCCATGACAGGGTGACAGCAGTAAGACAAGAGAGAGGGGTGGGAAGAATGCATTTTTTTTGACTGTAAGAAGGCGTTTGACACAGTTCCACACACAAAATTAGCGAAAAAGTTGGAGGACCAGGCACGTATAACATACATTCACACATGTTTGCAGATGACGTGAAGTTGATGAGAAGAATTCACTCGATCGAAGACCAGGCAGAACTACAAAGGGATCTGGACAGGCTGCAGACCTGGTCCAGCAATTGGCTCCTGGAGTTCAACCCCACCAAGTGGAAAGTCATGAAGATTGGGGAAAGGCAAAGAAGACCGCAGACGGAGTACAGTCTAGGGGGCCAGAGACTACAAACCTCGCTGAAGAAAAAAGATCTTGGGGTGAGTATAACACCAGGCACATCTCCTGAAGCGCACATCAACCAAATAACTGCTGCAGCATATGGGCGACTAGCAAACCTAAGAACAGCATTCCGACATCTTAATAAGGAATCGTTCAGGACCCTGTACACCGTGTACGTTAGGCCCATATTGGAGTATGCGGCACCAGTTTGGAACCCACACCTAGCCAAGCACGTAAAGGAACTACAGAAAGTGCAAAGGTATGCAACAAGACTAGTCCCAGAGCTAAGAGGTATGTCCTACGAGGAAAGGTTAAGGGAAATCAACCTGACGACACTGGAGGACAGGAGAGATAGGGGGGACATGATAACGACATACAAAATACTGAGAGGAATTGACAAGGTGGACAAAGACAGGATGTTCCAGAGATTGGACATAGGAACAAGGGGACACAGTTGGAAGTAGAAGACACAGATGAATCAAAGAGATGTTAGGAAGTATTTCTTCAGCCACAGAGTAGTCAGTAAGTGGAATAGTTTGGGAAGCGATGTAGTGGAGGCAGGATCCATACATAGCTTTAAGCAAAAAGGGATGATAAAGCTCACGGTTCAGGGAGAGTGACCTAGTAGCGACCAGTGAAGAGGCGGAGCCAGGAGCTTGGACTCGACCCCTGCAACCTCAACTAGGTGAGTACAACTAGGTGAGTACACACACACACACACACATACACACACACACACACACACACATACACACACACACACACACATACACACACACACATGCACACACATACACACACACATACACCCACACACACATACACACACACACACACACACACACACACACACACACACACATACACACACACACACATACACGCACACACACACACACACACATACACACACACATACACACACACATACACACACACATACACACACACATACACACACACACACAATACACACACAACACACATACACACACACACACACACATACACACACACACGCAATCTACACACACACATACACACACAAATAGGTGAGTACAAATAGGTGAGTACACACACACACACAACCACACACATACATCACACACACACAGGATCCATACATAGCTTTAAGCAGAGGTATGATAAAGCTCACGGCTCGGGGAGAGTGACCTAGTAGCGATCAGTGAAGAGGCGGGCCAGGAGCTCGGACTCGACCCCCGCAACCTCAACTAGGTGAGTACAACTAGGTGAGTACACACACCACACACACAACACACACACCCCACACACACACCACACACACAATACATACATACACACACACACACACATACATACATACAACACACACACACACAACACACAAAACACACACACACACACACAACACAACACAACCAACACACACACTACCAACAGCCAGGGGTCGGGAGACAATACCTAAAAGCGGAATCCAGTGACAGACGGAGCCAGGAAGGACCCCCAAACAAGGTCACAATGGAAGTTGAAACCCAAAACAAAAAAAACCACAAAACAACCAAATACAAAATACACAAAAACCCAACATTTTTAACAAAAAACCACAAAAACACCAAAAACACAAACCCAACCAAACCCTGAAAACCAAAAATGTGAGACACATCACACACACACATACACACACAACACAAACAACACCACACACACAACCACAACACACACAACCACAACACACACAAAACACACCCACACACACACCACACACCACACCACACACACACACACACACACAACACCACACCACAACACAACACACCCCACCCCACCCACCCACACCCCACACACACACACACAACACCACCACACAAACCCAAAAGCCACCCCACACACCACCCACACAACACACACCACACACACACACCCAACACACCACCACACCCCAAACACAACGCACACACCACACACACACACCACACCCCACACCACACACACACAACACACACACACACACCACCCAACACACCAAACACACACACTCACACAACACCACCCACACACACACACACCACAACACACACACCACCACACACACCACACACACACACACACAACACACACCACACCCCACACACCACACACACCCAAAACACACACACCACACACACCACACACACAAAAACACACACACACACACAACCACACCACACACACACACACACACACACACACCACAACACCCACACACACACACAACCACACACACAAAACACACCCACACACACACACACACACACAAAAACCCACACACACACACACAAAACACCACAAAACACACACCACACACAACCCCACACACCACACACCACACACAACCCACACAACCACACACACACACACACCACGCCACCACACAACCACACAACCACACACACACACACAACACCCACCAAAACACCCCACAAAACACCCCAACCAACACACACAACACAACACCACCCACAACACACCCACACCCACCACACCCACACACCACCACCACACCCCACACCCACACCCAACCCCCACCACACAAAACAACCAACCCCCAACCCCACCCACACCCACACACCCACACCACACACCCCCCACCACCCACACACAACCACACACACACACCCCCACCCACAAACAACCCACCACAACCCCACACCCCCCACCCCACCAAACCCCACACAACCCCACCCACACCACACAAAAAACCAACCACACCCCCACCACCACCACAACCACACACACACCAACACCCACCACACACACAAACACACCACACACAACACACACCACACCACCACAAAACCACACCACACCCCAACAACCCCCCCCCCCCCCACACACCACACCACACACAACAACCACACAACACACACCCACACACACCCACACAAAACACCACAAACCACACACACAACCCCACACACACCACCACACACACCACACACACACACCCACACCCAACACACCGCACACCCCACACACACCCACCCACACCCCCCACACACACCCACACACACCACACACACACACCACCCAAAACCCCCACCAAAAACCCACACACACACCCCCCCACACAACCCACACAACACACCCCACACACACACACCACCCCCCAACCACACACACACACCACACACACACCACACACACCACCCACAAACCACCACACCACACACACCACCACCCCACACCACACACACCCACACAAAACCCCACCACACACACAACACCCACACCACCCCAAAACAACCCCACACACCACACCCAAAACCACACACCACACCAACAACAAAAAACACCACGCCACACCCACACACCCCCACACCACACCACCACAAAAACCACACACAACCACACACAAAACACACCACACACAACACCACAAAACACCACACACACACACACACACACCCAACCCCACACACCACACACACCCACCACAACCACACCCCACACCCACACCACACACACACACCCACACACACACACCCACACACCAACACCACACACACCCCACCAACACCACCCCCCCCACACACAACCAACACACACCCACACACCACACACCACACACCCCCCAACCACCACACAACCACACCCACACACACACCACACCACACACACCCCCACACCACACACACACACACACACCCACCCCCACACCACCACAACACACACACCAAAACCACACACCACACACACCACAAAACCCAAAACACCACACAAACACCACAACCACACCCACCCCACCCACACACACCCACCCACACAACCACACACCACACACAAAACCCACACACACCACACACACACACCACACACACACCACACACACACCCACCCCCCCACACACCACACCCACCCACACCCACCCACACACACACACCACACCAACACACACACACCACACCCCCACCACACCCCCACCACACACAACCACCCACACACAAAACACCACACCCCACACACAACCCACACACACCACACACACCAAAACACCACACACAAAACACACACACACACACAACACACACAAACCACCACACACACATACAAAACACTCCCCTAAACACGCACCACACCAACCAAACCACACACACACCACACACACCACACACACACACCCCAAAACACACACCACACACACACACACACACACACACACACACCCCCACACACCACCAACACAAAACCACACACACACAAAACACACACACCACACCCCACACCACACACAACCGCACACAAAACACACACACACACCCCAAAAACCCCACACACACCACACACACCACACACACACACACACCCCCACGCACACAAAAACACACACACACACCACACACACACCCACACACACCACAACACCCCACACACACACACACACACCCCACACCCACCCCACAACACACACACACACACACAACCACCCACCACACACCACACCACACACACACACACACCACACACACAACCACAACACCCACACACCACACACCACACAACACACACACACACGCCCCACACACACACACACACACACCACACCACCACACACACCCCACACCCCACACACACACACAACACAACACCACACCACCACACAAACACACACACAACACACAACAACACACACAACCAAACAACACAACACACACACGGGCCCCAAAACCACAGTGTTGGAAAAGGGAAACAAAAGGTATGGTACCAAACCTGATGGAATAACAAATAAGGGGGGAGTGGCATGAAAGAGTAAAAAGCATCACCGGACATCATAGCTTTCACAGAAAACAAGCTTACAGGTATGATAACAGATGCCATCTTCCAACGGGAACCAAAACCTGAGGAAAGAAGAGGGAAACAGGGGGGGTGGAGGAGGGGCGTTGCTGATCAAAAATCGCTGGGAATATTTTGATGACCCTGGAGAGAGGAGAAACCCGGAGAAGAAAGTTGATCCCAATAGTGGGAACCTTACTCTGAAGCCCCAAAAAGGGGGTTTTAATACGTGTGTATAACCCAAACACAGAACAGCAGGAGGCCCAAAGGCAAGGTACGACGAAGCAATAGCGCGATGTTGACCACGGCTAGAGTGGCCAGAAAGAGCTCATGCATGCAGGGCAAAGTCCTGAATGGGCGCCTTTAACCACAAGGAGATCGATTGGGGAGAATTGGACCCAATGGGGGCCAAAATACATGGGGGGCCCTAAGATGATGGAGGGGGGTACTGGAAAACTTTCATATGCCAACACGTAAGGGACACTACAAGAGAGAGGGGGGATAAACCCAGCAAGGCTGGACTTAGTATTCACCTTGAGAGTGCAGATTCGAGGACATCACTTAGAAAGACCCTTTGGGGCCAAAGTGCCAATGTGGTTTTAAAGCTCGAATAACAGAGAGCTACAAGTGGAGGGAGATGAGGAAGGCAGGACGAATGAAGCCAAATAAAAGAAAGGGGCACACGGAATGGGAACTACCTGAACGGGGTTCAGGGGACAGAGAACTGGCAAAAAAGCCAGTTAATGAGAGACGGAATATGTAGCAACAAAATGCAAGGAGGCTGAGGAGAGGTTTGTACCCAAGGGTAACAGGATTAATGAAAAAGCCAGGATGACCCCATGGTTTACCCAAAGGTAGGGGGGAAAAAACCCAAGTGTGCTGGGGAATGGAAAAAATATAGAAGGCAAAGGACCCAGGAGAATAAGGAGAACAGTCTAGAGCCAAAAAACGAATATGCACAGATAAGAAGGGAGGCCCAAAAGACAATATAAAAAATGACATAGCAGCGAAAGCCAAATCGGGACCCGAAACTGTTGTACAGCCACATCAGGAGGAAAACAACAGTCAAGGACAGGTAATCAGGCAAAGGAAGGAAGGAGGAGAGACAAAAAGAAATGACCGTGAAGTATGTGAAGAACTCAACAAGAGATTCAAAAAGTGTTCACAGAGGAGACAGAAGGGACTCCAGAAAGACGGAGAGGTGGGCACACCACCAAGTGCTGGACACAGGCACACAACCGGGGAAGAAGTGAAGAGGCTTCTGAGTGAGCTAGATACCTCAAAGGCAATGGGGCCAGATAACATCTCCCCATGGGTATTGGGGAGAGGGAGCAGGGGCGCTATGTGTACCCCTAACAACGATATTCAATACATCTATCGAAACAGGGGGGATTGCCTGAGGCATGGAAGACAGGAAATGTAGTCCCAATCTTTAAAAAAGGAGACAGACATGAAGCATTAAACTACAGACCAGTGTCACTAACATGTATAGTATGCAAAATCATGGAGAAGATTATCAGGAGAAGGGGTGGTGGAACACCTAAAAAGGGAATGATCTCGTCAACAGCAGCCAACATGGTGTCACAAACCTACTGGATTTTCTATGACATGGTGACAGCAGTAAGACAAGAGGGGAGAGGGGTGGGTGGATTGCTTTTTCCCTTGGACTGCAAGAAGGCGTTTGACACAGTTCCACACAAGAGATTGGTGCAAAAAAACTGGGGGACCAAACAGGGATAACAGGGAAGGCACTACAATGGATCAGGGAATACTTGTCAGGAAAAACAGCAGCGAGTCATGGTACGTGGCGAGGGTCAGAGTGGGCACCTGTGACCAGCGGGGTCCCGCAGGGTCAGTCCTAGGACCAGTGCTGTTTTGGTATTTGTGAACGACATGACGGAAGGAATAGACTCTGAGGTGTCCCTGTTTGCAGATGACGTAAGTTGATGAGAAGAATTCACTCGATCGAAGACCAGGCAAAAACTACAAAGGGATCTGGACAGGCGCAGACCTGGTCCAGCAATTGGCTCCTGGAGTTCAATCCCACCAATTTGCAAAGTCATGAAGTTTGGGGGAAGGGCAAAGAAGGCCGCAGACGGAGTACAGTCTAGGGGGTCAGAGACTACAAACCTAAACTCAAGGAAAAAAGATCTTGGGGTGAGTATAACACCAGGCACATCTCCTGAAGCGCACATCAACCAAATAACTGCTGCAGCATATGGGCGCCTAGCAAACCTCAGAACAGCATTCCGACATTCTTAATAAGGAATCTTTTCAGGACCCTGTACATCGTGTCGTTAGGCCCATATTGGAGTATGCGGCACCAGTTTGGAACCCACACCTAGCCAAGCACGTGAAAGAAACTAGAGAAAGTGCAAAGGTTTGCAACAAGACTAGTCCCAGAGCTAAAGAGATATGTCCTACGAGGAGAGGTTAAGGGGAAAACAACCTGACGACACTGGAGGACAGGAGAGATAGGGGGGACATGATAACGACATACAAAATACTGAGAGAATTGACAAGGTGGACAAAGACAGGATGTTCCAGAGATTGGACACAGTAACAAGGGGACACAGTTGGAAGCTGAAGACACAGATGAATCACAGGGATGTTAGGAAGTATTTCTTCAGCCACAGAGTAGTCAGTAAGTGGAATAGTTGGAAGCGATGTAGTGGAGGCAGGATCCATACATAGCTTTTAAGCAGAGGTATGATAAAGCTCACGGCTCAGGGAGAGTGACCTAGTAGCGATCAGTGAAGAGGCGGGGCCAGGAGCTCGGACTCGACCCCCGCAAACCTCAACTAGGTGAGTACAACTAGGTGAGTAACAACACACACACACACAACACACACACACACACACACACACCACAACACACACAACACACGCACACACCACACACACCACACACACCACACAAAACACCACACACAACACACACACCACAACACACACACACAACCCCACGTACTCATATACAACAGGCCTAGTGTCTAAACGACATGTGCCTAGGACAAAATGGTAACTAACACACACACACATACATACACATACACACACAACACACACACACACCCCACAAAACAACCACACACAATACGCACACACACACACACAGACACACACACACACATACACACACACACACACACACCACAACACACACTGACACACACAACACTCACACACACA
Source organism: Cherax quadricarinatus (assembly GCF_026875155.1). Classification (NCBI taxonomy): domain Eukaryota; kingdom Metazoa; phylum Arthropoda; class Malacostraca; order Decapoda; family Parastacidae; genus Cherax; species Cherax quadricarinatus. The sequence continues at coordinate 40,219,067 of NC_069419.1, forward strand.
CACACACACACACACACACAAAACACACATTTCACACAAAACACACAAAACACCAACACACACACACAAACACACAAAAACATACACACACACACACACACACACACATACACAAAACTCTACACACACATACACACAAACATACATACACACACATACACACACTCACACACACACACACACACACACTCCCCACACAACACACAAAACACACACACACACACACATACACACACACAAAACACGTACCCCAACACATGCACACACACATACATACACACACATTTCACACACACACACACCACAACAGACACACACACAGACACACACACACAGACACACACAGACACCCGACACACACAGACACACACACACGCACACACACACACACACACCACACACACACACGACACACACACCACGCACAACACGCATACACACACAATCACACACAAAAACACACAAACCCCATACACACACTCATACACACACATACACACACACATACATACACACACATACACACCACACACACAACACACACACACAAAACACACACACACACATACACACACAACACAACACATACACACACATGCACACACACATAAAATACACACACATACACACACACACAAAACACACAACACACACAGAAAAACCACATACACACACACATACTACACACCACGCACACACACACCCACACACATACACACACTGACACACACACACTCACACACACACACTCACACACACACACACACACACACACACACACACACACACACACACACACAATATGACCCAGGTGACAAATTTTCAGAGAATTGGGTGGTTTGCGAGTGGAAGGATACGGCCTGTCAGAGTAACTTTCAAGGAAGAATCAGTTCGAATCAGGATTCTGCAAGAGAAAGCAAGACTGAGGGACAAAGAGGGGTACCAGAGAGTATACCTCGACCGCGACAGAACACAAGAAGAAAGGACTACACTGAAAGAGAGGGTACAGAGACGCAAGGAGGAACGAGAAGCAATGAAAATGAGCAGGACCCAGACACAGGAGGAAGGGCAAACACACCCCACAGAATCTCCCACCAAAAGGACCCCCCCCGCGACATTCCCAACGCAACTGAGCACCTATACTAAAAACCCACTCACTGTTCCCTCTGGGCCCCCAACCCCATATCACAAACTCACCCAACAGCTGTCCTTATGGGCATCTGACCCCACCCCCACCATCACATACCCAACCTACACCACAGCCCCCTATAGGCCCCCACCAAGGCTCTCGCTTCCCCCAACCCCAATATACTTGCATGACCACAATGATAGAAAAGAAACTAAAGGTTGGTACACAAACGCGGATGGAATAACGAATAAAACATGAGGAGTGGAATGAAAGAATCAGTGAAAAATCCCCAGACATCATAGCAGTCACAGAAACAAAACTCGCTGAGGCAATAACAGACACAATCTTCCCAACAGGATATCAGATTCCCGAGGAAAGATAGAAGGAGTAGAGGGGGAGGAGGGGTTGCACTGCTCATAAAACACCAATGGGGATTTGGGGGAAATGGAAGGCTGGACATGATTGGAGAAAGAGACTACATTGTAGGTACAATTCAGTCCGGAGAACATAAAGTAGTTCATTGGAGTGATGTATAACCCACCACAGAACTGCAGGAGGCCAAGAGAGGAGTACGAAGAAAACAACAGGGTGGGTGGTGGACACACTGGCTGAGGTGGCAAGAAGAGCTCACTCGAGCAGAGCAAAGTTACTGGTAATGGGCGATTTCAACCACAGGGAGATCGACTGGGAAAACTTGGAGCCACATGGGGGGCCCGAAACATGGAGAGCCAAAATGATGGATGTGGTACTTGAAAACCTCATGCATCAACATGTCAGGACACAACCCGAGAGAGGGGGAGGATGAGCCAGCAAGACTGGATCTTTGTGTTCACCCTGAGCAGTTCAGACATCGAGGACATCACTTACGAGAGGCCCCTTGGAGCTAGCGATCATGTGGTTCTGATGTTTTTGACTATATAGTAGAGTTACAAGTGGAGAAGGTAACAGGAAAATGAAGGGGACAGGGCCAAACTATAAAAGGGGGGACTACACAGGTATGGAGAAACTTCCTGCAGGAGGTTCAGTGGGACAGAGAAATGGTAGGAAAAATCAGTAAACGAGATGATGGAAAATGTGGCAACAAAGTGCAAGGAGGCAGAGGAAAGTTTTGTTCCCAAAGGGGAAAAAGAAATAATAGGAAGACCAAAAAGAGTCCTTGGTTTACCCGAAGGTGTAGGGAGGCAAAAACTTAAATGCACAGAGAATGGAAAAGGTACAGGAGGCATAGGACCCAGGAAAACCCAAAGGGGATTAGTAAAGAGCCAGAAACGAGTATGCGCATATAAGGAGGGAGGCCCAGCGACAGTATGAAAACGACATAGCATCGAAAGTCAAATCTGACCCGAAAAATGCTGTATAGCCACATTAGGAGGAAGACAACAGTCAAGGGCCAGGTGATAAAAGGCTGAGGAAAGAAGGTGGAGAACTCACAAGAAACGATCAAGAGGTATGTGAGGAGCTCAACACGAGATTTAAGGAAGTATTTACAGTAGAGACAGGAAGGACTCTGGGGGACAGACCAGATGGGGACACCAAAAGGAATACACAACAAGTGTTGGACGGGCATACATACTGTGAGGAGGAGGTGAAGAAACTGCTAAGGGACTCGATACCTCAAAGGCAATGGGACCCGGGCAACATCTCTCCATGGGTCCTTAGAGAGGGAGCAGATATGTTGTGCATACCACATTACCACAATCTTCAACACATCCCTGGAAACTGGGCAACTACCTGAGGTATGGAAGACGGCAAATGTAGTTCCCATTTTCAAAAGGAGACAGAAAAGAGGCACTAAAACTATAGACCTGTGTCATTGACGTGTATAGTATGCAAAATTATGGAGAAGTTATCAGGAGGAGAGTGGTGGAGCACCTGGAACGGAACAGGACTATAAATGCCAACCAGCAACCGGATTCACGGAAGGCAAATCCTGTGTCACAAACCTTCTGGGAGTTTTACGATAAAATAACAGAAGTAAGACAAGAGAGAGAGGGGGTGGGTTGATTGCATCTTCTTGGATGCAAGAAGCCTTTGACACAGTTCCTCACAAGAGATTAGTGCAGAAGCTAGAGCATCAGGCGATATAACAGGAAGAGCACTGCAATGGATCAGAGAATACCTGACAGGGAGGCAACAACGAGTCATGGTAACGTAATGATTTTATCACAGTGGGCACCTGTGACGAGCGGGGTCCCACAGGGGTCGGTCCTAGGACCAGTGCTATTTTTGGTATATGTGAACGACATGAAAGGAAGGGTTAGACTCAGAAGTGTCCCTGTTTGGCAGATGATGTGAAGTTAATGAGGAGAATTAAATCTGATGAGGACCAGGCAGGACTTCAAAAAGACCTGGACAGACTGGACACCTGGTCCAGCAAATGGCTTTCGAATTTAATCCTGCCAAATGCAAAGTCATGAAGATAGGGAAGGGGGACAGAAGACCACAGACAGAGTATAGGCTAGGTGGCCAAAGACTGCAAAACCTCACTCAAGGAGAAAGATCTTGGGGTGAGTATAACACCGAGCATGTCTCCGGAAGCACACATCAAAACAGATAACTGCTGCAGCATATGGGCGCCTGGCAAAACCTGAGAACAGCAAATTCCAACACCTTAGTAAGGAATCATTTAAGACACTGTACACCGTGTATGTCAGGCCCATACTGGAGTAGCAGCACCTGTTTGGAACCCGCACTTGATAAAGCACGTCAAGAAAACTAGAGAAAGTACAAAGGTTTGCAACAAGGTTAGTTCCAGAGCTAAGGGGAATGTCCTATGAAGAAAGATTAAGGGAAATCGGCCTGACGACACTGGAGGACAGGAGGGGTCAGGGGAGACATGATAACGACAAAAAAAATACTGCGTGGAATAGACAAGGTGGACAAGGACAGGATGTTCCAGGGAGGGGACACAGAAACAAGAGGCCACAATTGGAAATTTGAAGACACAAATGAGTCAGAGAGATAGTAGGAAGTATTTCTTCAGTCATGAGTTGTAAGGCAGTGGAATAGCCTAGAAAATGACGTAGGGGAGGCAGGAACCATACACAGTTTTAAGACGAGGTTTGATAAAGCTCATGGAGCGGGGAGAGAGAGGGTTAGTAGCAACCCGGGGAAGAGGCGGGGCCAGGAGCTAGGACTCGACCCCTGCAAACCACAAATAGGTGAGTACAAATAGTGAGTACACACACACACACCACACACAAAACACACACATACATACACACCCCCCACAACATACACACACTCATACACACACATACAAAACACACACATACATACACACACATACACACACACACACACACACCCCACACCACACAACAAACCCCACACACACATACACGCACACACACACACACTACAAACACATGCACACACACAAAACATACACACACATACACACACACACACAGACAGACACACACACAGACACACACACACATAAAACCACAACACTCACACACACACTCACACACACCCAACACACACAAAACACCACACACACAAAAACACACAAAACACACCGCACACACACACGCACACACACACGCACACACAAAACACACACACACACACACACAAAACACACAAAACGCACACACACACACACACACACACACACACACACACACACACCAAAACACACACACACACGCACACCCCAACACACACACACACACACACACACACACAACCCCACACAACACACCCCCACACCAACACGCACACACACAAAGCAACACACACACAAAACACACACACACACACACCCCACACGCACACACCACACACACACAAAACACACACACACACACACCACACACACACACACACACACACACACAAAACACTCTTACACTCGACCCCCCGCAACCACAAATAAGTGAGAACACACACAGGATTTATGATATCAGAAAATTGCTCAAAATATCTGCCAGAGGAACCTCTGGCAGACAAGTCATTCCACCAAGTTGGAATTCCCGAATATTTTTACATTATTCAGATTTTGGAAAATTTGGCTTGAAAAGATTTAAAAACAGAAATGCTAAACACACGTTGGTGTCTCTTCGCTCTGCTGAAGACTCGATCGTGACCGAATTATTTCTCTGTTAAAAATATAAAAAGCTAACTTGTCTGTCAAAGAGGCAAACAACTTGAAGATTTTCGAGATGTATTTGTTTGAGGCAAACTTCTTCACCTTGTGAAGGCGTTGCCGTAGTGTTTGTCGGAGTTCCCAGTGAGTGTTTGCCGAAGGAACTGGGATGACAGTGAGGGAGAGCGAGGCTTCCCAATGGTTTTTCCCACTGCTCACGAGGGGTTCCAACTGGTTGGCGTCCGTGTTTACATTGTAACAGAGACGTGCTGTACGACATCTTAAGATGATACACCACACCTGTCTCGCTCAGGCGGTAAGCGGATACTGGAGAAGAATTATTAATATATTCGTTAAACAAAAATGACATTTTGACCTGTGTTTTTCTGCCGTAAAGCATTCTCTTTAAATGTCTTAAATCCATCTGATATTAAATAGGGAACATATTAAATTTTAGTACGTTAAAAATATCTATAACAATAAATGTTAACCTTTTTGTAAACGCTGAAATGCTATACTGCTCTCAATATGTGCATCTAAAATATTAAAATAAAAATGCCGTGACTAGAGCAATTCGCATGTATTTACCGTAAGAAAAAAAGTGCATAGAGTTGAGTGTATGTGTGTGATCAGTGGTCATCACGGGTGACCTCAAACCTATAGTATTGAATATTAAAGTCTTGAGTACCATATACAGTTACAGCTAGGTGTGCACGTGGTCAGTGCTTCCGTAGAATGAGATATTAATGCACTGCAACATATACCATGCTCATCAGTAGGAATATCTGCAATAGAAGCTTCAGTAGCAGCAATAGTAGCAGAAGTAAGGAGAATCAACATTAGCAGGAGCACCAGCGGTAGTAGAAGTAGTAGCAACAACAACAACAACAGCAGCAGCAGCAGCAGCAGCAGCAGCAGCAGCAGCAGCAGCAGCAGCAGCAGCAGCAGCAGCAGCAGCAGCAGCAGCAGCAGCAGCAGCAGCAGCAGCAGCAGCAGCAGCAGCAGCAGCAGCAGCATAATTATTAGCAACAACATTAGTAGTAACAATCAACATAAGCAGTACCAGGATCAACATGAGCAGCAGTAGCAGTATATTTGACCTACCTTTACATGTCTAATATTCTCCATCATTCCCAGAACTATCAATAACGCACCAAGACGTGTAGCTGACGGCATTGAGACAATAACAGGAACAGTTCTTATAAACGTACCGTAACAAGAATAGTGCTGATACTCGTAACGTATGTCGCGCCAGGTGGAGGTGAAGGTGACAGGGGCACAGCCGACGAAGGTGATCATTTCAGAACACTTAATACTTTCTGCCCACGCACTCCCACTCCCACGCACCCAGGTGGAGTCACACGCACTCTTAAAGACCACCATATCACGGGATCGTCTTGTTTACGTTCCCTAGTAATGCCAGTCACATGGTATGACGTCTGCTGTGTCGTTCTGGATCATATAATTGTCAGGGGGAAGATCATTTTCGTGCATGTTCCCTCTGTCTTTCTGGTCATTTCCTAGTAGCGCGTTAAAATTGCCAGAGTTCCCGTTAAAAGATGTAAAAAGACTGTAATGAAATAATAATACGGATATGCTGATGATATCTTTGTTGAAAATTAGCTTCTATCATGTTATCAGAGGTTTGTTGTTCCGTATTCTGCAACCCTTGTCCTTTATCTTGATATATGAAGAGTGTTATCCTGTACGTTGCTACCGGTGTCGGTACCGCACACAAGGATGTGCTTCTGTTACAATACCCAAGATGAGACATAGTCTCTGGGAGAATTATATACCTTTGTAATCTTAGTGACTACCGCCCACAAGATGGGTATGAAGTACATTAAATACTAACTAATTACTCTTTCAGATATGTAACATTATATTAATGGTATACAGTATTTCTCCACTGCTTCTCTCTCCAGTATTTAAGTTCTCTCTCAGTATTCGTATCCGGTAAAAGGACTCAAGTGGAACTAATGTAACATTTTATTGTGGCAACGTTTCGCTCTCCAGGAGCTTTTCATCAAGCCGTAACGGCTTGACAAAGCTCCTGGAGAGCGAAACGTTGCCACAATAAAATGTTAAATTTGTTGCACTTGTGTTGTTTTACCCAACATATTGTCGGTAATTCTATCAACATTAATACAGTATTCGCATCAACTGAACGAGCTTATTGAACAGGTGAAACGTTTCGATAATTAAGATACTAAACTGTTCTGCTTGTGTCTTACTCAAATTAAATTACTTAAATTACTGTTAAGCACAGAACAACTGTGACTTCAGAATGTGTACACAAACTGTTATGAATTGATTTCCATATTTATGTGATGCCTTTAGCCTGTGTTGATCATTCACAGCATGGAGTGGTGCAGGCTCGATCCTCCTTCTGCTAAGCTCAGAACAGATGCTTTGCCTAATAAGTACTGACATAGTTGCCTCTCTTATACTATGTAAATCTTTAAAGGTAAGTATTTATTCATAAGTATTTCTGTGTGTTGGAATATATCGGCTGGTCGTCTCCGCTATACAAATTTCTCATAGAAAACTAAACATTGTTACAATTGGACATGTTGGTAACAAAGGTTTCTGAGAAATAGTATCGACTCTTCTTGTGGCAGGAATTAAAATATGGTCTACACAGCTTGAAGGATGGGTAGGTAGGGATTTTGTGATTTGCTGGGTTGTTAGAATTGTGCACACTTCTGCCATGACAGTTAATAAATGAGGGTGAACTAGCAGGGAATAAAATATTATAAACATTGATCGATGCCACATGAGGAACCACTTCCACAGAAAATTGAAATATGCAAATAGAGATGTTTATATTTCAGACACAGTCAGAGACCTTCATCTACTGAAGAGGGTCCCTGAGGACGAAATACGCAAATCTTTTTCTTAAAGTGCATTTGTCTATGGTGTGCAGTTGTTATCTCACATTGAGAGTGTGGATGAGTTTCCCTCTAATGTGATTACAAAATTAGAGGTTGATATGATAGTATTTATTTGTAACTGGTGTTTATATGCCTTGATTTCATTCTTTGCTAATTATATCATTGTTTTTATTAGTATATTGTACATTTTATTATTATTATTATTATTATTAAAGATTCGCCGGTATTCTCCCGGCCCGGGCCTTTTCCAAGTGGTGGCCCGGCCTTGGCTCCCTCTTTAGGGACTGTCTGAGACCTAAGTCTCCCATGGGAGGAGGCACAAGTACCTCCTCATCTTTGGGACCAACTGTCCCCAGGCCTAGTCACAAGCTAGGCATCTCTGGTCTGCCATCCCCGCCCCAAGGAGGCTAATGGTAATGAGAGTCTTATGAGCTAAAGACTCGGGCTCAGGCACCTACCCTACCCTAGAAGGGTTAGGCATTGTGTCGATCTGTATTGTACATTTTTTCATGGCTATGATTCCTGAGTGATGTTACTGATGTACTCTGTCACAGTGCTCAGTAAATGTCTGGTTTTCCCAGTATAATCAGGTTTACATCTCACACAGCTATATTAATCTGTTATAGACGACGGTACTCAGTCACTGATCAAATCTTGCAACTTAAAATAACTGCAAATTCCAGTAATTTCTCTAAATTATTCACGGATAAAATTCTCAGAATAACTTAAGTATTTTATTTCTTAAGTGGTAACTTCAACAAGCGATGACTGTTAGCACTTGTTATACACTCGCTGTTTGTATCTAACTAAACAAGCTTAAAATTTACTAAGTTGTTTACCTATGTAAGTATCAGAAACAATTATATAGAAACCTATTCCACTCTCACATAGATCATGTAAAAATTGTTAGTTGATGGTGAACTCTGGTATACTTCAAGTATATCCGGTAACCTCTAGTTAGCAGACTTATTATTGAAATTCATTAATATAACAGAAGAATATTTAGTTATTAAGCTAGCAAATGAAACCAACTGTAAAGTAACGTTGTAAATGACCTGTCGAATTTTGTATTAATTTGGTATTCATCTAAATAATTCAAACATAACTGGACATGTTTACGAGGCTCAGACACACACACACACACACACACACACACACACACACACACACACACACACACACACACACACACACACACACACACACACACCAGACGTCGATATAGATACAATTACAAATATATTGCCCCGAATCGGACAAGGGAAAATTTGTGTATGCAATAATTTCTCAAAAACCATTCTGAACCTAAAGAAAAAAATATATTTCATTGAGTTTGTTTATTATTAAATTACTGTAAACATATATAAAAAATATTTAGTTGGATTAGGCTAAATTAAATTGAGCTTGTTAATATAAGGTTAGGTAAGTTTTCTAATTTCGTTTGGTACAAAATCATTAATTTTTATATTAACATAAATGAAAAAATATATCTTTGAATGTATAAGAATTTTTTTTAGAAAGGACTTAATTTTATACTAGTTCTTGCTAACTGACCAGTTTTACTTATTCGGCACGACATATACATATGTAGTGCCGCGATCAGACAGAGAAGCAAGTCATTTTATAGCAAAGAACTATGGATAGGGGTGGAAGGCAGGCATGAGAGGAAAGGTAGATGGGGAAGAGACGTAGTAGGGGTGATAATGCGAGGAAGAAGTGGGAGGTGAGTTACACAGACCAGCTAGTCACTACTGTTCTGGGAACTGTCTGGGTCACCTCTACTGCTACTACTGTCTCTACCTCTACACCACCACCGTCACCACTACCATCACCACGACTACCACCACTATCACCACCACCACCACTATCAGCACTATCACCACAACTACCATCACAATAAACCCCTATCAAAACCAGAACCACCAGTATCACTATCACCACCACCACTACTATCACCACAACTACCACCACTATCACCACTATCACAACCACCACCACCACAATTATCACTGTCACCACCACCACCACCACCATCACCACCACCACCACCACCACCACCACCACCACCATCACCACCACCACCACCACCACTATCACTACAACTACTAGCACAACTATCACCACAGCTACCAACACTATCATCACTATCACCACCACTATCGTCACTACCATCAACAATACCAACACCATCGTCATCACCCTCACAATCGCCACCACCCTCACCAGTACAGCCATCACCACCACCATCGCCACCACCATCACCAACACCATCACCAACACCATCACCACTATTTCATCACAGGTTTCAACAACTCATCGTCAACTTTATCTTCAATCATATTTTAATAATAAAAGTGCTGTTGTAACATTAACATTACCAGCGTTCACGTCATCTGCTGTACCACGACAACAGGAACACCAGTACCACGACAACAGGAACACCAGTACCACGACAACAGGAACACCAGTACCACGACAACAGGAACACCAGTACCACGACAACAGGAACACCAGTACCACGACAACAGGAACACCAGTACCACGACAACAGGAACACCAGTACCACGACAACAGGAACACCAGTACCACGACAACAGGAACACCAGTACCACGACAACAGGAACACCAGTACCACGACAACAGGAACACCAGTACCACGGCAACAGGAACACCAGTACCACGACAACAGGAACACCAGTACCACGACAACAGGAACACCAGTACCACGACAACAGGAACACCAGTACCACGACAACAGGAACACCAGTACCACGACAACAGGAACACCAGTACCACAACAACAGGAACACCAGTACCACGACAACAGGAACACCAGTACCACGACAACAGGAACACCAGTACCACGACAACAGGAACACCAGTACCACGACAACAGGAACACCAGTACCACGACAACAGGAACACCAGTACCACGACAACAGGAACACCAGTACCACGACAACAGGAACACCAGTACCACGACAACAGGAACACCAGTACCACGACAACAGGAACACCAGTACCACGACAACAGGAACACCAGTACCACGACAACAGGAACACCAGAACCACGACAACAGGAACACCAGTACCACGGCAACAGGAACACCAGTACCACGACAACAGGAACACCAGTACCACGACAACAGGAACACCAGTACCACGACAACAGGAACACCAGTACCACGACAACAGGAACACAAGTACCACGACAACAGGAACACCAGTACCACGACAACAGGAACACCAGTACCACGACAACAGGAACACACGTACCACGACAACAGGAACACCAGTACCACGACAACAGGAACACCAGTACCACGACAACAGAACACCAGTACCACGACAACAGGAACACCAGTACCACGACAACAGGAACACCAGTACCAAGACAACAGGAACACCAGTACCACGACAACAGGTACACCAGTACCACGGCAACAGGAACACCGGAACCACGACAACAGGAACACCAGTACCACGACAACAGGAACACCAGTACCAAGACAACAGGAACACCAGTACCACGACAACAGGAACACCAGTATCACGACAACAGGAACACCAGTACCACGACAACAGGAACACCAGTACCAAGACAACAGGAACACCAGTACCACGACAACAGGAACACCAGTACCACGACAACAGGAACACCAGTACCACGACAACAGGAACACCAGTACCAAGACAACAGGAACACAAGTACCACGACAACAGGAACACAAGTACCACGACAACAGGAACACCAGTACCACGACAACAGGAACACCAGTACCACGACAACAAGAACACGAGTACCACGACAACAGGAACACAAGTACCACGACAACATGAACACCAGTATCACAAAAACATGAACACCAGTACCACGACAACAGGAACACCAGTACCACGACAACAGGAACACCAGTAAGACGACAACAAGAACACAAGTACCACGACAACAGGAACACCAGTACCACGACAACAGGAACACCAGTACCACGACAACAGGAACACCGGTACCACGACAACAGGAACACCAGTACCACGACAACAGGAACACCAGTACCACGACAACAGGAACACCAGTACCACGACAACAAGAACACGAGTATCACGACAACAGGAACACCAGTACCACGACAACAGGAACACCAGTACCACGACAACAGGAACACCAGTACCACGACAACAGGAACACCAGTACCACGACAACAGGAACACCAGTACCACGACAACAGGAACACCAGTAAGACGACAACAAGAACACCAGTACCACGACAACAGGAACACCAGTACCACGACAACAGGAACACCAGTACCACGACAACAGGAACACCGGTACCACGACAACAGGAACACCAGTTCCACGAAAACAGGCACACTAGTACCACGACAACAGGAACACCAGTACCACGACAACAGGAACACCAGTACCACGGCAACCTGAACACCAGTAACACGACATCATGAACACCAGTACCACGACAACATGAACACCAGTACCACGACATCATGAACACCAGTTCGACGACAACATGAACACCAGTATAACGACAACAAGAACACCAGTACTACGACAACAGGAACACCAGTACTACGACAACAGGAACACCAGTACCACGACAACAAGAACACTAGAATCGTTACAACAGGAACAATAGTACCACGACCACAGGAACACCAGTACCACGACAACATGAACACCAGTACCACGACATCATGAACACCAGTACCGCGACAACAGGAACACCAGTACCACGACAACAGGAACACCAGTACCACGACAACAGGAACACCAGTACCACGACAACAGGAACACCAGTACCACGGCAACAGGAACACCAGTACCACGACAACAGGAACTCCAGTACCACGACAACAGGAACACCAGTACCACGACAACAGGAACACCAGTACCACGGCAACAGGAACACCAGTACCACGACAACAGGAACACCAGTACCGCGACAACAGGAACACCAGTACCACGACAACAAGAACACTAGAATCGCTACAACAGGAACAATAGTACCACGACAACAGGAACACCAGTACCACGACAACAGGAACACCAGTACCACGACAACAGGAACACCAGTACCACGACAACAGGAACACCAGTACCACGACAACAGGAACAACAGTACCACGACAACATGAACACCAGTACCACGACAACAGGAACACCAGTACCACGACAACAGGAACACCAGTACCACGACAACATGAACACCAGTACCACGACAACAGGAACACCAGTACCACGACAACAGGAACATCAGTACCACGACAACAAGAACACTAGAATCGCTACAACAGGAACAATAGTACCACGACCACAGGAACACCAGTACCACGACAACATGAACACCAGTACCACGACAACAGGAACACTAGTACCACGACAACAGGAACAACAGTACCACGACAACATGAACACCAGTACCACGACAACAGGAACACCAGTACCACGACAACAGGAACACCAGTACCACGACAACAGGAACATCAGTATCACGACAACAGGAACACTAGATCCACGATACCAGGAACAACAGTACCACAACAACAGAAACGCCAGTACCACGACAACAGACACACTATATCCACGATAACAGGAACACCAGTACTGCAACAACAGAAACACCAGTACCACAACAACAGGAACACCAGTACCACGACAACAGGAACACCAGTACAACAACAACAGAAACACCAGTACCACGACAACAGGAACACCAGTACCACGACAACAGGAACATTAGATCCACGATAACAGGAACACCAGTACCACGACAACAAGAACACTAGATCCACGACAACAGGAACACCGGTGCAACGACAACAGGAACACTAGTACCACGACAACGAGAACACCAGTACCACAACAACAGGTTCACCAGCACCAAGACGACAAGAACACCAGCACGAAAACAACAGGAACACAAGCACCACGACAACAGGAACACCAGTACCACGACAACAGGAACACCAGTGCCACGACAACAGGAACACCAGCATCATGAAAACAGGAACACTAGATCCACGATAAACGGAACACCAGCATCACGACAACAGAAACACCAGGACGAAGACAAGAGGAACACAAGCACCACGACAACAGGAACACCAGTACTACGACAACAGGAATACCAGTATCACGACAACAGGAACACCAGCATCATGACAATAGGAACACCAGCTCCAGGACAACAGGAACACCAGAATCACGACAATAGGAACACCAATGCGAAGACAACAAGAACACAAGCACCTCGACAACAGGAACAACAGTACTACGACAACAGGAACACAAGCACCACGACAACAGGAGCACCAATACCACGACAAGAGGAGCACAAACACCATAACAGCATGAACACCAGCACCACAATAACAGGAACACCAACACCACGACAACACGAACACCTGCACCACGGCAACAGAAACACCATCACGAAGACAACTGGAACACCAACACCAGGGCAACAGGAACACCAGCCCGAAGACAACAGGAACACCTGAACCACGACACCAGGAAGAACAGCACGAAGACAACAGGAACACCAGCACCGCAACAACAGGTTCACCAGCACCAAAACGACAGGAACACCAACACCAAGACAACAGGAACACCAGCACGAAAACAACAGGAACACCAGTACCACGACAACTGGAACACCAGCACGAAGACATCAGGAACACCAGCACCACGACAACAGGAACACCAGCACCACGACAACAGGAAAACTAGCATCAAGACAAGAGGAACACCAACAACACGACAATAGGAACACAAACACAAACATCACGACAACAGAAACACCAACATCACCACAATAGGAACTCCAGCACCACGACAAGAGGAACACCAACACCACGACAAGAGGAACACCAACACCACGACAGCACTAACACCAACGCCACGACAACATGAACACGAACACCACGAGAATAGGAACCCAAACACCACGACAACAGAACCACCAACACCACGACAACAGGAACACCGACACAACGACTAGAGGAACACAGGCCCCATAACAACACGAACACCAGCACCACAACAACAGAAACACCACAACACGACAACAGGAGCACCAACACCACGACAATAGGAGCACCAGCACCACGACAACAGGAACACCAACACCAAGACAACAGAAACACCAGTACAAGGACAACAGGAACAGCATTCCCATCACAAGAGGAACACCAGCACCAAAACAACGGGATCACCAACACCACTACAGCACAACGCCAGCACAACAACACCCGACCACCACCAACGTAACAACAGAACACTAACACAACTGGCATAAACCTTGGTAATAAATACGACAAGTTGGTTTAGAAAGACACGTAAGCAAACACTATAACATATTTATTAGAAAACGTTTCGGTCCTGGGACCTTGATCACTTCTAACCACTAATCACTTAGAAGTGATCAAGGTCCCAGGACCGAAACGTTTTCTAATAAATATGTTATAGTGTTTGCTTACGTGTCTTTCTAAACCAACTAACACAACTACACACCAGCTCCACAAACATCGCAACAACAGAACGCCAGCACCAAAACAGAACACCAGTACAAAACTGATCACCACCACCAAAACAGAACACCAGCACCACAAGAGAACACTAGCTACACGACAACAGGCCACCACCAGCACCACAACAGTACACAGCACGAAAACAAACACCAGCACCACAAGAGAACACTAAGCTACACGACAACAGGCCACCACCAGCACCACAACAGTACATCAGCACGAAAACAGAACACCAGCACCACAAGAGAACACTAGCTACACGACAACAGGCCACCACCAGCACCACAACAGTACATCAGCACGAAAACAGAACACCAGCACCACAGAAGAACACCCGTGTGTTTTCACTTGGATTTTTTCCCCCAAGAACGTTTTTATCTTCTTTGGACTGGAAGACGACCGGTCACATCTTTTATTTTTGTTATCACACCAAAATTTTCCATATATTGCCAAATTCTCTTAATCCTGTTTTCGGCGTTAAAAAATTCTCGTAATAATTCTTAATTTACACTTTTATTTCTCGTTTGTCTTCGACAGAGTATCGAAGAATACACTTACTTTCACATCTGGTTCAATATTCTTGGTATATACATGATCGATGGATATCTTACACACGGGATATATGCACGGTAAAGTGTGTTTCACCGTATATATGTTGAGTTTAAGGAATAAAGGGGCACAGTACCGTGACTGGGACAATACACAAAGAACGCGCACAGTAGAATGAAACTTATGACGACGTTTCTGTCCGCTTTTGTGGAAAGATGCTGATCATTATATGAAGCAAATGTCAGTAGGTGGAGACACTGTATAGCTGGGAACTCAGTGGTCGTAGAGGCTGTCTGGAGCACAGCTAAAAGAAATTCTGAGTGTTTCTTGAATTTTCTTACCATTCTCTCCTGCTTGAAAATCCTCAATAACTCGTAATGGGGTTTCGTACTATTATACCTGGCAACACCACGTCTCATCCAAGACCTGACAACACCTCAGCCACCAGGTTCAGATAGGTTCCCCAGGACGGGTCAGGGCCCGAGTTTTCTCCATGAGGTGATGTGGCGACCTCATCTACCGTGTGGCGTTAATGTATCAGTCATGAGACACAACACAGAATGATAGTCTTAGGAAGGCTCACCTGGCTTCCTCCACGCTCCTGCTTCCTACACGCTCCTGCTTCCTCCACGCTCCTGCTTCCTCCACGTTCCTGCTTCCTCAACGCTCCTGCTTCCTACACGCTCCTGCTTCCTCCACGCTCCTGCTTCCTCCACGCTCCTGCTTCCTCCACGCTCCTGCTTCCTACACGCTCCTGCTTCCTACACGCTCCTGCTTCCTACACGCTCCTGCTTCCTACACGCTCCTGCTTCCTACACGCTCCTGCTTCCTACACGCTCCTGCTTCCTACACGCTCCTGTTTCCTACACGCTCCTGCCACCACTTACACAACACAGTTAAAAGGACCTTTTCATTTTGTCTGTTTAATACTTCCCATGATGCAAATTGTTTTT
Source organism: Cherax quadricarinatus (assembly GCF_026875155.1). Classification (NCBI taxonomy): domain Eukaryota; kingdom Metazoa; phylum Arthropoda; class Malacostraca; order Decapoda; family Parastacidae; genus Cherax; species Cherax quadricarinatus. The sequence goes on from NC_069419.1 coordinate 40,236,230, forward strand.
TAAAATAATTTTCTACGTGACGCGGTAAACTCGTGTCAGTCATTTAGAGCTTTGAGTAAAACTCGCTTGTAAAACAGCCTCGTGTATTTTTTTTTTTTAAATGTATAGCGCAATCAGGTAACCTAGATTACATTTTTGCATTTTTCAATATGAATTGCTTCCAGCCTCACCTGAAGCTGTTAGCCTGAAAACATCCTCGGTGAGATCGCTATTAAAAATTAAGGAATTTCTGCCATGCGGAATGAGAAAAAAAAACATTGTTTTTCTGTTACCCAGCTGCAACAATGATGACGCTGGTTAAGCTATGTAACATTTGGAGGTACCACTAGATCAGTCGTATAATACCTACACTTTGATATACATCGTGTAACACCAAAACATTCACCAAGAGGGACAGTTATTATCTCGAAGTTAAATCTGTAAAATTTCTTATAAGAAAGATAAGGGATTATACTTCATGTAGAAGATAACGTTGATAACGTCGTGATCCTTATAAGTCCCGTAGCTTCTGATCCTTTTAAGCTACTTAATGCAATCGAAAAAAAGGGTACCGCACGATGAACAATAATGGTTCAAACGAAGTAGTCGGTGGATTACAGTGCCATGCCACAGGAAGGTAAACTCACTTTTACAATAGAAAACACTTAAAGTTGACCACTAAAACCCAAGCACCGCCTACAAGGAGCTAAGCTAGTTGTTGTCCTCCTCAACACTCTGACCAATGGCTTGCAAAGAATTGGAAGCTGACCAATTGCATACAAGATATGCTTCCGGCGTGTTGGTCTGCTCCTCCCCACACTTGGGTTGGGGATGGAAGGGGGGGGGGATGAGTTGAGGATAGTGGTGTGAGGCGGTCACTCGCTCTCCATCTCCACTCCTGCAACTCTTTCTCTCTCAACCCTTCGCCCAGCCCGCCTTGAGGAGGCTTGTAGTAGTGGGGGATACCTGACTCCTTTTGACTTAAGCGCACCTGCTTTTCTTCTTCTGCTGCTGCTGTTGTTGTTGTTGCTGTTATTGTTGCTGCTGCTGCTGCTGCTATTGCTGCTGCTGTTCTTGCCAATGTTATCCCTACCACCGCTGTTCTTGCCAATACTGACAGTGCCGCCGCTGCTGTCTCTACCACTGGTGGTCCTTTCATTGTTGTTCCTGCCGCTTCTGATGCTGTTGCCGCCGATGTTTTAGCCGCTGCAGTTATATTACCGTTATTCCTGCTACTTCTGTTTCTGTCACTGCTTTTCATACTACCGCTGATGCTGCTGTCATCGCTGTTTCTGCCAGTCTTGATGCTGCCACCTTACCTGATAGTGCTTTGTGTATCCATTTGAATATATAACAAAACGTGTGTATGTCAATATATATACACCAATGTGTATTTCTTAGTATTTCTCTGATAGGTGCGTATCTTAGTGCACATACACAGAGAGGTGCAATTCTTTAGGTATGTATGTATATAGAGAGGTGTGTATCCCAGTAAATACATACCCAGAGTTGCACACTTTCACTGTATATCCACCGAAATATATATATCTTGTGGTGTGTATAGAGTTTTTAATTATTATGCTGGACATTATTATCGTTGCCACCAACACAACACGTTGTCTGATCAAGTAAGTTGTTTCCTTTTGTGACTGAGATATTAATGTTAGTGTTCATGTGTATCGCATTCTTAGTGTCCTACCAACAGTCGATAGAGTTTAAACCCACTTATCTTTATATATATATATATATATATATATATATATATATATATATTATATATATATATATATATATATATATATATATATATATATATATATTATATATATATAATATATATATATATATATATATATATATAATATATATATATATATATATATATATATATATATATATATATATATATATATATATATATATATATATGTCGTGACGAATATGATATGTAAAACTGGTCAATTAGCAAGAACTCATTTAAAATTAAGTCCTTTCTGAAATTTTCTCTTATACGTTTAAAGATATATTTTTTTCATTAATATTAATGTAAAAAATTTTTAATTTTGCACCAAAAGCATCTTAAACTTACCTAACCTTATTATAACGATAGCAATTTATTTTAGCCTAACCCAACTAAATATATGTTAAATACGTTTACAGTAATTTAGTACTAAACAAACACAATCAAATATATTTTTTTCGTTAGGTTCAGAATGATTTTGGCGAAATTATTGCATACACAAATTTTCACTTGTCCTATATGGCAAGATGAGCGTTGCTATTTAAGCCAAGATCGCAAGTTCTGCCTATTCGGCACGACATATATATATATAATATATTATATATATATATATATATATATATATATATATATATATATATAATATATATATATATATTATATATATATATTTATATATAAATATATATATATATTATATATATATATATATATATATATTTATATATATATATATAATATATATATATATATATATATATGTCGTGCCGAATATGTAAAACTGGTCAATTAGCAAGAACTCATTTAAAATTAAGTCCTTTCTAAAATTTTCTCTTATACGTTTAAAGATATATTTTTTCATTAATGTTAATGAAAAAAATTTTCATTTTGCACCAAAAGAATCTTAGAAAACTTACCTAACCTTATTATAACAAGCGCAATTTATTTTAGCCTAACCCAACTAAATATATTTTAAATACGTTTACAATAATTTAATACTAAACAAACACAATCAAATACATTTTTTTCGTTAGGTTCAAATGATTTTGGCGAAATTATTGCATACACAAATTTTCACTTGTCCTATTTGGCAAGATGAGCGTTGCTATTTAAGCCAAGATCGCTTAAATAAGTCGGCCGTCTCCCACCGAGGCAGGGTGACCCAAATAGAAAGAAAATCCCCAAAAAAGAAAATACTTTCATCATTATTCAACACTTTCACCTCACTTATACACAATCACTGTTTTTGCAGAGGTGCTCAGATACAACAGTTTAGATGAATATATGAAGATATAATATAAAAAGTGACCTGAAATAATTACAATATCAGGGCCTCAATTATATATATACCGTCCTATTACACATCCCACCAAACTGCCAATATCCCAAACCCCTCCTTTAGAGTGCAGGCATTGTACTTCCCATTTCCAGTACTCAAGTCCGGTTACATAAAATAACAAGTTTCCCTGAATCCCTTCACTAAATATTACCCTGCTCACACTCCAACAGATCGTCAGGTCCCAAAAACCATTCGTCTCCATTCACTCCTATCTAATACGCTCATGCACGCTTGATGGAAGCCCAAACCCCTCGCCCACAAAACCTCCTTTACCCCCTCCCTCCAACCTTTTCGAGGACGACCCCTACCCTGCCTTCCTTCTCCTGCAGATTTATACGCTCTCCATGTCATTCTACTTTGATCCATTCTCTCTAAATGACCAAACAACCTCAACAACCCTATTCAGCCCTCTGACTAATGCTTTTATTAACTCCACACCTTCTCCTAATTTCCACACTCCGAATTTTCTGCATAATATTTACACCACACATTGCCCTTAGACAGGACATCTCCACTGCCTCCAAGCACCTCCTCGCTGCAGCATTTACAACCCAAGCTTCACACCCATATAAGAGTGTTGGTACTACTATACTTTCATATATTCCCTTCTTTGCCTCCATTGATAATATTTTTTGTCTCCGCATGCACCTCAACCCACCACTCACCTTTTTTCCTCTCATCAATTCTATGGTTAACCTCATCCTTCATAAACCCATCCACTGACACATCAGCTCCCAAATATCTTAAAACATTCACTTCTTCCATACTTCTTCTCTCCAATGTGGTATCCAATTTTTCTTTATCTAAATCATTTGATACCCTATATATATATATATATATATATATATATATATATATATATATATATATATATATATATATATATTATATATATATATATATATATATATATATATATTATAATATATATATATATATATATCGTGCCGAATAGGCAGAACTTGCGATCTTGGCTTAAATAGCAACGCTTATCTTGCCATATAGGACAAGTGAAAATTTGTGTATGCAATAATTTCGCCAAAATCATCCTGAGCCTAACGAAAAAAATATATTTCACTGTGTTTGTTTAGTATTAAATTATTGTAAACAAATCTAAAATATATTTAGTTGGATTAGGCTAAAATAAATTGCTCTTGTCATAATAAGGTTAGGTAAGTTTTCTAAGATTCTTTTGGTGCAAAATTAAAAATTTTTAAATTAACATTAATGAAAAAAATATATCTTTAAATGTACAAGAGAAAATTTCAGAGAGGACTTAATTTTAAATGAGTTCTTGCTAATTGACCAGTTTTACATATTCGGCACGACATATATATACACATACATACATATATAAGTTCACCTCTGTAAATTTTGGTTGGTGCTTTCTTTGAGGTCTAAATTTAGGATCTTAGCTTAATTTTGAAGCTGGTCCTTTTTGTTCTAAACTTTTAATATTCCTCATTTCTCTCTTAGTTATATTTTGTATTGTAAGACTAGCAGTAGAATGAGGCAGTGTGACGTCAGAGGTGAGGGCGTGGGTAGGCGGTGGGCGGTTCATCTTTCTTGCTTCACTCTATGTATTGTCTCACTCACTCTCTTTCTCTCTCTTTTTCTCGTTCATACATGTAAGCCTCGGGGAAAGAAACGTGTGGAGGCTTTATAAGGTTAGTGTGTGTGTGTGTGTGTGTGTGTGTGTGTGTGTGTGTGTGTACTCACCTATTTGTACTCACCTATTTGTGGTTGCAGGGGTCGAGTCTTAGCTCCTGGCCCCGCCTCTTCACCGGTTGCTACTGGGCCCTCTCTCTCCCCGCTCCATGAGCTTTATCAAGCCTCGTCTTAAAACTGTGTATGGTTCCTGCCTCCACTACGTCATTTTCTAGGCTATTCCACTGCCTTACAACTCTATGACTGAAGAAATACTTCCTACTATCTCTCTGACTCATTTGTGTCTTCAACTTCCAATTGTGGCCTCTTGTTTCTGTGTCCCCTCCCTGGAACATTCTGTCTTTGTCCACCTTGTCTATTCCACGCAGTATTTTATATGTCGTTATCATGTCTCCCCTGACCCTCCTGTCCTCCAGTGTCGTCAGGCCGATTTCCCTTAATCTTTCTTCATAGGACATTCCCCTTAGTTCTGGAACTAACCTTGTTGCAAACCTTTGTACTTTCTCTAGTTTCTTGACGTGCTTTATCAAGTGCGGGTTCCAAACAGGTGCTGCATACTCCAGTATGGGCCTGACATACACGGTGTGTGTGTGTGTGTGTGTGTGTGTGTGTGTGTGTGTGTGTGTGTGTGTGTGTGTGTGTGTGTGTGTGTGTGTGTGTGTGTGTTTGTGCATGTGTGTCTGTGTTGGGCCACTACCCATCTTCCTCTTACACACAAAATCAGATGTTCAAAATACGTTCTAAAACCGGTCTGGAAACTTAGTAAGCCTACAGCAGTGCCACGCTAGACCTTTGGTCATACTTAAAAACTTGACTGATACCACGATAAGGACTTTATAGAAGCCTTTTCGACCCCAGTACCTTGATCACCTCAAATACACTTGCGTCCTCTTTCCTCAAAGTCGTCGAGATTTACCAGCCTTTTACTACCAAGTTTCTCGCTGTGTGACACAAGACGGTCAGTGTGTGGGACTAACACTATCCCTTGTTAAACCATACTGAGATATTTAACTAAATAATTTCCCTGAGAAAGAGAAGAATGAGTGCTGATACAATTGAAATGTTCACATGGAAGATGGAAAAAATATTAAAAGAATATAAATATGCCTGAAAATGTCTTATAAAGATAGAACTAGTAACAGTAATAATGGTAGTTAAGACATTTACGAAGGACTTTGGATACTTAGGTCATTCAACACTCACAGGCGTAAAAAAATATGAACACATTGAAAAGCAAGGATAAAATCAGCAAATAAGAAAGTTACCGAACATAAACACGCAACACAGATAAATACTATCACGCCAAGTTGAAATAATCAGCATCAATTAAAACCCAATTAAAATATTAATGTCTTCAGATTCTGCGAAAGATTTCCCGAAGTAGTAAGCTTAAAGCAGTGTGTTCCAAGCATGTAGACTCAGGCTTAGGAAACAGATGAACGCCATTGTTTGGCTATACAGTTGATGGTGATGGTAACAACCTGCCAGATGGAGTCAGTTTAGAATTGATGAAAAAATAGATTAGATAAATATATAGACGGATACGGTCGGAGTGAGTAGTACCTATCTAGTGGTCCACTACACCTACTGCCAAGGCTACGGAGCCTACTGCAAGGGCCAGTGCGCCTACTGCATAAAACCCGTCAGGGCCTGGGGTGAATAGGGGAACGGAACCCAAGGAAAGTTATGGTCCGGTCCAGTTCTTTGGATTAAAAGCCCTTCACCTGGAATAAGGAATCTCCCTTCAGGCGTGTGCTTACCGAGGGGTGCACTTAATGAGGGGTGTTCCTAATAAGGGTTAACCTGCTGAGGGGGTGCACCTCTAAGAGTGTGCACCTACTGAGGGGTACACCGTCTGAGGGGTGAACCTACTGAGGGTAACCCTACTGAGAGGTGCACCTCTCATAATCCAGTCACAACTTCCTAGTAGGTTCCACTTCCCTCCAGCGGCACTGTCCTCACGGAAAATATAATTGTATGTGTCCTCAGGTAATTACAAGTTACATTAATGAGGTATTCAGCTGCGTGTAGAGTACAGAAACACGTTGATATGGAATACATGAAACTGGCTCGAGTACCAAGTTGAGAAAATGACGAGTCGTAGTACTCAACCCAAACTTTTGCATACAACTGCAGGAAGCATTACTCTCAAGATTACCCTAATGATCTAAAATACTGGCACGTGTTAGGCTCGACCCTGTGTTCAAGCATATCTTACGTTTATGGGTGTGTTAACGTAACCTCCCCATACCTCCAACACACATCTTAATATAACCCACAGGAATATTTAACAGGAAGGAAACAACGAGTGGTTATTCGTAACGAGATGTCGGAATGGGTATATGTGATGATTGGGGTTCCAAAAGGATCAATACTGGGACCAGTACTATTTATTCCTTTTGCATGGAAACGACATGAAGGAAGAGTCAGAGGCGTATCTCTGTTCGTAAATGATGTAAAACTAATGAGGGGAATGCAAATACGTGAGAACTAGGAAAGATTTCAAATCGACCTGGACAAGCTACAAATCTGATCTGACAACTGGCTATTAGAATTTAAGCCCAGCGCAAAGTTATGAAGACTGGGGAAGGGAAAAGAAGACAGCATACGAAATGTAGGTTCGGGAGGGGATGGGATGGCAGTAGGCACAGCACAACTTACTCAAAAAGAAGGACCTTGGGGTGAGTACTGTACCGAGCATTTCATCTGAGTCGCATATCAACCGAATAACTGCTGCAGCAAACCCACGTCTGGTAAATTTAAGATAGCTTTCAGGAGCCTAAGAAAAGATTCACTCACGACAATATGCGGTATATGTCAGGCCAACGCCTGATCGGGCAGAGGTTTGCAATGAGAGTAGTTCCGAAGTGAAGGAGTATGTCCTCTGAGGAGAGATTAAAGGAATTTAACTTGATAACATTAGAGGACAGGAAGACTTGAGGAGATATTATAACGACGAACAAAATTTGAAAAGAAGTTGACAGAGTGGACAGGGACAGATCGTTTGAGAGATGAGAAACAGGAACATGAGGGCACAGCTGGAAGTGGAAGACACAGATGAGCAAGAGGAATGTTAACAAGTATTTCTTCTCCTTTAGAGTAGTCAGGAAGTGGAAGTATTTGGAGAGTGGAGAGGTAGAAGCAAAATCCAAAAATAGCATTAAGAAGAGATACGATAAAGTTCTTGAAACCAAGAGTGAATAAACCCATCAGCAGCCAGCGAGGATGAGAGGCCAGGAGCTGAGATTCGACTCCTGCAACCACATAAAGTTGAGTACACACATATTAACATACCCACATTCTCGTGTTAACATACAACACACCCACACTAGCACTCACAGTCTACCCACAAACCACCCACATTAACACAACACACCCAAACTAACACTCATACCTCGCCCACGCCCACACTCTCTCTCTCATGCACTGGCCATCATTTAATACACGGCGCCCACATAGGAGCCTCCCACATGCAGATCACATTGACTCGTGGTCTAACCACGCCTTCTCTGATCTGCGGCACCTTGGTTAAGCTGTCCTGAGCTGCAAAACTAGCGCCGCACTTCCGTTGATGATGCTTCAGTCCGGTCCACTCAGTGCTCCAATCCCTGGCTCCACAAAAGCGTTCCAATCCCTAGCTTCACCAACTTCATCAGTCCATCCAGTGTTTCAGACCCTAGCACCTAGCACCACCAGTTTAATCAAAGTACCCACGAACAACACCACCGTCAACGACATGGAAAACACGTACGCTATTCTGGAACTATGATATGAATATGTTCAGCAACAGGTAGAAGAGGTTGTGTCCAGGTGAGGCCGTTAATGAGAGACGAAGATTGACGGAAAACGTCGAAGAAGACAAAAAAATGTTGCTGGCGTGCCCGTCCCACCTTCACTGTCATTGGCTCTTGTACACCCCCTGCAGTTTGCAACAATAGCAAAAGGCGGGAAAAATGCATGAGGCGGGAGCAGATGAGAAGGGGGAGTATAGGGGGGAGTGGCGAAAGAAAGAAAAAAAGAAGGGAGAAGAGAGGAGTGATGAGGCGAAGGCAGGGAGATACAAGGGAAGGAGGAGCACGAGCGAGGGACGAGGTGGAGTGAGGGAGGTAGGATGTGAGGAGGGAGGGAGGAAGGGAGGTAAGAGGTGAGGAGGGCTGCAAGAAAATGAAGATGTGATTGGTATTTGGGTGTAATGAAGAGAGAAGAGGTGGTGGTGAGGTAGAGGAGGGAGGAGAGGAGGTAGAAGATAAGCTGTATGTGAGGTAAGAGGCAGGAGGAAGAGTGATAAGTGTAGTTGTTGGTGGAGGGAAGTGGAGGGACGAACTGGTGGTAAGGGAGGTTTGGAGGGGAGGAGAGATAAGTAGGGAGGGCGGGAAGAACTGGTGTTGAGGGTAGAAAAAGAACTAGTGGTGGTGGGGAGGATAGGGGAGAACTGGTGGTGATGGTGGTGGGGAGGGAAGGGAAGATCTGGTGGAGGTGGGGAGGGTTGTTGATGGGGAGGGGAGGGAAGAACTTGTGGTGGGGAGTGGAGAGAAGAATTGGTAAAAATGGCGCTGAGGAGGGATGGAGAGGGGGGATGAGCTGGAAGTGGTGGAGAGGGTAGGGAAACTGGCAGAGCTGGAGAGTGTATGTATCATGAGTACAAGTACACTTTAAGGTGTGTTACCTGGAGTTACCTGGGGTTATACGGATCAACGCCCCCGCGGCCCGTCCATGACCGGCCTCCCGTGGATCAGGGCTGATCAACTAGCTGTACTGTGCCGCACGCAGTCCGAAGAAGCCACAGCCCGGCTGATTCGGCACTGACTTTAGGTATCTTCCAGCCTCTCTTGAAGGCAGCAGGGGTTTATGCAATTCCCTTGCTTGATGGGAGCTGTTGAACAGTTTTGGCCGTGACACTTATGGTGTTTTCTTAGTGTACCAATGGCGCCCCTACTTTTTTGGCGGCATTTTGCATCGCCTGCCCAGTCTTTACTTTCGTAGGGAGTGATTTCCGTGTGCAGATTTGGGACCATTCCTTCCCAAAATTTTCAAGGAGATTATGAATATCTCTCCCTCCTCGCAACGAGTACAGCAGTGCTTCCAGCGTTCCATAGTAAGGTGCTTTACAGAACTTATACTGAGTAAAAATCTCTGTACACTCTCTAGATCTGCGAATTTCACCTGCTTTGTATGGAGATGTTAATGTACGCAGTATTCCAGCCTAGATGAGAACAAGTTTGCAAAGGGTCCTGCAGATACCAGAGCATAGTCAATAAAACAATTAAAAATGAGGAATAAAATCTACCAGATGTTCTTTGATTTAGTGTAACAACGCACATAGGAGAGAGGAGCTTAACACGACTTTTCGGTCCGCTTGGACCATTTACAAAGTCACACTAACAGAGAGGATTCATTCATTAGAGATTCGCCGGTACTTCCGGCCCGGGTCTTCTCCATATGGCGACCCGGCTCTAACAGAGAGGAGAGAAGGATGGAGTATATATGGGCCAGCAGACAGGGATGGGACAAGAGAGGTAGCATTTTACAATGTAATGGGGTAGCATTTTACAATATAATGAGACAAAACCAGGACTAAGATTCATACAAGGAAAGTTGTGTATAAGGAAGGATTCAACCAGACGGCGACTGTGAAAGTTAGAAGTAGGGTAGACAGTTTTAGCAGAAGACCAGTCAATAAGATTACTGTGATCTCCGACATGACAGAAAAGAACATTGTTGGTGTCGGCAAGCCTAACACTACTTTTGTGCTCCCTGAGTCTGTCAGAAAGAGAACGACTAGTTTCCCCAAAGTACTGAAGAGGACAAGAGGACAAGAAATAGAGTAGACACCAGGAGCATCTGTAGAGGGAGGATAAATATGAACTAGATTGGTGCGAAGAGTGTTAGTCTGGCAAAAAGTAAGTTTGATGTCTTAAGAACGGAGTTAGTTGAGATTAGAAAGACTAGAAATATAGGGAAGGTAGAGGACAGGAGAGTTTGAGAGAGAAGAAAGTCTGTTTAGCACGTGAGAAGGCAGAGTTATGATATGGGAAGGGTAGCCAAGACGAGAAAATTAATTACGAAGAGTGGAAATTTCCGATTCATGGAACTGAGGATCACATATGCGGAGAGCACGGAGAAAGAGGGAAATAAGAACACTTTTCTTGACATAGGAAGCATGATAAGAAAAGTAGAGAATGTACATGCCACTGTGCATAGGCAAAATCTGCATCTGAGCGGTGGACATGAGCATCAAGGAAAGAAAGCAAAAAATTGCATTCCCATTTATCTTTAAACTTAATGGAAGGAGCAAGACTATTAAGGGGATCAAGAAAAGGTTGGAAGAGACTGGAGTCAGGAGGCCCATTTCATAAACTCTGCCTTCCTATGTGCTAAACGGACTTTCTTCTCTCCCAAACTCTCTACTCCTGAGAACTCTCCTGTCCTCTGCCTTCCCTATATTTCCAATCTTTCTAATCTCAACACCTCTCTCAATTCCTTAGACATCAAACTTAGTTTTCGCCAGACTAACACTCTTCACACCAATCTAGTTCATACTTCTCTCTCTATAGATGCTCCTGGTGTCTACTCTACTTCTTGTTCCTCTTGTCCTCTTCAGTACTTTGAAGAAACTGGCCGATCTCTTTCTGACAGACTCAGGGAGCACAAAAGTAGTGTTAGGCTTGCCAACACCAACAATGCTCTTTTCTGTCATGTCAGAGATCACAGTCATCCTATTGACTGGTCTTCTGCTAAAACTGTCTTCACTACTTCTAACTTTCAAAGTCGCCGTCTGGTTGAATTTTTCCTTATACACAACTTTCTTTGTGTGAATCTTAGTCCTGGCTTCGTCTCTGTAGCTGCCTTCCATTCCCACTACATTGTAAAATGCTCCAAACTTCAGAACACTCGTGACTTAACCTGACTCTTTTTTCTCCTTCCCCTTTCCTGTTTCCTCTTTCTCCTTTGGGTTTTCTTTCTTCTGCCTTGGGTGTTTGGTCTTTATTATCCCCCCTTGTGTTTTTGTTCCTTTGAGGGCCTCTAGGTCCCTTCCAGTGCTCCTCTTTCTTAGTCTTCGACTGACTCTGCTACTACTACGACTGTTGCTGCCTCTGCTACTACCTCTCTTCTTCCTTTCATACTACCTCTCTTGTCACGTCCCTGTCTGCTGGCCTATATATACTCCCTCCTTCTCTCCTCTCTGTTAGTGTGACTTTGTAAACGGTCGAAGTCGGACCGAAACGTCGTCCTAAGCTCCCTTCTCCTATGTCCAGGTTATATGTGTATTGTTCCAGTCACGCTATTGTGCCTTTTTGTTATTATTGATTTAATGTATATTCCTACCACCAAAATTATACAGTTACTCTCACTATATACAGGGGTTATGAACCAGTAATCATAATATAAGTAGAGTTTGGAAAGACGGTATATTATGAGAATTTTCACCGCTACAGCTTAAACACCCATAACAGGATCAAGGCTCGCGAGTGTCTGAGGGTCCAGAGCTGCCTCTACATGTGAAGTAACTTCCCCTGCTCCTCCCACTTACCCTGAACACGAAGAACCTCCAGCACGACGAGCAGCACCGCAGACTCTAGAGGTGCACTCACTAAGAATAAACAAAGAACAACCATGTCTTAAAAATTGTTTATTATGGCATGCCTCAACATATTGACGTGTGATGCAGTCGTAGTGGTGGTGGTAGCAATTCAACAAGTATTTAATTTTATTATCAAATATATCATAGCCTGAACATATATCATAAGCCAAACAAATATGCGTTCTAAATTTGATTTTAAACAATTTCAAAGAAAATCTAAAATTGCACTGAGAGCCTCCATTAACCATATAAGTTCAGTCAAGCACTAAGAAGTCTCTTGACCTGTACTTCCTGGAATGCAGGCGAGAAAAATACATCACAATTCACACCTGGAAAATCCTAGAGGGACTGTTCCCAAATCTTCACACAGAAATTACTCTCTACAAAAGCAAGAGATTAGGACGGTGCAAAATACCCCCAATGAAAAGCAGGGGCGGCATGAGTGCAATAAGAGAAAACACAATAAGTGTCCGGGGTCCCACCATGCACAAGGAAAATTACTAATACACCCCTGGCAGGCTTCAAGAGAGAGCTGGACACATACCTAAAGTGAGTGTCCGATCAGCTGGGCTGTGTCCGTACGTTGGACTGTGCGCGTCCACGAGGTAACAGTCTGGTTGATCAGGCAGTTCTCTGCATACGATAGTGTAATTATGGCAGCATGGAGTTTCCTGGCAGATGTACTGAGGATGGTAGTCCCATCAGCTGGCTCCCACCGCTTCCCTGATGTTACACCTAGACAGAATTCTTGTCAGGATTTGTGAAGGATTTTTTTCCATATAGCAGCAGGTTACTTTACAACTCTCGGTGCTGCAATAACTGATAACAACGGAAAATTCAACAACAGATACAGTATAGAAATACCTGAAATGGACTGGATTTATGTGTTTAAAATGAAACTGGAAAAGGAATTTGTGGACACATTGTAAGAGAAATTATAATTATTACTTCTACTCTGCAGAAATATTAAAATCATATGCAAGTATTGATTATGTTTATAATCACATCCATGATCACGCACATGATCACTCCCATGATCACGCCCACCAGGCATCCTCTCCGTCAGGTGCTGACGCAAATGGAGATGTAATTATCACCTGAAACTTACCACTCACTTATTCCGACAAATATTGGTCTGATAAAACAATCAGTCTGTCGTCTCAGCATCCGGGAGAGTTTACGTCGTCATGTGTACAGCAGTAAACTGCTGTGCTTTTCAGTGACGTCACTGCTGCCGCTGTCTCTTCTTCGGCTATATTGCTGCAAGTGTTCGTTCTTCAGCTGTTTTTAATGTTATCTTTCTGATTGTCTTTGATGTAAGTGTTACGATGATCAGGCGACTGCTAGGAATGTCTTGGTCGAACTTTAGTATCAGTGATTTAGCAATCGTGTCATTACGATTTCTTAAGTCAAGTCTTTTGTTGCTCTTTGTGATGCTTATCCCGAGGTTATCTTTGAAATTCTGGGCTACAGTAATCACCACGGTCTCTGGCAATCTGTTGCATCACTCCTCCCCCAAACCTGCAGCTTCACCTGTCTGTGACCTCACTCTCTATACCACCAGCTCGTGTCTGCTTTCATGGGTCAGACGTTTTTTAATGTATCTTCGTTTTCCGACGTTAACTTTCATAAACGATTCACAACAATAATTTTCTTTTATCTCTTTTTAGAAAACGTGGTAATGTTTTAAGTGGGGCGATAAACCTTATCACAACTAGTTATGTGATATTTAAGACTTTTTCTGGGTGAACCAGTAAGCCAATGGAATTCCACGATCAGATAACTGAAACATCAACTGCACTATACCACGGCATAGTGGTATAGCGCAAGATTCACATATACGAAAATCCCATTCGATTCCCGCTCAGTTATACGTGAATTTAAACATACATACACACATATAAGATAATTAGAGGAACAATCACAGTGAAAACACAGCTTTCCAAGTAATCTTTTTATTATTCTTAACTGGCAGGAACTTCAGTAAAATATTTTGCGGCTCACGTAAGGTCATTAACGCGTGTCACAAAGGTCATTAGCAAGTGTCAGACAAGGTCAAGCATGGATGTCACACAGGGTCACTGACGTGGTTACAAAAGGTCACTCAAGTGAGTCACAAAATATCAATGAAGCGCGTCCTACAATACCTTCTCTCAGCTTCTACCTTCTGTCACTCGTTTCCTTAATCTTTGTGAATGTACTCGTAATATTAGTCAATGTTTCTTATACAGTCCTCAGCAAGACATGTAAATATCCCTCAATATACTTCTGAATATCGGCACAGTCAACTACACTATGTCTCCCTTCTCCCGTCCTCCCTCAGCACGCAGCCAGTCTCCACAATCTTCCACTTGACGTTCTTCAAGCCTCCTTCCGTGGACATAGCACCTCCCTGGTGCCTTGTCCTTGTCTCCTCGCAGGTAGCTAACGAGCCCCACACCTGAGTGGCTAACACCTTGTTGCTGGACCCTACCGGCATGGCCAGGTAACCCGGAAGGCGTGTCTCTCCACCTACTTCAGCATGTTCGCATAAACAAGTGGTCCAGCAAGTGCGTCAGGCCAGGTCCATCGGCAAGAGTGTGTATCCAGATCTGTCTGGTCCGGCCTTTATATGGAATCTCCTCACAGCCACCCGTCCAGTCAAGCCCTTCAGACTAAACAGGATCAAGGTACTCTAAGAGGTGTGTCTGGCTAGAACGCCTTCAGGAACATATCAAGTCAACTAATATGTGCATATAGCCTAGTCTACCCCTTCAGCTGGGATGTTGGTGGTCCTCTCCCCGTGACTCTTAGGAACTGACCGGCGCTCTTACGCGCTAACAAGCTTCTTTTCTTTCCTGATGGCCACTAGTGAACCATTCCTCCAGGCGAAGTTTTTTATATATATGTCTGGACACCAGTTTTATTTTAAGATTTATGGTTTCTTCCACCGTCAGACGAAAACTTTAGTCACGAACTGATGGTAACAGAGGTTCGTCATTTGCATCCTGGAGCAGTGATGAAAAACTAAAGCTTTATACTAATTTTGAGCGTTCATTTTTTATTTGCGCTTCCGCATGTGTTCATATATCCACTTATCTGCGTCAACTCACATTTGTGCCCACCACACATTTGTGCCCACCACACATTTGTGCCCACCCACACATTTGTGCCCACCACACATTTGTGCCCACCCACACATTTGTGCCCACCACACATTTGTGCCCACCACACATTTGTGCCCACCCACCATTTGTGCCCACCTACACATTGTGCCACCACACATTTGTGCCACCACACATTTGTGCCCACCTACACATTTGTACCCACCACACATTTGTGCCCACCACACATTTGTGCCCACCCACACATTTGTGCCCACCTACACATTTGTGCCCACCACACATTTGTGCCCACCACACATTTGTGCCCACCCACACATTTGTGCCCACCACACATTTGCACCCACCCACACATTTGTGCCCACCCACACATTTGTACCCAACACACATTTGTGCCCACCACACATTTGTACCCACCCACACATTTGTGCCCACCCACACATTTGTATCCACCACACATTTGTGCCCACCCACACATCTGTACCCACCCACACATTTGTGCCCACCCACACATTTGTACCCACCACACATTTGTACCCACCCACACATTTGTACCCACCCACACATTTGTACTCATCACACATTTGTGCCCACCCACACATTTGTACCCACCCACACATTTGTGCCCGCCACACATTGTATCCACCACACATTTGTGCCCACCCACACATTTGTACCCACCCACACATTTGTACTCATCACACATTTGTGCCCACCCACACATTTGTACCCACCCACACATTTGTGCCCGCCCACACATTTGTATCCACCACACATTTGTGCCCACCCACACATCTGTACCCACCCACACATTTGTGCCCACCCACACATTTGTACCCACCACACATTTGTGCCCACCCACACATTTGTACCCACCCACACATTTGTGCCCACCCACACATTTGTGCCCACCCACACATTTGTACCCACCCACACATTTGTGCCCACCCACACATTTGTGCCCACCCACACATTTGTGCCCACCCACACATTTGTGCCCACCCACACATTTGTACCCACCCACACATTTGTACCCACCCACACATTTGTGCCCACCCACACATTTGTGCCCACCCACACATTTGTACCACCCACACATTTGTGCCCACCCACACATTTGTGCCCACCCACACATTTGTGCCCACCCACACATTTGTGCCCACCCACACATTTGTACCCACCCACACATTGTACCCACCCACACATTTGTGCCCACCCACACATTTGTGCCCACCCACACATTTGTACCCACCCACACATTTGTGCCCACCCACACATTTGTGCCCACCCACACATTTGTGCCCACCCACACATTTGTGCCCACCCACACATTTGTACCCACCCACACATTTGTACCCACCCACACATTTGTGCCCACCCACACATTTGTGCCCACCCACACATTTGTGCCCACCCACACATTTGTGCCACCCACACATTTGTACCCACCCACACATTTGTACCCACCCACACATTTGTGCCCACCCACACATTTGTGCCCACCCACACATTTGTACCCACCCACACATTTGTGCCCACCCACACATTTGTGCCCACCCACACATTTGTGCCCACCCACACATTTGTGCCCACCCACACATTTGTACCCACCCACACATTTGTACCCACCCACACATTTGTGCCCACCCACACATTTGTGCCCACCCACACATCTGCAGCCATTACCACATTTATATTCGCATACACCTTCAAATATTTCTTACTATTATTTCATATATTTTAATGTTTTTTTTAAATTTTACAAACGTTTTATTGGCTCTGTACATCCTGGGATTCTGTATTCTGAGCTAGAATATTATAGCTTATTTTAGTGAATAAAGCTAGTGGAAAAGTTGATCAGAAACTCCTTCCAGGTAATGACAAAACGCTCGCTGGATTTAGAGACTTCGTAAACCAGCGAACGTAACTCACAGGTGCTCCTGTGGGTTTCTGTTACTAGTGAGATGACTCACAGGCGCTCTGAGGTTTCCTGTAACCATCAAACTTTTTCACGAGTACTCTAAAGATTTCATGTAACTACCAAGCTGGTTACCAAGCACTGTCAAAACTTGATGATACCACGAAGCTGATTCACAATATTCTCAAAGCTTTATGCTCACAACGGACTGATTTACCACATTCAACGAACCTGGATCACAATCACGTGGATTGTGGATTTCATGGATTAGGAGTTGAGCATTTTTCTTCCTTTCAAATATCGAGGATATTTTTAATCTGTCAAAATCTAATTCAGGAAAAATGGGAAATGAAATCATTATCTAGATGTGTTTTCTGATATAAGCTGTTAACAAGGCTCCAGCACTACACGAGGATACCTGAACCATTTTCATGACAGAAATATATCTGGCAGTTGTCTGTGGGTTCCAAGTGTAGCAACCGAAGGTGCACGACTTCAGCGTTCTCTCCAGATTAATCTCAACTATAATTAAAGGAAGGATATATGTATTGTCATGGCTTTCAAAACCAGACGGGTTTGCTAAGCCAGTTGATTATGGGTGAGTTGTTTGAGAGTTATGTACTGGGTGAGGTACTGGGTAATCAGCCCTTGTGACAACATTAGTAAAAATGATGGGGTGAAGTGAAGAATTGTCTTTAAATATCAAGAGCTTCCCTTTCCCTTTCTTTTATTATGGCTGATTAGGTGACGAGACCTTTTTTGGGAGCACTGCCAGTGTGACAGTGTTGATAAATCTTAGTTGCAGTGTATATAATGTTGAATAAGCCGTTGATGATCCTTGACGTACACTCAAGTATTGACTTATGCTTTAATGAATGTGATGAAATTGCTGTGAACTACACAAATATTGAGGCTGAAAAATACAAGCTAATTAATGTCCTGCATTATTGTGTTTCTTTAACGAAGATACTGATGTTATAAAGAAAGTGACGGGCAGTACAAGCGTAAAACACCAAGTTTAATGAACTATAAATCACTGTTAGTATCACTTTTTAAAATGACATGAATTAAGATGATATTCGACAACTGAATAACAACATCATTGAACAAATGCCACAGATGACAACAAGGATAATAATAGCTTTCTTGTGAAAAACAAACTGTCATCTTAACCAAGCGCATCTTCCTCATTCTATAATATTAAGACTAGAGTGAAATATATGGAAAACCGTATATTATTTTGCTTATAAAGTGTTATAATTGTCCGAAAAATAACATTTTATAAAAATTATAAAAAGTCGCTCAGTAAATGTGTGGGATGTGGCGCTGAGTTGTGGGATGTGGCGCTGAGTTGTGGGATGTGGCGCTGAGTTGTAGGATGTGGCGCTGAGTTTGACGAACACTAAACCTTCTTCAGCGTTATCATGTGTTACAACAACCTCTCATGTAACAGAGGTTGCAAGGTGTCACACAAGCACACACTGTATACACAAGCACACACTGTATACACAAGCACACACTGTATACACAAGCACACACTGTATACACAAGCACACACTGTATACACAAGCACACACTGTATACACAAGCACACACTGTATACACAAGCACACAATGTATACACAAGCACACAATGTATACACAAGCACACACTGTATACACAAGCACACACTGTATACACAAGCACACACTGTATACACAATGCACACACTGTATACACAAGCACACAATGTATACACAAGCACACACTGTATACACAAGCACACACTGTATACACAAGCACACACTGTATACACAGACACATACCCACACTGTATACACAAGCACACAACTGTATACACAAGCACACACTGTATACACAAGCACACAATGTATACACAAGCACACACTGTATACACAAGCACACACTGTATACACAAGCACACAATGTATACACGCACAATGACACACACATGTATACACAAGCACACACTGTATACACAAGCACACAATGTATACACAAGCACGATCACACATGTATACACAAGCACACACTGTATACACAAGCACACAATGTATACACAAGCACACATGTATACACAAGCACACACTGTATACACAAGCACACACTGTATACACAAGCACACAATGTATACACAAGCACACAATGTATACACAAGCACACACTGTATACACAAGCACACACTGTATACACAAGCACACACTGTATACACAAGCACACAATGTATACACAAGCACACACTGTATACACAAGCACACACTGTATACACAAGCACACACTGTATACACAAGCACACACTGTATACACAAGCACACACTGTATACACAAGCACACACTGTATACACAAGCACACACTGTATACACAAGCACACACTGTATACACAAGCACACACTGTAGACACAAGCACACACTGTATACACAAGCACGCACTGTATACACAAGCACACGCTGTATACACAAGCACACACTGTATACACAAGCACACACTGTATACACAACCACACACTGTAGACACAAGCACACACTGTATACACAAGCACACACTGTATACACAAACACACACTGTATACACAAGCACACACTGAATACACAAGCACACACTGTATACACAAGCACACACTGTATACACAAGCACACACTGTATACACCTAAAATGGAGGAATATAGCAAATAATATTGTTGCAGTAATAACACCAGGAGGCAGCTCTGATGAAAACTCACACTCACGCGAGCTTTTAAATCTCTGCACAAAATTCAATTTAAACCAGCAAATAATAGAGCCTGCTAGACTGGAGAATACACTAGACCTCATCTTCACTAACAATGATGATCTGATAAGAAATGTCACCATATCAAAAACAATATACTCAGATCACAACATAATTGAGGTTCAGACATGTATGCGCGGAGCCCCAGACCGACAAAATGAGATTAGTCACGAGGGAGCATTCACCAAATTCAACTTCAATAACAAAAACATAAAGTGGGACCAAGTAAACCAAGTCCTAACCGATATAAGCTGGGAAGATATACTAAGCAACACAGACCCCAACTTATGCCTAGAACAGATTAACTCGGTGGCACTCGATGTATGCACAAGGCTTATTCCTCTAAGAAAAAGGAGGAGTAGATGTTAAAATAGAAAGAGACAGGCGCTCCCTTTACAGGCGACGGAAAAGAATAACAGAGCGGCTAAAAGAGGTCAATATATCTGAAATGCGTAGGGAGACACTGGTTAGAGAAATAGCAAGCATCGAACTTAAGCTAAAAGAATCCTTTAGGAGTCAGGAATCGCGGGAAGAACTAAAAGCCATAAATGAAATCGAAAGAAACCCAAAGTATTTCTTCTCCTATGCCAAATCAAAATCGAGAACAACGTCCAGTATTGGGGCCCTACTTAAACAAGATGGGTCCTACACAGATGACAGCAAGGAAATGAGTGAGCTACTCAAGTCCCAATATGACTCAGTTTTTAGCAAGCCGCTAACCAGACTGAGAGTCGAAGATCAAAATGAATTTTTTATGAGAGAGCCACAAAATTTGATTAACACAAGAATATCCGATGTTATCCTGACGCCAAATAACTTCGAACAGGCGATAAATGACATGCCCATGCACTCTGCCCCAGGGCCAGACTCATGGAACTCTGTGTTCATCAAGAACTGCAAGAAGCCCCTATCACGAGCCTTTTCCATCCTATGGAGAGGGAGCATGGACACGGGGGTCGTCCCACAGTTACTAAAAACAACAGACATAGCCCCACTCCACAAAGGGGGCAGTAAAGCAACAGCAAAGAACTACAGACCAATAGCACTAACATCCCATATCATAAAAATCTTTGAAAGGGTCCTAAGAAGCAAGATCACCACCCATCTAGAAACTCATCAGTTACACAACCCAGGGCAACATGGGTTTAGAACAGGTCGCTCCTGTCTGTCTTAACTATTGGATCACTACGACAAGGTCCTAAATGCACTAGAAGACAAAAAGAATGCAGATGTAATATATACAGACTTTGCAAAAGCCTTCGACAAGTGTGACCATGGCGTAATAGCGCACAAAACGCGTGCTAAAGGAATACCAAGAAAAGTCGGTCGATGGATCTATAATTTCCTCACTAACAGAACACAGAGAGTAGTCGTCAACGAGGCAGCTACGGTGAAAAGCTCTGTTCCACAAGGCACAGTACTCGCTCCCATCTTGTTCCTCATCCTCATATCCGACATAGACAAGGATGTCAGCCACAGCACCGTGTCTTCCTTTGCAGATGACACCCGAATCTGCATGACAGTGTCTTCCATTGCAGACACTGCAAAGCTCCAGGCGGACATCAACCAAATCTTTCAGTGGGCTGCAGAAAACAATATGAAGTTCAACGATGAGAAATTTCAATTACTCAGATATGGTAAACACGAGGAAATTAAATCTTCATCAAGTACAAAACAAATTCTGGCCACAAAATAGAGCGAAACACCAACGTCAAAGACATGGGAGTGATCATGTCGGAGGATCTCACCTTCAAGGACCATAAAAATTGTATCAATCGCATCTGCTAGAAAAATGACAGGATGGATAATGAGAACCTTCAAAACTAGGAGGCCAAGCCCATGATGACACTCTTCAGGTCACTTGTTCTATCTAGGCTGGAATATTGCTGCACACTAACAGCACCTTTCAAGGCAGGTGAAATTGCCGACCTAGAAAATGTACAGAGAACTTTCACGGCGCGCATAACGGAGATAAAACACCTCAATTACTGGAGAGCTTGAGGTTCCTAAACCTTATTCCTGGAACGCAGGAGGGAGAGATACATGATTATATACACCTGGAAAATCCTAGAGGGACTAGTACCGAACTTGCACACGAAAATCACTCACTACGAAAGCAAAAGACTTGGCATACGATGCACCATCCCCCCATTGAAAAGCAGGGGTGTCACTAGCACGTTAAGAGACCATACAATAAGTGTCAGGGGGCCCGAGACTGTTCAAACTGCCTCCCAGCACACATAAGGGGGATTTCCAACAGACCCCTGGCAGTCTTCAAGCTGGCACTGGACAAACACCAAAAGTCAGTTCCTGATCAGCCGGGCTGTGGCTCGTACGTTAGTTTGCATGCAGCCAGCAGCAACAGCCTGGTTGATCAGGCTCTGATCCACCAGAAGGTCTGGTCACAGACCGGGCCGCGGGGGCGTTGACCCCCGGAACTCTCTCCAGGTAAACACAAGCACACACTGTATACACAAGCACACACTGTATACACAAGCAAACACTGTATATACAAGCACACACTGTATACACAAGCACTCACTGTATACACAAGCACTGAATACACAAGTATACACTGTATACACAAGTAAACACTGTATACACAAGCACACACTGTATACACAAGCACTCACTGTATACACAAGCACTGAATACACAAGTATACACTGTATACACAAGTAAACACTGTTTACACAAGCACACACTGTATACACAAGTACACACTGTGTACACACGCACACAATGTATACACAAGCACACACTGTATGCACAGGCACACTGTATACACAAGCACACACTGTATAAACAAGCACTCACTGTATACACAAGCACTGTATACACAAGTACACACTGTATACACAAGTACACACTGTATACATAAGCACACACTGTATACACAAGCACACACTGTATACACAAGCATACACTGAATACACAAGCACACACTTTGTATACAAGCACACTGTATACACAAGAACACACGGTATACACAAGCACACAGTATACACAAGAACACACTGTATACACAAGCACACACTTTGTACACAAGCACACACTGTATACACAAGCACACACTGTATACACAAGCAACCACTGTACACACAACCACACACTGTATACACAAGCACACACTGTATACACAAGCACACACTGTATACACAAGCACACACTGTATACACAAGCACACACTGTATACACAAGTACACACTGTATACACAAGCACACACTGTATACACAAGCACACACTGTATACACACGCACACACTGTATACACAAGCAAACACTGTATACATAAGCACACACTGTATACACAACCACACACTGTAGACACAAGTACGCACTGTATACACAAGCACACACTGTATACACAAGCACACTGTACACACAAGCACACACTTTATACACAAGCACACACTGTATACACAAGCAAACACGGTATACACAAGCACACACTGTATACACAACCACACACTGTATACACAAGCACACACTGTATACACAAGCACACACTGTATACACAAGCACACACTGTATACAGAAGCACACACTGTATACACAAGCACACACTGTATACACAAGCACACTTTATACACAAGTACGCACTGTATGCACAAGCACACACTGTAGACACAAGCACACACTGTTTACACATGTACACATTATATACACAAGCACACACTGTATACACAAGCACACACTTTGTATGCAAGCACACCCTGTTTACACAAGCACACACTGTATACACAAGCACACTGTATACACAAGTACACACTGTATACACAAGCACACACTGTATACACAAGCACACATTGTATACAAAAGCACTCACTGTATACACAAACACTGTATACACAAGTACAAACTGTATACACAAGTACACACTGTATACACAAGCACACACTGTATGCACAAGCACACAGTATACACAAGTACACACTGTATACACAAGCACACACTGTATACACAAGCACACACTGTATACAAAAGCACTCACTGTATACACAAACACTGTATACACAAGTACAAACTGTATACACAAGTACACACTATATACACAAGCACACACTGTATACACAGGCACACACTGTATACACAAGCACACACTGTATACACAAGCACACACTGTATACACAAGCACACACTGTTTACACAAGTACACATTGTATACACAAGCACACACGTTATACACAAGCACATACTTTGTACACAAGCACACTGTATACCCAAGCACACACTATATAAACAAGCACACACTTTGTACACAAGCAGACACTATATACACAAGCGCACACTGTATAAAAAAGCACTCACTGTATACACAAGCACACACTGTATACACAAGCACACACTGTATAGACAAGCACACACTGTATACACAAGCACACACTGTATACACAAGTACACACTGTATACACAAGCACACTGTATACACAAGTACACACTGTATACACAAGCGCACACTGTATACACAAGCGCACACTGTATACAAAAGCACTCACTGTATACACAAGCACACACTGTATACACAAGCACACACTGTATACACAAGCACACACTGTATACACAAGCACACACTGTATACACAAGCACACACTGTATACACAAGTAAACACTGTATACACAAGCACACACTGTATACACAAGTACACACTGTATACACAAGCACACACTGTATACACAAGCAAACACTGTATACACAAGCACACACTATATACACAAGCACACACTGTATATACAAGCACACACTGTATACACAAGCACACACTGTATACACAAGCGCACACTGTATACACAAGCACACACTGTATACACAAGTTCACACTGTATTCACAAGCAAACACTGTATACACAAGCACACACTGTATACACAAGCACGCACTGTATACACAACCACTGTATACACAAGTACACACTGTATACACAAGCACTCACTGTATACGCAAGTACACACTGTATACACAAGCACACACTGTATACACAAGCACACACTGTATACACAAGCACACACTGTATACACAAGCACTCACTGTATACACAAGCACACACTGTATACACAAACACACACTGTATACACAAGCACTCACTCTATACACAAGTACACACTGTATACACAAGCACACACTGTATACACAAGTACACAATGTATACACAAGCACACACTGTATACACAAGCACACACTGTATACACAAGTACACACTATATACACAAGCACACACTGTATACACAAGCACACACTGTATACACAAGCACGCACTGTATACACAAGCACACACTGTATACACAAGTAAACACTGTATACACAAGCACACACTGTATACACAAGTACACACTGTATACACAAGCACACACTGTATACACGAGCAAACACTGTATACACAAGCACACACTGTATACACAAGTACACACTGTATACACAAGCACTCACTTTATACACAACCAAACACTGTATACAAAATTACACACTGTATACACAAGCACACACTGTATACACAAGCAAACACTGTATATATAAGTACACACGGTATACACAAGCACACACTGTATACACAAGCAAACACTGTATACACAAGAACACACTGTACACACAAGCACACACTGTATACACAAGCACAATGTATATACAAGTACGCACTGTATACACAAGCACACACTGCATACACAAGCACACACTGTAGACACAAGCACACACTGTTTACACAAGCACACATTGTATACACCAGCACACACTGTATACACAAGCACACACTTTGTGTATAAGCACAAACTGTATACACAAGCACACACTGTATACACAAGCACACTGTATACACAAGCACACACTGTATGCACAAGCACACTGTATACACAAGTACACACTGTATACACAAGCAAACACTGTATATACAAGCACACACTGTATACACAAGCACTCACTGTATATAAAAGCACTGTATAAACAAGTACACACTGTATACACAAGTAAACACTGTATATACAAGCACACACTGTATATACAAGCACTGTATACACAAGTACACACTGTATGCATAAGTAAACACTGTATACACAAGTAAACACTGTATACACAAGCACTGTATACACAAGTACACACTCTATACACAAGTAAACACTGTATACAAAAGCACACACTGTATACACAAGTACACACTGTGTACACACTCACACAATGTATACACAAGCATACACTGTATGCACAAGCACACTGTATACACAAGTACACACTGTATAAACAAGCACTCACTGCATACACAAGCACTTTATACACAAGTACACACTGTATACACAAGTATACACTGTATACACAAGCGCACACTGTATACACAAGCACACACTGTATACACAAGCTCACACTGAATACACAAGCACACACTTTGTATACAAGCACACTGTATACAAAAGAACACACTGTATACACAAGCACACACTTTGTACACAAGCACCCACTGTATACACAAGCACACACTGTATACACAAGCACACACTGTATACACAACCACACACTGTAGACACAAGCACACACTGTATACACAAGCACACACTGTATACACAAGCACACACTGTATACACAACCACACACTGTAGACACAAGTACGCACTGTATACACAACCACACACTGTATACACAAGCACACTGTATACACAAGCACACACTTTATACACAAGCACACACTGTATACGCAAGCACACACTGTACACACAAGCACACAATGTATACACAAGCATACACTGTATACACAAGCACACACTTTGTACACAAGCACACTGTATACACAAGCACACACTGTATACACAAGCACACTGTATACACAAGTACACACTGTATACACACGCACACAATGTATACACAATCACACACTGTATGCACAAGCACACTGTATACACAAGTACACACTGTATACACAAACACTCACTGTATACACAAGCACACACTGTATACACAAGCTCTCACTGTATACACAAGCACTGTATACACAAGTACACATTGTATACACAAGTACACACTGTATACACAAGCACACACTGTATACACAGGCACACACTGTATACATAAGCACACACTGTATACACAATCACACACTGTATACACAAGCACACACTATTTACACAAGTACACATTGTATACACAAGCACACTTTATTCACAAGCACACACTTTATACACAAGCACACACTGTATACACAAGCACACACTGTATACACAAGCACACTGTGTACACAAGTACACACTGTATACACAAGCGCGCACTGTATACACAAGCGCACACTGTATACAAAAGCACTCACTGTATACACAAGCACACACTGTATACACAACCACACACTGTATACACAAGCACACACTGTATACACAAGTACACTCTGTATACACAAGCACACACTGTATACACAAGTACACACTGTATACACAAGCACACACTGTATACACAAGCAAACACTGTATACACAAGCACTGACTATATACACAAGCACACACTGTATATACAAGCACACACTGTATACACAAGCACACACTGTATACACAAGCGCACACTGTATACACAAGCACACACTGTATACACAAGTTCACACTTTATTCACAAGCAAACACTGTATACACAAGCACACACTGTATACACAAGCACGCTCTGTATACACAAGCACTGTATACACAAGTACACTCTGTTTACACAAGCACTCACTGTATACGCAAGTACACACTGTATACACAAGCACACACTGTATACACAAGCACACACTGTATACACAAGCACACATTGCATACACAAGCACTCATTGTATACACAAGCTCACACTGTATACACAAACACACACTGTATACACCAGCACTCACTGTATACACAAGTACACACTGTATACACAAGCACACACTGTATACACAAGTACACACTGTATACACAAGCACACACTGTATACACAAGCACACACTGTATACACAAGCACACATCTATATATACAACACACACTGTAAACACAAGCACAAAACTGATTACACAAGCACGCACTGTATACACAAGCACACACTGTATACACAAGTAAACACTGTATACAAAAGCACACACTGTATACACAAGTACACACTGTATACACAAGCACACACTGTATACACGAGCAAACACTGCATACACAAGCACACGCTCTATACACAATTACACACTGTATACACAAGCACTCACTGTATACACAAGCAAACACTGTATACAAAATCACACACTGTATACACAAGCACACACTGAATACTCAAGCACACACTGAATACACAAGCACACACTGTATACACAAGCAAACACTGTATACGCAAGCAAACACTGTATACATAAGTACACACTGTATACACAAGCACACACTGTATACACAAGCAAACACTGTATACACAAGCACACACTGTATACACAAGCACACACTGTATACACAAGCACACACTGTATACACAATCAAACACTGTATACACAAGCACACACTGTATACACAAGCACACACTGTATACACAAGCACTCACTGTATACACAAGCACACACTGTATACACAAGCACACACTGTATACACAAGCACACACTGAATACACAAGCACACACTGCATTCACAAGCACACACTGTATACACAAGCACACACTGTATACAAAAGCACACACTGTATACACAAGCACACACTGATTACACAAGCACACACTGTATAGACAAGCACACACTGTATACACAAGCAAACACTGTATACACAAGCACACACTGTATACACAAGCACACAGTGTATACACAAGCACACACTGAATACACAAGCACACACTGCATACACAAGCACACACTGTATACACAGCACAACAACACACAACACTGATACACAAGCACACACTGATTACACAAGCACACACTGTATACACAAGCACACACTGTATACCACACAACAAACAAAATGTATACACAAGCACACACTGTATACACAAGCACACACTGTATACACAAGCAAACACTGTATACACAAGCACACACTGTATACACAAGCACACACTGAATACACAAGCACACACTGTATACACAAGCACACACTGTATACACAAGCACACACTGTATACACAAGTAAACACTGTATACACAAGCACACACTGTATTACACAAGACACCCCTGTATACACAAAACACATACTGTATACACAAGCAAACACTGTATACACAAGCACACACTGTATACACAATTACACACTCTATACACAAGCACACACTGTATACACAAGCAAACACTGTATACACAAGCAAACACTGTATACGCAAGCAAACACTGTATGCACAAGTACATGCTGTATACACAAACACAAACTGTATACACCAGGAAACACTGTATACACAAGCACACACTGTATACACAAGCACACACTGCATACACAAGCACACACTGTATACACAAGCACACACTGTATACACAAGCACACACTGAATACATAAGCACACACTGAATACACAAGCACACACTGCATACACAAGCACACACTGTATACACAAGCAAACACTGTATACACAAGCACACACTGTATACACAATTACACACTCTATACACAAGCACACACTGTATACACAAGCACACACTGTATACACAAGCAAACACTGTATACGCAAGCACACAGTGTATACACAAGTACACACTGTATACACAAGCACACACTGTAAAACACAAAACACACACTGAATACTCAAGCACACACTGTATACACAAGCACACACTGTATACACAAGCACACTGTATACACAAGTACACACTGAATACACAAGCACACACTGTATACACAAGTACACACTGTATACACAAGCACACACTGTATACACAAGCACACACTGAATACACAAGCACACAGTGTATACACAAGTACACACTGTATACACAAGCACACACTGTATACACAAGCACACACTGAATACA
Source organism: Cherax quadricarinatus (assembly GCF_026875155.1). Lineage (NCBI taxonomy): Eukaryota > Metazoa > Arthropoda > Malacostraca > Decapoda > Parastacidae > Cherax > Cherax quadricarinatus. Next base: position 40,266,235 of record NC_069419.1, read on the forward strand.
CAAGCACACACTGTATACACAAGCACACACTGTATACACAAGCACACTGTATACACAAGTACACACTGTATTACAACCAACAAAAATGTAAAACACATGCACACACTGTATCAAAGCAACACTGTATACACAAGTACACACTGAATACACAAGCACACTGTATACACAAGTACACACTGTATACACAAGCACTCACTGTATACACAAAGCCCCTGTAATACACAAGTACACACTTTTATACACAAGCACACACTGTATACACAAGCACACACTGTATACACAAGTACACACTGTATTCACACGCACACAATGTATACACAAGCACACACTGTATGCACAAGCACACTGTATACACAAGTACACACTGTATACACAAGCACTCACTGTATACACAAGCACACACTGTATACACAAGCACTCACTGTATACACAAGCACTGTATCACAAGTACACTGTATACACAAGCACACACTGTATAAAAACACCCAAGTAACACAGCACACACTGTATACACAAGACACCTGTATACACAAGCACACAGTATACACAAGCCACTGTAACACAGTACACACCATTAAAAAACAAAAACACACAACAAAAGCCCCTCACTGTATACACAAGCACACACTGTATACACAACCACACACTTATAACAACACACACGTATCACAATACACTCGTATACAAGCACACACTGTATACACAAGCACACACTGTATACACAAGCACAACACTGGTATACACAAGACAAACACTGTATACACAAGTCACACTTATCACAAGCACCTGATACACAAGCACACACTGTAAACAAGCACACACTGTATACACAAGCACAACTGTATACACAAGCAACACTGTATACACAAGCACACACTGTATACACAACAACACTGTATACACAAACACACACTGTATAACAACACAACCCAACACTGTATACACAAGCACACACTGTATACACAAGCACACACTGTATACACAAGTACACACTGTATACACAAGCACACACTGTATACACAAGCACACACTGTATACACAAGCACACACTGTATACACAAACACACTGTATACACAAACACACACTGTATACACATAAACTGTATACACAAGCACACACTGTATACACAAGCAACACTGTATACACAAGCACACACTGTATACACAAGCACACACTGTATACACAAACACACACTGTAAACACAAGACACACTGTATACACAAGCACACACACTGTATACACAAGCACAAAACTGTATACACAAGCACACACTGTATACACAAGCACACACTGTATACACAAGCACACACGATACAAAGCAACACTGAATACACAAGCACACACTGTATACACAAGACACACTGTATACACAAGCACACACTGTATACACAACAAACACTGTATACACAAGCACACACTGTATACCACCACACTATACAAACTGTATACACAACACACACTGTATACACAAGCAAACACTGTATACACAAGCACACACTGTATACACAACACATCTGTATACACAAGCACACACTGTATACACAAGCAAACACTGTATACACAAGCACACACTGTATAACCAAGCACACACTGTACACAAGCACAACTGTATACAAAGCACACACTGTATACACAAGCAAACACTGTATACACAAGCACACTGTATACACAAGTACACACTGTATAACACAAGCACACAACTGTATACACAAGCAAACACTGTATCCACAACACAGCTGTAAAACACAAGTACAACATGTATACACAAGCACACACTGTATACACAACACACACTGTAAAACACAAGCACACACTGTATACACAACACACACACTGTATACACAAACACACTGATACACAAGCAACACTTATACACAACCACACACTGTATACACAGAAACTGTATACACAAGCACACACTGTATACACAACCACAAATGATACACAAGCACACACTGTATCACAAGCACACTGTATACACAAGCACACACTGTATACACAACACACACTGTATACACAAACACACACTGTATACACAAGCACACTGTTATACACAAACACTGCATACACAAGTCCACACTTGTATACACAACACACACTGTATACACAAAGCACACACTGTAATACACAAGCACACACTGTATACACAACCACACACTGTATAAAACAAGCACACAAATGTATACACAAGCACCACTTATACACAAGCACACATTGTATACACAAGACAACACTGTATACACAAGCACACACTTGTATACACAAGCACACAACTGTATACACAAGCACACACGTATAACACAAGCCACACTGTTACACAAGTACACACTGTAACACAAGCGCACACTGTATACACAACGCACACTGTATACAAAACACACTGATACACAAGCACACACTGTATACACAACACACTGTATAACACAAGCACACACTGTATACACACAAGCACTCGTATACACAAACACACACTGTATACACAAGTACACACTGTATACACAAGCACACACTGTATACACAACAAACACTTATACACAAGCACACACTGTATACACAAGCACACACTGTATACACAAGCACACACTGTATACACAAGCACACACTGTATACACAAGCCACACAGTATACACAAGCACACACTGTAATACACAAGCACACACTGTATACACAAGTACAACATGTATACACAACACACACTGTATACACAAGCACACACTGTATACACAAGCCCCTGTATACACAATCACACCTGTATACACAAGCAAAACACTGTATACACAAGCACACATTGTATACACAAGCACACCCCTGTATACACAAGCACACACTGTATACACAAGCACACACTGTATACACAAGCACTCACTGTAAAACACAAGATCACACTGTAACACAAAGCACACACTGTATACACAAGCACACACTGTATACACAAGCACACATGTATACACAAGCACTCACTGAAAACACCCAAACACACACTTAATACACAAGTACACACTGTATACACAAGCACACACTGTAATACACAAGCACACACTGTATACAACAATCACACACTTATAACACAAGCACACACTGTATACACAAGCAAAACACTGTATACACAAGCACGACCTGTATAACACAAGCACACACGTATACACAGAAAACCTGTATACACAAGTGCACCACAATGTAAAACTCACAAGTACAAAACTGTATACACAAGCACACAGTGTAACACAGCACACACTGTATACACAAGCACACACTGTATACCACAATGTACACAAGACACTCTGTAATACACAAGCACTCACTGTATACACAAGCAAACACTGTATACAAAATCACACACTCTATTCACAAGCACACACTGTATACGCAAGCAAACACTGTATACATAAGTACACACTGTATACACAAGCACACACTGTATACACAAGCAAACACTGTATACGCAAGCAAACACTGTATACATAAGTACGCACTGTATTCACAAGCACACACTGTATACACAAGCACACACTGAATACACAAGCACACACTGCATACACAAGCACACACTGTATACACAAGCACACACTGTATACACAAGCACACACTGTATAGACAAGCACACACTGTAATACAAGCACACACTGTATACACAAGCACACACTGTATACACAAGCACACACTGTATACACAAGCAAACACTGTATACACAAGCACACACTGTATACACAAGCACACACTGTATACACAAGCAAACACTGTATACACAAGCACACACTGTATACACAAGCACACACTGTATACACAAGCACACACTGTATACACAAGCACACACTGTATAGACAAGCACACACTGTATACACAAGCACACATTGAATACACAAGCACACACTGCATACACAAGCACACCACTGTATACACAAGACACACTGTATACACAAGCACACACTGTATAACAAGCAACACGTATACACAAGCAAACACTGTATACACAACATCACACACTGTATACACAAGCACACACTGTATACATCAAGCACACACTGTATACACAAGCACACACTGTATACACAAGCACAAACTGTATACACAAGCACACACTGAATACACAAGCACACACTGTATACACAAGCATACACTGTATACACAAGCACAAACTGTATACACAAGTAAACAGTGTATACACAAGCACACACTGTATACACAAGTACACACTGTATACACAAGCACACACTGTATACACAAGCAAACACTGTATACACAAGCACACACTGTATACACAATTACACACTCTATACACAAGCACACACTGTATACACAAGCACACACTGTATACACAAGCAAACACTGTATACGCAAGCAAACACTGTATACACAAGTACATGCTGTATACACAAGCACAAACTGTATACACAAGCAAACACTGTATACACAAGCACACACTGTATACACAAGCACAAAACTGTATACACAAGCACACACTGATATACACAAGCACAAAACTGTATACACAAGCACACACTGAATACACAAGCACACACTGTATACACAAGCACACACTGTATACACAAGGAAAGACTGTATACACAAGCACACACTGTATACACAAGCACAACACTCATACACAAGCACACACTGTATAACACAAGCACACACTGTATACACAAGCACACACTGTATACACAAGCACACACTGAATACACAAGCACACACTGTATACACAAGCACACAATGTATACACAAGCAAACACTGTATACACAAGCACACACTGTATACACAATTACACACTCTATACACAAGCCCCAAAAACTGTATACACAAGCACACACTGTATAACACAAGCAAACACTGTATACGCAAGCAAACACTGTATACACAAGTAAATGCTGTATACACAAGCACAAACTGTATACACAAGCAAACACTGTATACACAAGCACACAGTGTATACACAAGTACACACTGTATACACAAGCACACACTGTATACACAAGCAAACACTGTATACACAAGCACACACTGTATACACAAGCACACACTGTATACACAAGCACACACTGTATACACAAGCAAACACTATACACAAGCAACACTGTATACTCAGCACACATGTATACACAAAACATTGTAATAAACACAAGCAAACACTTTATAAACAAGCACATACTGTATGCACAAGCTCACACTGTATACACAAGCAAACACTGTATACACAAGCAAACACTGTATACAAAAGTACACACTGTATACACAAGCACACACTGTATACACAAGCACACACTGTATACACAAGCACACACTGTATACACAAGCACACACTGTATACACAAGCACACACTGTATACACAAGCACACACTGTATAAACAAGCACACACTGTATAAACAAGCACACACTGAATACACAAGCACACACTGTATACTTAAGTACACACTGTATACACAAGCACACTATATACACCAGTACACACTATATACACAAGCACACTGTATTCACAAGCACACTGTATACACAAGCACACTGTATACACAAGCACACACTGTATACACAAGTACACACTGTATACACAAGCACACTATATACACAAGTTCACACTGTATACACAAGAACACACTGTATACACAAGCGCACTGTATACACAAGCACACACTGTATGCACAAGCACACTCTATACACAAGCACACTCTGTATACACAAGCACACTCTATACACAAGCACACTGTATACACAAGCACACACTCTTTACACAAGGCCACACTGTATACACAAGCACACACTGTATACACAAGCACACTTTGTACACAAGCACACACTGTATACACAAGCACACTGTATACACAAGCACACACTGTATACACCAGCACACTGAATACACAAGCACACTGTTTACACAAGCACACACTGTATACACAAGCACACACTCCATACACAAGTACACACTATATACACAAGCACAAACTGTATACACAAGCACACGCTTTATACACAAGTACACTCTGTATACACAAGCACACACTCCATACACAAGTACACACTGTATACAGAAGCACACACTGTATACACAAGCACACGCTGTATACACAAGTACACTCTGTATACACAAGCACACACTCCATACACAAGTATAGACTGTATACCAAGCACACACTGTATACACAAGACAAAGAACCGTATACACAAGTACACTTGTATACACAAGCACACACTCATACACAAGTACACACTAGTATACACACAAGGTGCCTTCTAGGAAAAATTCCTTGAAACTTGGACCCACACAAACGACCCTTATTAAAGTACACGATAATGCAAACTTATCACATACTTCGAGTACACAAAACCAAAACATGATATAATATAATTATAAATATATAATAAAATATAATATATAATATGTTAAAATGTAATATAATATATATAATAGTATAATAATCTATATAAAATAAAGGTAACATATATAAACAACTATAACAATAATCATTTAATCAAATCATATTTATAAAATCTACATAGCCACATATGGGTCCATGACCAGTACATTCTTATAAAACAACCGACTAAGAATCAAAAGAATTAGCAGAACCTATAACCAAGACTATATGTTAACACAAAGCGCTAAGAACACTGTACTCTAACCAATGTTTCACTATCCGCAATATGCAACACAGTTATACAACCACTATACTCACAACCTATATTTTACAAACCTATACAGACATGAAACAGCCACATCCCAAAACAATGACCATATCCAAAAATAAATCATTCAAAGAAACAACTATAATACACAATTTGAAACCTTAGTGTACACAAGCATAATATAGTACATAGAACTTAAACAACTCACGTCAAAATAATTGACACATGCCAAAATCCTAAAGACAAAATCGTATCACAGATCTTCAAGACTGACAAAATCTGATATGCCAGCAGAAATACGATGACATAACTGTATACAAAACAGGACTGTCCAAGACACTGAGACGTTTAGTATAAGCACAACATGACCACTGTAGATCCCGAAAAACAAAATACAAGCAAAGAATAACCCATCGACCATAATTATCCAACAAAAAACTTTAAAATTTAAAACCAAATATGAACTGCAAATCCAAGAACAAAAATAAACAAACCCAAAAGGGAAAACAGTTAAACCCTTGTTAAAAATCCCTGCCCAATAGGTCCAAAAAGGCCTTGCATAACCCCCTCTAAAAGAATGAAAAATTCCAATGCTTTCGTACATCACATTATCAAGGAACTATGATATTGTATAGCACGAAAGGCTTGAATTTTTCTCTATTCTTTCAGAGTGGTTTTTTTGCATATATATAAATTTTATATAAAAATATATATATTATTTATATATATATATATATATATATAAATATATATATATATATATTTTTATATATATATAAATATATTAATATATATATTTTATATATATAATATATAAAATATATATATATAATAATTTGTGTGTGTGTGTGTTTGTTTTACTCACCTAATTGGGGTTGCAGGGTCGGACTCAGCCCCGGGCCCCCCTTTCACCGACCGCAAGGGTCCTTTTCCTCCCCTGCCCCATAGTTTAAACTACCTCGTCCTAAAACTATGTATGTTCCTGCCTCCACTACATCGTTTGCCAGACATTCCATTGAAACTACTCTATGACTGAAAAAAGCTTCCTAACATTTTTTTACTCATCTGAGTCTTCAGTTCAATTGTGAGCCCTTGTTTCTGTGTCCCATCTCGGGAACACCTGTTTCTGTCCCCTTGCTATTCCCCCCGAGTATTTTGATGTCTTTACTATTTTCCCCCCCTGACCCTCCTGTCCTCCAGTGTTGCAAACCGATTTCCCTTAACCTTTCTTCATGGGACATTTTTTTAGTCGGAACTAGCCTTGTTTCAAACCTTTGCACCTCTAATTTTTTTGGGGTTTTTGACCAGTTGGGGGTTTCCAAAACGGTGCTGGTACCCCCAGTAGGGCCTAACGTACACAGGTAAAAATCTGAACGATTCCTAAGAGGACCAACGCTTTTCAGTTTCCAACGCCAATCGCAGCAGTTATCGGGTTAATGTTTGCTTTTTGGGCGATGAAAAAGGGTTTTTATATTCACTCCAGGCTTTCCCTTTAGGAGGTTTTGCCCTTTGGCCCCCAAACCTATCCCATCTGCAGTCGTCTTTGCCCTCCCCGACTTCATGATTTTTGCATTTTGGGGTGAATTCTAGGACCCAGTTTCTGGACCACACATCCCCCCTGCCAGGTTCTTTGTGACCTTCTGGTCGCGTCGTTTTAAATTTCCCTCTTTAAACTTCACGTCATCTGCAAACAGGGACATTTCTAGTCTACCCTTCCGTATTTTTTTCACATATACAAGAATACATGGTCCCGGGACGACCCCTGTGGACCCCGCTCCACGGGCGCCCACTGTGTCCCCCTCATCACGGACCATACTCACTGTTCCCTTCCCGTTAGGTATTCCTGATCCATTGCAGTGCCCTTCCTGTTAATGCCTTTCTCTAGTTTCTGTACTAATATTTTGGAAGGAACTGGTCAAAGGGCCTTTTTGCAATCCAAGAAAATCAATCAATCCACCCCTCCCTTCATTTCTTACTTCATTACCTTGTCATAAAACTTAGTGGGTTTGTGACAAGGAATCCCCTTCCAGAATCCGTGCGGCGTTTATAATTTTTTTCTGCCCCGGGTGCTCCACCACTCCCCCTCCTGAAATTTTTCCAAGACTTTGAAACTATACATGCAGTGACACGGCTAAATTTAGTGCTTCTTTTTCTGTCCCCCTTCTTAAAGAGGGGACTAATTTGCCATCTTCCATACTTCAGGTAGTTGCCCAGTTTAAAGGGGAAGTGTTGAAGATTTGGTTAGTACACACATAGTGTCCCTCCCCCTCCTAGGGACCACGAAGAGTGTTTCCGGCCCCTTTCGCCTTTGAGGTACAAGGTCACTTAGGAGCTTCTCCACCTCCCCTCATTTTGTGTGTAATTCACCCAAACACTTTTTGGATATCCCTTTGTTGCTGACACCACTTTTTTGTCTTCCTTTGCCCCTTCAGCCTCCACTGTAAATATTTCCCTGAAATTCAGTTGAGCTCCTCACATACCCCTGGCCGTTTTTGTGAGCTCCCCACCTTCTTTCCTCAGCGTTTACCGGGTTTTTGCTGTTGTCTTCCTCCTGATTGGCTGAGAGTATTTGGGGGTTCAGACTTGATTTCATGTTATGTCTTTTTCATACTGCCGCTGCGCCTCCCTTTTATTTTGCATACTCTTTTCTGGCTCGTTGACAAATCCTTTATTCCCTAGTCCTTTCCCTTTCTGTACTTTTTCCATTTTTAGAGCACTTAGTTTTGCCTCCCTGCACCTTCGGGTAAACCAAGGGGTCGTTCTGCCCTTCCCTTTTTTCTTTACCCTTTGGGAACAAACCTTTTCCCCCCTCCCTCCTTGCATTTTGTTGTTACAAAGTCCACATTTCATTAACTAATTTTCTACCAACTCCTTTTCCCACTGAATTCCCTCGGGAAAGGTTCCTTTCCCTGTGTAGCCCCCCCTTTTATAGTTTAGCTTTTCCTTTTTCTACTTCTGTTACCCTCTCCACTCTTAGCTCCATGATGTATTCAAAGCCATAACTATGTGGTCACTAGCCCCAAAAGGGGCCTTTCTATGGATTACTCAATGTTTTTGAGCAAACCAGTGAAAAGAATCCGTTTTTCTGGTTCATCCCCCCTCTCTCTCGGTGTATCCCTAACATGTTGGGTGCATGAGATTTGCCCCACCACACCTCATTTTGGCTCTCCATGTTTCGGGACCCCCATGTGGATCAGGTTTTCCATCAATCTCCCCGGACTGAAGTCGCCCCGACCAAAACTTTACTCTACTTGAGTGGGCCCTTCTTTTGCCACCTCGCTAGAGTGTCCCCATGCTCGTTTTTTTCACAATTCCTCCTTGGGCCCCCTGCAGTCTTGGGGGGTTATCATAACTGCAAAACTCCTTGTGTTCCCCCGACTGAACTGTACCAAATATTTAACCCCTCCAATCTCGTCCAAACCTTTCCCTTTCTTGATAACCCACCAGTTTATTAGTAGTGCAACCCCCCCCCCCCCCCGCTCCTTTTAAAACCCTTTTTCAGGATTTATATCCGGTGGGGAAATTGCATTGTTTTTTTCCCAGTGATTTTGTTTCTGAACCGCTACGTTCTGGGGACAACTCCTTGATTCTTTCATGCCACCCCTCACATTTATTTTTGTTATTTTCCCTCCTCGTTCATGAAACCCAAACCCCTTTAACTTTTTTTCAAAAACGTGGTCTGGGATAGAGGGGTTAGGGGGGGCAGGAGCCTATAGGGGGTTTTGGGGTGGGGGGGGGGTGTGGGGGTGTGGTGACAAGGGGGCCCATGGGGGTTTCAGTGGGGGGGAGGGGAAGGGGAAGAGGGCCCATGGGGGGGTTACAGTGGGGAAAGGGGGATGGGGATAGAGGGTGCGTTGTGGTTTTCTGTGGGTTACTGGAGGGTGGGGTTTTGTGAGGGGGATGGGGGGAGAGGGGCTTGTGTGGGGTTTTTGTGGTTTCTGGGGTTTTTGTGGGGTGGGGTTTAAGCTGAGGGGATAAATTTGGGGTTTTGAGGGGTTTCTGTGGGGGTGGGGGTTTAAACAAGGGGGATGTGGGGTTCTGGGGGTTTCTTGGGGGTGGGGGTTTTGGGGGAGGGGGGGGGGCAAAGGGCAGTGATGGGTTTTTTGGTTAGGCGTTTGGTTGCTTTTTGGGGTTGCCAGGTTGGTTCCTTCTGTGGGTGGTATTGGAGGGGTTTTTTTTTCTCCAGTGGGCCTGATTTTTCCCTTTCCTCCACCTTCCTTGCCCCCCTTTCCCCCTTGCGATGTTGCACCCTCTTTTTCAGTGTCACCTTTTTTCTTTTGGGTTTTGTCTCCATCGAGGTACACCTCTGGAACACTGATTGTCCCCCTTTGGGGTGCTTTCTCTTGCGGATCCGGTTTCGAGGACTCTGCCCTTTAAAATCCCTTTTACGGGGCCTTTTTTTTTCCCCCCGCAAACCACCCAATTCTCGAAATTTTCGCGAGTCAGTCGCCCCTCCATTGCTTTTATGAGCTTTCCCAAACGTTTTTTTTTTTCCCCCTTTTCCTGCCTCGCAAGTTTCCCCATCTACTTTTTGGAGCCCATAACAAAAAGGCCCTCTCCCTTTCATCCTTGCACTGTGCTTCCCCACACCTCTGATTCAAATTAGTTTTTCCCGCCATTGACGTGTTGCTTTTCGTTCTTCCCTATCTGGTGCCCCTCCTTATTTGTTCCTGGACATGGCAGTTGTCTGTTAAACCTCTGTGTATAGTTTTGCTCCTTTATTGACTTTATCCCCCATTGTTCTTGCGTTTCCCCCCTTTTTCCCCCCGGGCCCCCCCCGGGTCCCATGGGGCACAATACAGTACATCTCCTTTTCCCCCTGTCCCCTTATCGTGACTGATGTAGTAGCTCTTGGGGTATGGCTGTACTGTCCTTTGGTTCTTTGGCCCTTTTTAGACTCTTTTGTTCTTCTACTAACCTGAGCTTTGCTTCAGCTGCTTGTTTGCAATTTCCCCCTTTTTCCCGCTTCCCCGGCTATTTTCTCTTCCATTTTCTTGCTGTCTCTTCCGCCTCCCCCCCACTCCTCTCCCCAATGAGCCTGTTTCCCCGTCCTCTTTTCCCAGGTCCACCCAACCCCTTCATCCCCATTCTCTGGTTTTCCGTCCAGGTTTTTTGGGGCCCCTGTTTTTTTTTTTTTACAGAAAAAAACTAGTCAAGGGTGCGGGAGGGGGGGGGGGTTTGTTGTGGGGAAAGGGAGGAGGGGAAAGGGAGGGGGAAAGGAAGTGAGCTGGAGGGGGGGCACAGCAGAGGGAAAAGAGAGGGGGGAAGACTAAGGGGGGCAGGGGAAAGCAAGGGGGGAGGGGGAAAAAAGGGGTAGGGAGGATGGGAAGGGAAAATGATGAGGGAAAGTGGGGTAAGAGAGAAGGGAGTGGTTTAGTATGAGTTAGAGAAAGAGGGGAAGAGAGAGTCAGAGTGTTGGAGCAGTGAGTTGGGAAGATCAGCCTTTTGGTGCTTGCAGACCCGAGGCGAGGGGGGAGGGGGGGGAGGAGGAAGAGGGGGTGGGGGGGGGGATTGGGGGAGGATAGGGGGAGGAGATAGAGGGTATTTGAGTTGGGGCAGAGGGTTTGAAAAGGAATGTGAAGAAGAGATAGTGTGTTTGAATGTGATTTTGAGAGAGAGGGAGAGAGAAAGGGGGAGGGGAGTGTTAGAGTGTGTGGGGCGTGTGGGTTGGGTAGTGTTCTTGCAGGCCTAGGCAAGGGGAGAGGGAGGGGGAGAATGGAGGGTAGTTGGGGGAAGATGGAGGAGGTATAGGAGGAGGACCAGAGGAGGAAGGGAGGGAAAGAGATAGGTAGGGGAGGTTGGTAGGAAGGGGAGGAGGTGGGGAGAAGATGGAGGAGGTATAGGATGAGGAGCAGGAGGAAGGGAGGGAAAGAGAAAAGGGGGAGGGGGGGAAAAAAAGGGGGGGTGGGGGGGGAAGGGGAAGGGGTGGGGGGGGGGGGGGGGGGGATAAAGGAGGGGGGGTGGGGGAAGAGGGGAGGGGGGTATAGAGGAGGGAATAGGAGGAGGGGGAGCAGAGGGGGAAAGGGGAAGGGAAAAAAGAGGGGGGTGGGGAGGGGGTGGGGTTTAAGGGGGGGGGAGGGGGGGGGGAAGAGGGAGGAGGTAAGGAGGAGGAGGAGGACAGGGGAGGAATGGGGGAAAAAGAGAGAGGGAGGGGGGGAAATTTGGGGGGGGAAAAGGTGGGGGGAGGAAGGGGGGAGAGGTGGGGGAAGATGGAAGTTAAGCGGGGGAGGACAGGGGGAAGAAGGGAAGGGAAAGAGGAGGGAGCCGGGGAAAGAGAATGGTAAGGGGGGTTTGGGTAGGGGGGAAAAGGGGAAGGGAGGTGGGGGGAAAGATGGAGGAAGTTTTGGGGGAAAGGATGAGGAGGGGGAAAAAGGGGGGGAAAGAGAGGGGGAGGGAGGGAAAGGGGAGGGGTAGGGGGGGGGTCCCAAGGGAGTGTGAACTGTGGGTATTTGTATGTATGGGGGGGGTAGGGAGTGGGTATGTGAGACGTTCCGTTATGGTAGTGTTTGTTTTGCGTGGGCTTTTATTTATCCTGCCCCCCCGATCAAGCGAGGGGAGAGGGAGGGGGAAAGGGAGGGAAAAATCTCGCGGGCCGGGCTTAGGGGGGTTAATCTTAGACTCCCCCACAGCTTTCTGTTATGACCGAAGAGCCTGAAACCGGAGAAACCCTGCCTATCCCTTTTGCACCTCCCTCGTCATCCTGGATCTATACTTACTTACTGAGTAAACACCGTCACCTACTCGTGCAAACCTGGAGCTGTACTTACTGAGAAAACACCTGTGCCCTACCGGCATACCTGGAGCTGTACTTACTGGTAAACACCTGTAAACCTACTGGGCATAGGGGGGGGAGGCTGTACTTACTGAGTAAACACCTGTGCACCTACTCGTGCATACCTGGAGCGTACTTACTGATAAACCCCTTTTGTGCACCTACCGGCATCCCTGGAGCGTACTTATTTAGTAAACCCCTGTCACCTACTCGTGCATACCGGAGCTGTCTTGCTGAATAAAGCCTGTTTTTCCACACGTGTATACCTGAGTTATACTTAGTAAAATAAACAATGTTATTTTTAATTTGTCCAACCTTACTGCCTGCACGTGCCTACGGGCCCTCTGGTCCCCACCTTTTTTCCCCTTTCCCCAGTTCTCCTCCTCTGCCCCAGTGATTAGGGCCCTAGTGGGGTGGGGTGTGTGTGTGTGTGTGTGTGTGTTGTGTGTGTGTTTTTGTGTGTGGGGTTGTGTGTGTGTGTGTGTTTGGGGGGCGTGTGTTTGTGTTTTTTGGTGTGTGTTGTGTTTGTGTTGTGTGTGTGTGTGTGGGGGTGTGTGTGTGTGTGTGTGTGTGTGTACCACCTATTTGTACTCACCAGTTAAAGGGTTGCGGGGTGGGGGGATTCCGAGCTCCGGGCCCCCCCTTACTGATCGCTACTGGGTCACTCTCCCTGAGCCGTGAGCTTTATCATAACCTTTTGCTTAAACCCATGTAGGACCTGCCTCCACACATGGGTTTCCCCCAAACAATTCCACTTACGACTACTCTGGGCTGAAGAAATACTTCCTAACATCCCTGTGATTCATCTGGGGTCTTAAAGTTTCCAACGTGTCCCCTTGTTTACTTTTGTCCAACTCTGGAAAAATCCTGTTTTTGGGTCCCCTTGTCAATTCCTCTCAGTTTTTGGGTAGTCTTATCATGTCCCCCCTATCTTTTCTGTCCCCCAAAGTGTCGTCGGTTGTTTCCCTTAACCTTTTCCTCGTAGGACTCCTCTTGCTCGGGGACTATTTTTGTTGAAAACCCTTTTTTGCACTTTCTCTAAGTTTTTTACGTGTTTGGGCTGGGTTTGGGGGTTTTCCAAACGGGCCGCATACCAATAGGGGCCCTAACAACAGGGTTTTACAGGGCCTGAATGTTTCCTTTTTAAAAGGGTGGGAATGCTGTTCTGAGGTTTCTGGGGCGCCCCAAATGCGCAGCAGTTTTTTGGGTTTTGATTGCCTCAGGAGATTGCCTGGTGTTTATTTCACCCCAAGATCTTTTTCCTTGAGGGGGGAAAAAGGGGGGGTTTTGGAAATCTCAAAAACCCCCCTAGACTGACTCCCGTCGGGCGGCCTTTTTTTCCCTTCCCCAATCTTCTTGCCCTTTGAAATTTTGGTGGGTTTGAACTCCGGGACCCAAAAGGGCTGGCCCAGGTCTGCACCTGTCCAGATCCCTTTGTATTCGCCTGGCCCTTCGATCGAGTGAATTCTTTCATAAACTTCACGTCACCCTGCAAACAGGGCCCACCTCAGAGTCTTTTTCCTTTCCCGTCATGTCTTTCAAAAATCCCAAAGAAACAGCACGGGTCCTGGGCCCTGACCCCTGCGGGACCCCCTGGTCACAGGTGCCCACTCGACCCCCTCGCCACGTACCATGACCCCGCTGTGTGTTTGTGTTGTTTTGGGTGTGGGGTGTGTGTGTGGTGTGTGTGTTGTATGTGTGTTTTGTGTTTGTGTGTTTGTTTTTTTTGTTTTGTGTGTGTGTGTTTTTTGTTTTTGTGTGTGTGTGTGTTTTTGTGTGTGGGGTGTTTTTGTGTGTGGTTTGTGTGGGGTGGGTTGTTTTTTTTTGGTTTTTTTTTAAGGGTTTTTGTGTGTGTGTGTGTGTTTGTGTTTGCGGTGTTTGTGGTGGTTTTTGGGGTTTTTTGTGTGTGGTGTTTGGGGGTTGTGTGTGTGTGAGTGTGTGTTGTGTTTTGTGTTTTTGGGGGCCCTTGTGTGTGTGTCGTGTTTGTTGTTGGGGGTTTTTGTGGTTTGTGGTGTGTGTGTGTTTTTGGGGGGGGGTTTTGGGGGAGTTTTGGTGTGTTTGTGTTGGTGTTTGTAGGGTGTTTTTTGTGGGGGTGTGGGTTTGGTGGTGTGTGTTTGTGTGGGGTGTGAGTTTGTTTGGGGTGTGTTTTGTTGGTTGTTTGTGTGTGTGTTTGTGTGGGTTGGGTTTTGGTGTGATTGTTTTGTGTGGTGTGTTTTGTGTGTGTGTGTGTGGGGTTGGTGTGTGTGTGTGTGTGTGTTTTTTGGTGGTGTTTTCTTTGTTGGGTGGGGTTTTGTGGGGGTTTTTTTGCGGGGGTTGGGGATGTGTGGATGCTGGGTGTGTGTTTTTTGTTTGTTGTGTGTTTTTGTGTGTGTATGTGTTTTTTTGGTGTTTGTGTTTTGTGGGGTGGGGTATGGGTGTTTGGGGTGTGTTAGGTGGGTGTGGGTGTTTGTGTGCGTGTTTGGTTTTGGGGCGTGCGGTGTTGTGTGTGTGTGTATCACCAAATTTTGAACTCACCAAATTTGGGTGGTTGCGGGGGTCGAGCCCTCAGCTCCACCCCCCGCCTTTTCCCACGATCGCTACTGGATCCCCCTCTCCCCCTTGTTTCCCCTGGTTTTTGGTCATACCTCTTTTTAAAACAATGAATGGTTCCTCCCTCCACCTACTTCACTTGCAAGGCTTTTCCCCCTTGCTGACAACTCGTGACGAAGAAATACTTCCTAACTCCCTTGCCCTCGTCTGAGTTTTCCAGCTTCCATTTTGGTGACCCCTTGCCCTGGGGGGGGTTTCCCCTCTCGGAACCCCCATCTCTGTCCCCCTTTTGTCAAACCCCCCGCAGAAATTTTGTATGTCGTTATAAATGTCCCCCCCTGCCCCTTCACCCCTTCCAGGTCGTCAGTCCGTTTTCCCTTTAAACCCTTCCCCCTCGAACGCCTTTCCCCTTTGAGCTCTGGGCCCTACCCTTTGTTTGCAAACCTTTGTACTTCCTAATTTCCCTTGACGCGCTTACCGGGTGGGGGTTTCCCAAAGGACGGGTTTGTGCATACTCCAGTATGGGGCCTAACAACACAGTTACATGTTTTGAACGATTCCTTTTTAAAGGGAATGGGAACGCTATTCTCAGTTTGCCAGGCGCCCGTAATGCTGAAACGGTTTTTTGGGGTTGATGGGCCCCCCGTAAATGTCTCGGTGTTAGGGGTCCCCCCAAGTCTTTTTCTCCCTGATGATCTGTAGTCCCTTTTGGCCCCCTAGCCTATACCCTGTCTGCGGGCTTTTTTGCCCCTCCCCAATCTTTATGACTTTGCATTTGGCTATTGAATTCGAGAAGCCATTGCTGGACCAAATTCCAGCCTTCCCCGGTCTCTTGCAGTTTCCCGCCTCCCTCCTCGCCGATTTAATTCTTTTCATCAACTTCACTCATCTTTCGAACAGGGAAAACTTTAGAGTCTTTCCTTCCATCATGCGTTCACTTTTTTCAAAAAAAGCACCGGTCCTAGAACTGACCCCTGGGGGACCCCCCCTCGTAACAGCCCCCCCACTGGTTTTCCTCTTACGTACCATGACTCGTTGCTGCCTCCCTGCAGGTATTCCCTTACCATTGCAGGCCCTCCCTTTTACGTGCACCTATCCTCCACTTTTGCCCCTAATCCCTTTGGGGGAACTGTGGGCAAAGGCCCTTTCCCGCAGCTAAGGGAAAAAGCAATCTACCCACCCCTCTTTTCTTTGTGTCTTTTCTTCTGTTACCTTTTTTCAAAAACTCCAGGGGGTTTTGATACAAATTTGCCTTCCAAAGAACCCCTGCTGGTTTTTTTTATTTATAATCTTGTTCCTTTCCAGGGGTTCGACCACCCCCTCCTGATAATCTTCTCCATGAAATTTGACCACAATACATTTTAAAACCCCAGGCGGGGGAATCCCGGGGGGGGGTTTTGGGGTTTCCCTTTCCAAAATATGGGATTTTTTTTTTTAAAGGCCCCCTTTTTCTTTTCCAATTTTTTTTCAGGGAGTTTCCCAGTTTCAAGGGGAATTTTTGTTTAGATGTTGTTAGAGGCAAAGCACAAACATCTTTGCTCCTTCTCTAAGGACCCATGGGGAGATTTTTTTGTCCGGTTCCCCTCGCCTTTGAGGGGTCAAGGTCACTTAAAGCTTTTTCACCTCCTCCTCAGTTTTTTCCCTAAAGTCATTTCCCAAAACTTTTTTTAAAATTCCCTCTTGATGTTCCCTTCTGTGCTGTCTTCCCCCCAGCCCTTTCCCGTCCCCTAAATTTTAAAAACTTCCTTTAAAACTCCTGTTCAGGGTCCTCACATACCTCCTGATCATTTCTTTTGAGTTCTCCACCTTCGTCCTTAATCTGATCACCTGGTCTTTTTACTGTTGTCTTCCCCCCGAAAGTGGCTAACAACATTTCGGGGCAGTTTGATTTTCGATGCTATGTCAATTTTCATACTGTCCCCTGGGGGCCCCCCCCTTAACCCTTTTGCCTACCCCATTCCTGGCTCTGCGACTGAATTTTCCCTATTTTTTGTTGTTCTCTGCCTTCTTTTCTTTTTCCCCTTCTCTATTGCACTTTGTTTTTGCCTCCTTACCCCCCGTCGGGGAAACCAGGGGCCGTTTTTGGGCTTCCCCTTTTTACTTTTCCCTTGGGAAAAACCCCTTTTCCCCGCCCTCCTTCATTTTGTGTTTTCATATTCCATCATTTCATTACTGGTTTTTTTCCCGCCCGTTTTCTGTCCCACTGGGCCTCACCGCAGGAAGTTCCCTTTAACCCTAGTAGTCCCCTCTTTTATTTGTCAGCTTTTCCCCCTTTAACTTTCCCGTTATTCTCTCCACTTGCAGCTCTATTTTGTAATTTAAAAAACACAAAAACCCCCGTGGTCGCTAAAACCCCAGGGGGCCCATACCTTTAGTCCCCCAATATCTTTAGCTGCCCAGGGGAAAAACAAAAAGGTTTCCAACTTTTCTGGGTTTATCCTCCCCCCTTTACTCCCCCGAATTCCTTAACAAAGTTTTTTTCATGAGGTTTTTTCCCGCACCACACCAACAACCTGGCTCCCATGTTTCGGGAACCCCCATTTTGGCCCCAGGTTTTTTCCCCTTTAATCTCCCTGTGGTTGAAAAACCCCCATAACCCAACTTTGGGTCTCTTTGGGGTGAGCCTTTTTTTGCCACCTCAGCAAGTGTGTCCACCATTGGTTTTTTGTTGCTCCCTTTTTTTCCTTTCCCCTTTTTCCTCCTGCAGTTCTGTTGGGGGATTATTTCAACACTGCAATGGCCCCTTTGTGTTCCCCAACTGAAGTGTACCTCCCATTAGTCCTTTTTTCCCGTCTCATCTATTCCCTTTCCCTTTTCTCTTTTCCTCGTTTTTTTTTTTTACGAGCAGAGCAAAACCCCACCTCCCCCCTCCCCTTCTATCTTTCCTCATGATCTGGTACCTTTGGGGAAAAAACACTGTTAAATTTTCTCCTGAGTTTTTGGGTTTTTGTAAAATGCTTTTGGGTGTCCTGGGACTTCTCATTGATTCTTTTTTGCCCTTTTCCCCATGTTTTTTCGTTAATCCAAACGCATTTTTGTACCAAAACCTTCCCAAACCTTTTGTTCTTACGTAACTTGGTGGGGGGAGGTGGGAAAAAAGAGGGATCGGTGTGTGATGGTTGGTTTTGGGTTGGTTTTAGTTTTCCTTGGGGGTGTCCCCTGGCTAGAAATCCTTCTGCCCGGTGTTTCTGGGGGGGCGGGTTTTTCCTTTCCCTTTGATTTCCGGGTTATTCGCTCTCCTTTTTTATTTCCTCCCAAATTTTTCCTTTCCCTTTTTTAACTCCTCTTTTTATTGTCTTTCTTTCGTCCTGTGTTCTTCTCGATTTGAGTAAAACACTCCGGAAAATCCTGCTTGCCTCTCAGCCGGCTTTTCCTGCAGGATCATGGGTTTGGGTTGAATTTCCCCCTTGAAAAAAAACTTTTAGAGGCCCATTCCTTTTTCTTTGTGAACCACCCAATTCTCCAAAAATTTGCCCCCTGGGGATGTCCCCCTCGCCTTTTCCCCTCATGATAAACTTTAATCGCTTTTTCTCCTCCCCTTTTTTTTCAACAAAAAGTTTCCCCTTACTTCGTCTAAACCCCATAACAAAAACGGGTCTTTTCCCTTTTCCCCCTTTCCCCCTGTGAAATTTCCCCTTGCATCCTCTGAGGGGTTTTAGTTCCTTCCCCTGGGGGTGTTTTCCCTTTCCCTTTAGTCCCCTTTCCCCAGTTATTGGGGCCCCATGCTTCTTGGGTTTTCCCCTTTCCCGCTCACCTCTCCTGGCCCCCCCATATCTGATTTAAAGGTTTCCCTTTCACATGTCCTAATTCCTTCAATGGGCTTTCCCAACCCCTCATTCTGTCCTAGTGTGCTCCCCCGTCTTTTTTTGGCCCCCATTTTTTGGGTTTTTACAGGACCTCTGCATACAGTTTAGTTTCCCAACTTCCTTAAAACCGTTTTCTGTTTTTATTTACCATTGCCGATGCTTCTTCTGTAATATATTTGGCCCTTGTGCGTTTTCAGAAATTCCCCAGCTCCTCTTCTAATCCCCTCTATCTGATTTCGCTGCTGTGGCCTGTTGTTCCCCGCTTCTGCTGCTAACCCTCTTTCCCTCCTTTCCCTTTTCCCCTCATCTAGCTCCTTCCCCAGTCTTTTCCCCCCCTTTTTTTAAGCTTGTTTGTGCTTGTTTGTGGTGTGTGGGTTTTTGGGGTGTTTTTGGGGGTGTTGGTGGTGGTGTGGGGTGTGTGTGTTGTGTTGGGGTGTGTGTGTGTGTACTCACCTAAATTTTACTCCCCAAATTGGGGGGTTTGCAGGGCCCAAACCCCCACTCCCCGGCCCCCCCTCTTCCCCGATCGCTACTAGGTCCTTTCCCTCTCTGCTTCCTGAGCTTTGTCGTACCTCTTCTTAAAACTATGTATGGTTCCTGCCTCCACTACTTCACTTGCTAGGCTATTCCACTTCCTGACGACTCTATGACTGAAGAAATACTTCCTAACGTCCCTGTGACTCGTCTGAGTCTTCAGCTTTCAGTTGTGACCCCTTGTTTCTGTGTCCCCTCTCTGGAACATCCTGTCTCTGTCCACCTTGTCTATTCCCCGAAGTATTTTGTATGTCGTTATCATGTCTCCCCTGACCCTTCTGTCCTCCAGTGTTGTCAGTCCGATTTCCCTCAACCTTTCCTCGTACGACATTCCCCTGAGCTCTGGGACTAGCCTTGTTGCAAACCTTTGTACTTTCTCTAACTTCTTGACGTGCTTGACCAGGTGTGGGTTCCAGACTGGTGCTGCATACTCCAGTATGGGCCTAACATACACAGTGTACAGTGTCTTGAATGATTCCTTATTACGGTATCGGAACGCTATTCTCAGGTTTGCCAGGTGCCCGTATGCTGCAGCAGTTATTTGTTTGATATGTGCCTCCGGTGACGTGCTCAGTGTTATGGTCACCCCAAGGTCTTTCTCCCTGAGTGAGATCTGTAGTCTTTGTCCACCCAGCCTATACTCTGTCTGCGGTCTTCTTTGCCCCTCCCCAATCTTCATGACTTTGCATTTGGCAGGGTTAAATTCGAGAAGCCAGGTTCTGGACCACATGTCCAGCCTGTCCAGGTCTCTTTGCAGTCCTGCCTCATCTTCATCCGATTTAATTCTTCTCATCAGCTTCACGTCATCTGCGAATAGGGACACTTCTGAGTCTAGCCCTTCCATCATGTCGTTCGCATATATCAAAAATAGCACTGGTCCTAGAACTGACCCCTGTGGGACCCCGCTCGTCACAGGCGCCCACTGTGATACCTCTTCACGTACCATGACTCGTTGTTGCCTCCCTGTCAGGTATTCCCTGATCCATTGCAATGCCCTCCCTGTTATATGCGCCTGATCCTCGAGCTTCCGCACTAATCTCTTGTGAGGAACTGTGTCAAAGGCCTTCCTGC
>NC_069419.1:40292565-40318408 GCF_026875155.1 Cherax quadricarinatus
CTTGTATTCTGTCGCGATCGAGGTATACTCTCTGGTACCCCGGCTTGTCCCTCAGTCGTACTTTCTCTATCAAGATCCTGGTTCGAGCTGATTCTTCCTTGAAAATTACTTTGACAGGCCTTTTCCTTTCACTCGGAAACCACCCAATTCTCCGAAAATTTGTCACCTGGGTCATATTGCCCTCACCTATTGTTTTCATAATGTCTTCAATCATTTTTTCCTCCTCCTGTTTTATTTCTTCAGAGTTGTCCCCTTTGGCTTCTTGGAGCCTGTAAACAAAAACTGTCCTCTCCCTTTCCTCCTCCCACTGAGTCTCCATTTGCATCCTCTGAGGTGTTTTAGTTCCTTCCATTGAAATGTTCTTGCCTTCAATCCCTGTCCTTGCTGAAACTTCTATGCTCAGTGAACTGTCTTTCATGATCAGCTGTTCCTTGCTACTGCAGTTGGCTGTTAGAGTCTCTGCATATAACATACCTTCATTGTCTTCAGACCTGTTATTTGATCTTAGTGTGCTCATCTTTTCCCTGGCCCCACATGGGTCTGATAGGGCCTTCTTGTATGGCATATCTCCTTTGTTTCTTACCTTCCCCTTGTCTGTGCCTGACATAGAATTTCCTGATGTCACATCTGAATTATCATTTATCTCTCTAATCTGTTTTAGGTTTTTTAGTTTCTCTTCTAAGCACTGTATCCTAGCCTCTGTTGCTAAAACTTGTAGCTCCCACTTCCTGCACTCTTCAGCTATCCTCTCCTCCATTATCTTGCCAAGCTCTTCTATCTTCCTTCCCCACTCTTCCTCCCTTTTTTGGAGCTCTAACTCCCAGTCTTTCCTCCCTGGTTCGTCCACCAGATCTCTGGTTTTCTGCACTCTAAGGCCACCCATTTTTTTTCTTACCACAGAAAGAAGCTTATGTATTTTACCACAGAGAGAAGTTAATGTATTTTCAGGGTGTCTGTGGGGGAAATGAGGGAGAAGGCTAGAGGAGAGAGAGAGAATAAGAGGGGGAGAGAGAAAGGGTAGAAAGAGGGAGAGAGAGGAGGGAGGATGGGGGTGAATGATAAGACTAGGGGAGTGAGAGAGAGAGAAACGAGAGGGGGGAAAGAAAGGGTAGAGAGAGAGAGAGAGAGAGAGAGAGAGAGAGAGAGAGAGAGAGAGAGAGAGAGAGAGAGAGAGAGAGAGAGAGAGAGAGAGAGAGAGAGAGAAGAGAGAGAAAGAAAGAGAGAGGGAGAGAGAGGGAGAGAGGGAGAGAGAGGGGGGAGAGGAAGAGGGGAGAGAGAGAGGGAGAGAGATAGTCACAGGGATAGTCAGAGAGAGAGATAGTGAGAGAGGGGGATAGTGAGAGAGAGAGGGATAACGAGAGTAAGCGGGAAGGACGGGGTTAGGGGAGAGAGAGAGAGAGAGATAGAGTGAGAGAGGGGGTAGGGCGAGGGAAAAAGGCTATGAGAGAGAGAAATGCGAGGGAGGGGGAGAGAGAAAGATAGAAAGAGGGAAAGATAGAAAAAGGGAGAGGGAGAGAGAAGCCTAGTGAGAGAGAGAGGAGGGTGGGGGATAAGACTATGGGAGTGAGAGAGAGAGAGGAGGGTGGGGGATAAGACTATGGGAGTGAGAGAGAGAGAGAGGAGGGTGGGGATAAGACTATGGGAGTGAGAGAGAGAGAGGAGGTGGGGGATAAGACTATGGGAGTGAGAGAGAGAGAGGAGGGTGGGGGATAAGACTATGGGAGTGAGAGAGAGGAAGGAGGTGGGGGATAAGACTATGGGAGTGAGAGAGAGAGAGGAGGGTGGGGGATAAGACTATGGGAGTGAGAGAGAGAGAGGAGGGTGGGGGATAAGACTATGGGAGTGAGAGAGAGAGAGAGGAGGGTGGGGGATAAGACTATGGGAGTGAGAGAGAGAGAGAGGAGGGTGGGGGGATAAGACTATGGGAGTGAGAGAGAGAGAGAGGAGGGTGGGGGATAAGACTATGGGAGTGAGAGAGAGAAGAGGAGAGTGGGGGATAAGACTATGGGAGTGAGAGAGAGAGAGAGGAGGGTGGGGATAAGACTATGGGAGTGAGAAGAGAGAGGAGGGTGGGGAAAGACTATGGGAGTGAGAAGGAGAGAGGAGGGTGGGGGATAAGACTATGGGAGTGAGAGAGAGAGAGGAGGGTGGGGATAAGACTATGGGAGTGAGAGAGGAGAGAGGAGGGTGGGGATAAGACTATGGGAGTGAGAGAGAGAGAGAGGGGGGGGGGATAAGACTATGGGAGTGAGAGAGAGAGAGAGTATGAGTGCGTAGTTGTTTGTATGTTTGTTTTGGTGTGAATGAGTGAGTGTGGGAGCGTGTGTGTGTGTACTCACCTAATTGTGGTAGCAGGGGTAGAGACTCAGCTCCTGACCCCGTGTGTGTGTGTGTGTGTGTGTGTGTGTGTGTGTGTGTGTGTGTGTGTGTGTGTATGTGTGTGTGTGTGTGTGTGTGTGTGTGTGGTGAGCACGCCAGTTGTTTATATGTCCCAGAGATAATGCACCTCACTTCTATGTATCAATAATACTAATAAAAATACCATTAATAATAAGAGTAATTCTAATGATTATAATACTAGTGTGTGTTAACAAGTGTTTGTGCGTGTGTGTGTGTGTGTGTGTGTGTGTGTGTGTGTGTGTGTGTGTGTGTGTGTGTGTGTGTGTGTGTGTGTGTGTGTGTGTGTGTGTGTGTACTCACCTAGTTGTACTCACCTAGTTGTGGTTGCAGGGGTCGATTCAAAGTTCCTGCCCCGTCTCTTCACTGGCCACTACTAGGTCACTCTTCCTGCTCCATGAGCTTTCTCATACCTCTTCTTAAAGCCTTGTATGGACCCTGCCTCCACTACATCACTTCCCAGACTGTTCCACTTCCTGACAACTCTGTGACTCATGAAATACTTCCTAACATCCTTGTGATTCATCTGAGTCTACGGGGTTTGGTGTCCTGTAGCTCCATCGCTAGCGCACTCAGCTCTCACACTGAGGTCCGGAGTTCGAATCCATGCTACGGCTGGAAAACATTAAGACGTGTTTTCATACAACATCTGCTGTTTCTGTTCATCCAACAGTAAAAAATGCGTACCTAGGTGTTAATCGACTGGTGTGGGTCGCATTCTGGGACAAAGCCGACCTAATTCGCCTGAAATGCTGTGCATAACAAGCGGCTTCCAATATAATAGTATGTCATTGATGTCACCTTTACCTTGTACACGTACTTGTAGAAATAAAGATAATGTATTATTATTATTAATATTATTATATTATTTTTCCAACTGTGACCTCTTACTGCTGTGTCCCATCTCTGGAACATCCTGTCTCTGTCCACCTTGTCGATTCCTCTCAGTATTTTATATGTCGTTATCATATCCCCCTATCTTTCCTCCAGTGTCATCAGGTCGATTTCCCTTAACCTCTCCTCGTAGGACGTGCCCCTTAGCTCGGGGACTAGTCTTGTTGCAAACCTTTGTGCTTTCTCTAATTTCCTTACGTGCTTGGCTAGGTGTGGGTTCCAGACTGGTGCTGCATCCTCCAATATTGACTTAACGTACACGGTGTACAGGGTCTTCAACGATTCCTTACTGAGATGTTGGAATGCTGTTCTTAGGTTTGCTATGTACCCATATGCTGCAGCAGTTATTTGGTTGATGTGTGCCTCAGGAGATGTGCCTGGTGTTATACTCACCCCAAGATCCTTTTCCTTGAGTGAGGTTTGTAGTCTCTGGCCCCCTAGACTGTACTCCGTCTGCCGTCTTCTTTACCCTTTCCCAATCTTCATGACTTTGCACTTAGTGGGGTTGAACTCCAGGAGCCAGTTTCTGGACAAAGCCTGCAGCCTGTCCACATCCCTTTATAGTTCTTCCAGGTTCTCGTCCGATAGAATTCTTCTCATCAGCTTCACATCATCTGCAAACAGGGACATTTCGAGTCTATTAAATCTGTCATGTGTTCACATGTATCAGAAACAGCACCGGTCCTAGGACTGACCCCTGTGGAACCCCATTCGTCACAGGCACCCACTCTGACACCTCGTCACGTACCATGACTCGCTGTTGTCTTCCCGACAGGTATTCCCTGATCCATTGCAGTGCCTTCCCTGTTATCACTGCCCGGTCCTCCAGCTTTTGTGCTAATCTCTTGTGTGAAACTGTGTCAAACGCCTTCTTACAGTCCAAGAAAATGCAATCTACCCACCCTTCTCTCTCGTCTTACTGCTATCACCCTTTCATAGAACTCCAGTAGGTTTGCGACACAAGAATTCTTGTTCCCGAAACCGTGCTAGTTGTTGTTGACAAGCTCATTCCTTTCTAGCTGCTAAACCACTTTTCTCCTCATAATCTTCTCCATGAATGCATACTATACATGTCAGTGACACTGGTATGTAGTTTAATGCTGCGTGTCATTCTCCTTTTTTAAAAATTGGGACTACATTTGCTGTCTTCTATACCTCAGGTAGTCGGTTTCGATAGATGTGTTGAAGATTGTTGTTAGTGGTATACATTGTGTCTATGCTCCTTCTCTCAGGACCCATGGAGAGATGTTATCCAGCCCCATCGCCTTTAAGGTATCAAGCTCGCTTAGCAGCCTCTTCACTTCTTCCTCGGTTGTACGTATTGTGTCCAACACTTGATGGTGCACCTCACCTCTGTCTTTCTGGAGTCCCTCCCGTTTCCTCAGTGGACACTTCTTTGAATCTCACGTTGAGCTCCTCGCAAACTTCTTGTGATCTTCCCTGCTTCCTTCCTCAGCCTAATTGCTTGGTCCTTGACTGTTGTTTTCCTTCTGATGTGACTGTACAACAGCTTCGGATAAGATTTAGCTTTTGCTGCTATTTCATTTTCGTATTGTCGTTGGGCCTCCTTTCTTAGTTTACGACTGCTCTCCTTATTCTTCTGGGTCCTTTGCCTTCCATACTTCTTTCATTCTCTAGGACACTTGGTTTTAACCTCTCTATACCGTTGAGTGAACCAAAAGCTCACCCTGGCCTTCTCGTTATTTCTGTTACCCTTGGGTACAAACCTCTCCTCAGCTACCTTGCATATTGTTGTCACATATTCCATCATCTCATTTACTGACTTTTCTGCCAGTTCTCTGTCGCACTGAACCTTGTACAGGAAATTATTCATGCCTGTGTAGTCCCCTCTCTTGAAGTTCTGCTTCTTTCATCCTACCTTTCCTGCTTCCTTCTCCACTTGTAACTCTGATATGTATTAGAAGCTCAGAACCAGGTGGTCACTGGCCCTGAGGGGTCTTTTATATATGATGTCCTCAGTATCTGCACTACTCAAATTATGCATTCATAAAGGAAATATTAAAACTTACCTTTGAATAAATCCTGGGCTCACTAAGCTTAGAAATTTACATGTAAGAAAATATAATATAAATTTTAAAAACACATTAATAATATTAGCTCCTTGAGCTTGTAATTACACATGTAAGAAAATTAAATAAAATTTTAAACACATTAATATAAACCTTAGCCAGTTTGGCTTAGAAAAATTAAGTTATACAAAGCACTAATAAAAATTTTTGCCAGTTTGGGCGAGCAAATTAATTTTATAAAATTATAACCCACTACACTTTAAGAAAATTTTGGGGACCTAACATCCACCCCCTTCTGCTTTTTCAAAATAATTATTAAAAATTTAAATTTCAAAATTTAAATGATTTCAAAAATTCCTCCAGTTAAAGAAGGCCAAGGGGCAAATTATGGAAAATTACATTTACCGGGATGATTCATCCGGGAAAAAGAAATTTTTCCTACAAGAAATGGTAACAAAGATAATTATTATTTACAAAGTTACATAGACAAGTGGGAATTTGGGACACCTATGCAAAAAAAATACCCCCCCTCGATCCCTACAACTGTCTATCCACAAGTTGCTCTAACCAAAAAAATTTTAAAATGAAAGTACATTCCCCAGGGTAAATTAAAATAAAAATTTGTGACTTTTAAATAAAATTTAAAATGTTTACATAACACATTTATATAACAAGGAGAATTATAACAAACACTCACCAATTAGTCGGGAATTACTGTATAAATACTAAAAAAAACCCCCTCTAACTAAATTTATGATGATATACGGGCCAGAATTTCAAAAAAATTTTAGATTGCTTTACTGGGGTTTTCCGGAGCTGCCCGTACTCGATTTAAATTTCCCAAATTATGCAAAAATGCACACCCAAAAAATTTGGGGCTCCTTTTTGGAGTGTAACCCCAATAAAATTTTCAGAGCGACAAAAATTTTTCACTAACTTTTTCTTGGCTCATTCAAAAAAAAGGGCCCGATTCTCCTTGCTCGACGCGCAGGGCCGAGCTTCCCATTTTTTTAATAAAATTTTTATTAAAACAAGATTTATTAATTTACATACAAATACCTTTTTTGGAAAATGTACTATATTTTTTCCCCATTTTGTGCCCTTCCTGTTAAAAACCCGAGAGAAAAATAATTTTTTTAAAAATCGACCCTTTTTCATTTTCTTTGTCAGTAAGATCCCCAAAGTTATTTTTAAGGGGACCTATCTTACCTAACTTTTGTTCTATAGACTGGAAAAAAAACTTTTTGGGTTTTTTTTAAAACCCCTAGCAACTTTAATTTCAAGTCCCTTTTAGTTTTCTTATCCTCTTTTTAATGCCCTTTTAAAATGCAATATACTGATTCATAAAGGCCCTCACCTTTTTGATCGCCTAAAATTTCCTTCTTTGCCCTAGAATATTTCACCTATTATTCATCCATTTTTGGGTCATTTCTAATGATCTAATTTCTTTTATGGGATAAACGTTCTTTAGCACTGTATATTTTTCAGAAAATCATTTTAAATAGTCTCTTCGTTACCCCGGTCAACAAGATACCCACGTAATTCAAGCGAAAAGGGGGACTGTTATTGAGTTTCCCTACTTCATACTTCCTTTCAATGCAAAATGAAATTTTGATTGTGGTTGCACACCCAGTTCCTCTGAAATTTCTAAATTTTTAACAAGGATTCTTTGTTGCCAAAAACAAAGTCAACGGGTTTTCCCCCTTGTGGGTTCTTCAAAAAACTGCTTCAAAAAACAATCCTGAACACAAAAATTCTATTTTCAAAATTCCCAGTAAAAGAAATTTCCCCAGTCATATTGACTAAATTTAAAAGTTAAAGTCTCCTAGAATTACTACTTCCTGCTTGGGGCCCCCCTTAACAATTTCCTTTCATAGCATTCCCCCCTTGGTTCCTATAATTTTTGGGGGACGATATCACCCAAAATAAATTTTTCATGCCCCCTGAAAATTTTTCCCAAAACAGACTTGTATGTTTACTTCAGACTTAATAATACCCGTTTTTTATGAAACAGTTCAAGCGACTGGACATAAAATCCCCCCAACCCCCCGTCCCGAACTCCATCTACCGGAAACTTTTAAAAATCTTGAATGTAATTCCGCAGGCACGCCCCCGACTTTTTTAATTTAAAAAACCCGTCCAGTTATGGAAAATGCATCAATGTTACCTGCACTAGCAATAACTCAATTGCCCATTTACCCTACATACGGCTATTAGCGTAAAAACCCTTGAAAGACCCCCTACTCTTACCTTCCTGCTCTTCTTTTTTTCACAAAACCTATTACGTTTTTACCCCTAGTGTCACTGGCTTTCAATATCTACGTGTTCTGCTTATTACTTTTTCCTCTAGAATCATTATTTACACACTGGGACTTCACTGTTTTCATACCAAAACCCCATACACAACAAATTCCATTTAAAAAGTTCCTAACAGCTCCCTCCACTCAGTTCCCGTGCCCCCACCCCAACCAATAAGTAAAACCCATCCCGGTAAACATGTCTTTTTTGCCATAGAAGAGGTCCCATTTTTTTAACCCAATTTTCCACATTTTTTTTCCACCGCAATTCACCAATTTCCCTGGAAAAACCTTTTAAAAATTTTTCCCCAATCCTCTCCTCGCAAAAAATACCACCATAAATGGACAGGTTTCTCCCCTTCCTCCAAATTATTTCCCATGCTACATACCTCAATCAGGCCTCCTCCCTCTCCAACAATGCCTCCAAAAGCCGGACAAAAAAATTTTCCCTTACCTTCAGTGTATTCCGGGGCTAAAAATATCCTCCACCCCCCCCAAAAGCAAACCCCGTCTCCCTCCTCCCTTCAAGCAAAAACCCGTTCCTGTTACCAATTTGGGGCTTTTCCCAACAAAAAATTTTCTTACCTTCCTTGGTTCGTTCGCCCAAAACGTCCCTTTCCCCACCCTTCTCTACCCGGGTTTAATTTTTCCCAGGAGTCCTCTTTTTTTCACTTTTTCCCTTTTCCCCCCACGTCTTTTTGGTCAATTCGCCATGCTGTCCAGCCACTCCCCCGTGGTCCTTCCTTGCCCTGGGGATCAAAACGGGGGACTACAGAACCCTTTTTTCCCGGCAGTCCCCGAACCCCCCCTTCCCCATAAAACTCAAAAGGCTTAAATTGCCAGGGGGCAATTGTTTTCGGGTCCAAAAAGCCACCACACCCTTTTACTACTAAGCCCCAGGCCCCCACTAATAAAAAGTCCTTTCCTTAATCCCTATTACCTACGATTGCAAAAGGACTTTTGGGGTTATTAACCCCCTTTTCCAAACAGATGTTTTAACCCTCTTTAATAAGGAAGTAAAAAAAAAAAAAAAATTTCTTTAAGGGAAACTTTCCAGTTTGTTTTAATTAGTTCTTTAATTTTTCGGGTCCTAACTTTTTTTCACCTTCATTAATCTTGGAAAAAACCCCCCTTTGGATTGCTTTGTTCTTAGAACTCAAATTTTCAACAATTTGTTTTTCTAATTTCCCCTTTTTATTCCTTTAAGCGGGAATTTTGGTGTCAGGTCCCCCCCTTCGATCCCTATAAAATTCCCCTTTTTCCCCTAATAGATCCTTAGCCTTTTTAACCAACTGGAAAAAACGTTTTTATTGCCAAATTTCCCGGGGGGTTTAATACTCTGGCCGGTTGTTAAAAAAAAGAAAAAACAAAAGGCCCCCAAAATAATTGTAGAAAAAACATTAGTAGAAAAACCCCCAAAGTTTTGAAAGGTTAATCGGAAATGGGAGAACGAAAATTGGGTTTTTACCCGGTATTTCTTCGTATTCCCTTAAGCGGAAATAGGTTTTTGGAATTGTCCCAAAGTCTTAAAACCTCCAATTATTTTAGGTTTCCTTTTTTACAAACTGGCTACAATTTTACCCCTGTACCTTTAAAACCGTTTAAAAAAACGTCCTAACTTTTTTTTTTTTCCCTCAAAAAAATTCCCCCCTTTGACTAGTTAAACCCTTTATCCTACTTATTTGTTAAAGCCCTAACAATTTCGTCCCAAAAAAGTCTCCCCTATCGTGATCCCCCTGGAGGTCGGTACATTACACAGAATTAGTTTTCCTTGACCCTCTACAAACTCTCCCCAAAAAGATTCGTCAGTTCCTCATTTTTATCCCTTTTTTTATGAAACATTTAAAAATTTTTCTCAAACATATAATCAACCCCTCCCCCCCTTCCATCAAAATTACCCACAGGAAAGAGCTTAAACCCTTGAATTTTACACTCAGCAATCTATCCCGACTCTTTAAATCATACCGGGTTTCAATTAATGCAATGCCCAAAAAGTTCCCAGCACAGCTACCAATAGTTTTAAAACTTATTCTTGCACTTAGACGTTAGTAAAATACCATCAATGTTTTTTCTTCTGCATTTTTTTCCTTTTCATCTTTGTTTTTACACCAATTTTCTGAAATTATCATTCCCCAAGTACTCCATGCAGTTATTTAAGATTCTTAATATAGAGAAAGTCAAATACCCCATACCATTTTTACATTTTCTAAACCCATACCTCTAACTAATCCTATTTTAAAACCCTAAAAACCCCCCTAACTGACTAGCAAGAAAACCCCACACCTCCCCTGGAAAATAAACCCCCTCCCTGGCATACTGTTTTTTTTGGGCCCATAAAGTTGCCCCAGTTGTCAATGAATGCAGGCATTGTCTTACAGTTTTATCCAGCCAAAAATTTAAATACCAACCCTTTTGGACAACCATTTTTTCCCACCCCCCTTTTTGCCAAATCCCACATAAAACAGGGCGCCCCCCCTTCTTCCAAATTGTGCTATTGCTGCCCAACCTTTTAACTAAATCCTCATTTTCTACACTTGCCTACATCATTGCCCCATCGAGCAATTTTTACCAACAGTTAAGGAAAAAAAGGGATGGCGAAAATGGAGATTCGGGACTTACTGGGGAAAAACAAGAAAAATTCATAGTAGTCCTTTGTTTTGAGACCTACGTCAAAAAGGGAAATGTCAGGGGCTGGACAGCATGGAACGAAGTTACGATCAAAAAGGGCGAATGGAAAGGGAAAAAACGAGAAGAAGAAAGAGACTGCGTGGAATCTGTTGTGGAAACATCTAATGCTTTCTCCATGTTTCCCCGACAAATGGAGTAACTACGGGGAACGTCAGGGGAAACGACACCAAGGAAGGTAAGAATATTTGTTTTTGGGGATAGCCAATTAGGTCAGGATGGGCGTTCTGTTGAAGGACGGGATAGGAGACAGGGGGTTTGTTTTCCTGGGGGGGGGTGGGGGAAATTTTGTTAGCCATCTGGATAAAAACTAGAGGTAAGGGGAGCAATCCTATTATCTGTACAGTGCTGGGGGAAAGATGTTGGAAAACATAGTTTTGGGACCTTTATTAGCAATAATTGGGGGAAGGGTGAGAACCCTGTCATTTTGGGGTTTTTTTGCCAAGGAGGGGATTTGGGAAAGAATGGTTGCCCGGGGCAGTTGGGTCAATTGCTGGCGGGACAAATACTGAAAGGAAAATGCGGTAAATTCTTGACAACTGGGACCTTTTCTATGGCAGAAAGACATGTTTACCAGGGAGGGGTTTCACTTATCTAGGTCTGGGGGGGGGCACTGGCAACTGCAGGGGAGGAGCTGTTAGGATTTTAAAAACAGGAAAATTTAGTGGAAAGGGTTTTGGCATAAAATACGTGAAGTCCCAGTGTAGAATAATTAAGTTTGGGGAAACTACTAAAAGCAAACGAGGTAGATTTTGAAAAGCCAGGACACTGGGTGAAAAGACAGTATAGGTTATGAAAAACAAAAGGGCGGAAGGTAAAGAGAAAGGAGAGTCTTTCAAGTATATTAAGCAAATAGCCGGTGCTGGGAAATAAGAGGGTGAATTGAGTTTAGTTGCTAGTGCAGGTAACATGATGTTTTGCCATAACTGAGAGTGGTTTAATTCAAAAAGTCGGGGACATGCCGCGGAATGTCCATTCAAGATTTTAAAATTTTTCCAAGTAATAGAAGTACGGGAAAGGGGTCGGGGGACATTGTATGTCGAGATCGCTTTTAACGTTCATAAAAAAGGGTATTAATCTGAATAACCTACGAGTCTGTTTGGATGAAATTTTTTAGGGGCATGAAAAATTGATTTTAGGTGTGATATACCCTCCCCCAAACTTAGATAGGGCCAAGGGAGACTACTATGGGAGGAAATTGTTTGGGGGCCCAAGCCGATAATGATAATTCTAGGAGCTTTAACTTTAGTATATTGATTGGAATTTCTTGACTGGGGAATTTAGAATCATACATTCTTAGTAGTTAGGATTGTTTTTTGAAGCAGTTTTTTGACAGAGCCTACAAGGGGAAATACCCCGTTGACTTATTTCTGGGAAACAAAGAATCCCTTTTTAAAATTTAGATTTTCAGAGGAACTGGGGGGTGCAACCCCCAAATCAATTACATTTACATTGAATGGAAGTATGATGTAGGGGTAACTCAGTAACAGTCCCAAATTTTTGCTTTGCAATTACGATGGGCTTAGAAACACTTAACACGTTGACCCGGGGTAACGAAGAGAGCATCAATATGAGTTTTCTGAACACATACATGCTGCCAAAGAACGTTTTTCCCAATAAAGAAAATTAAACAAATAGAAATGACCCAAAGGGATGAATAAAAGGCTGAATACACTAGGGCATAAAAAAGGGAAATTTTTGGGGTATCAAAAAGGTGAGGGTCTCTTTTGAAACATATATTTAAAATTAAGGGGGACATTAAAAAAAGGAAAAAAAGCTAAAAGGGACTTGAAAATTTTAAATTTCTGGGATTCTAAAACTAACCCAAAAAGTTTTTTCCAAGTCTATAGAACAAAAAATTCGAGATAAAATAGGTCCCCCTTTTAAAAAAACTTGGCACTTAGACAAAGAGAAAAAGGCTCCCATTTTTAAAAAATTATTTTCTCTCGGTTTTTACACAGGGAAGACAATATAAAATATATAGTATATTTTCCCCAAAAAATGAAATTTGTATGTAAAATTTTAAATACATTTTTTAAATAAAATTTTTTATAAAAAAAGGAACTCGGGCCTGCGCTGCGAGCAAGGAAGTCCCATTTTTTTTGAAAGAGCCAAGAAAAAGTTAGTGAAAATTTTTGTGCTCGGGAAATTATATTGGGTTTCACCCTCAAAAGGGCCGAAAAATTTTTGGGGTTTTCATTTCTCTAATTTGAGCATTAAATCGTGTACAGGGCAGCTCCGGGAAACCCCAGATAAGCAATCTAAATTTGTTTTTAAATTCGGCCAGTATATCATCAATAAAGAACCCAGAGTTGCACTGTTTAAAAATTCAAAGTGGTTCCTGAACCATTCATCTACAAACCCAAAGATGTTAAAGAAATTGGGAGTCATGGCAAAATGGGGAAAATCTCTCGTGGGTCAAGTCATCTCCCAAAAGGAAGCAGGTATCCTAAATGGGGTTAAATCCAGTGGGATCTTTAACAATGGGGTTCCACGGGGAAGTCTTGGGCCCCCCTTTTTTGTTTAAATAAAATCAATGATCTTGATGGGGAATTACTAGTGATATGAGCAAATTCGCCGGACACAAAGGGAGTGGAAAATTGATTCAAACGTAGTTTATGGAACTCAGGAGGATTTAGCAAACTCTTTCTTGTCAGAAAAGGCAGATGCAGTTCAATGAGATAAAAGCAAGGTTCTGAAGCTTGGGGTGCCCCAAAACCCTAGCCTATAATTAAATGATGTAGAAAATTAGCCAACAGTTGCGAAAAGGACTTGGGGGTTAGGGGCAGCAACTTAAACCAAGACAGCAATATTCCTGAAGTTGCAAGGCGACGCCTAATAACCCCATCTCTTGCCCTTTTCTCCAGATTCCCCCTTTCCCCCACGATGCTGTGAACGCTAACCCAAGGGTGAGGGGCTGATTCCCCCCTCTTTTGTATTGTTTTATGTTCTTGCACAACAAGACGCAATGCCAAGCGATAATAAGGCAAATAGATTACTGGGGTTTATATCCCGAAGTGTAAGCAACAGAAGTCCCGAGGTCTACTGCAGCTTTACTCATTTAAGGCCCCCAGAAGCAGCTCAAATTCTGGTCTCCCTATTACAAAATGGCATAAATTTTGTTGAAAACATTTAGCGAGGATGACTAAATTAATACATAGCATTAGGGAAACTTTTTTTATGAAGAAAATTTAAGACCCCCAAATTTCATTCACTTGTTAGAGAAGAATGGGGGAAACCGATTTTAAAATGTGTAAATGGAAGATAGGTATTTTTAAAGGGGATATTAAAAGGCTGAGGGTATCTCTCCAAGAGAGAACCCCCTGTAATATTTAAATTAATAAGTTTAGATTTAAAAGGGCAAAGGAAGTATTGGTCTGGAAATAGGGGAGTTTTTGGGGTGAACAGTCTACCTATTGGTTATTGAGGCAGGACTTTTGGGGAGTTTCAAATTCAGATTGGGTAAGAACATGAGTGGGAGGGGGTTGGATTTGAGTGGGACTTTCCATCAAGCTTATTTTTGTGAGCATTTAAAATTTGGGGTTGGGCCCAAAAGTTTTGTTAGTGGGATGAATTTTAAAGGACCGCCTATTGGGCCAACAGGCGCTTTGTGTTTTTCCTTTCTTTGTTTTTATGTTTTTTATTTTTCCCCGTTAGGACTGATGAAGCCACTGTGGGTGAAACGTTTCCTATAAAGAACCCAAATTTTACATTTTTAAATTTATCAAAGTGTCGGTTCTGTGAACCATTCATCACAAACCCTCTGTCCATGTGGGGAAAAAACACTTAGTAGAGTTTTAGGAATTTATTAAAGGAAAACGTTTCGCCACGTGGTTTTTCGTCCCCTTCGAACTGAAGAAGCCACAAAAACAACAATATTCTTACCCTTTTTTCCGGGTCGTTCGTCGGAGTTTCCCGAGTCGACTCAATTCGTCGGTAGCACAGGAATACATACTTAGATTTTCCACTGCAGTCCTTTCTTTTAGGAAGACACAATGCAACAGTTAGTATCTTATTTTTGAAACTTTCGCCTACACGTAGGCTTTTCAGTCGAGTAAGAAAAATTGATAGAACAGAAGAGACTTGAAG
Source organism: Cherax quadricarinatus (assembly GCF_026875155.1). Taxonomy (NCBI): domain Eukaryota; kingdom Metazoa; phylum Arthropoda; class Malacostraca; order Decapoda; family Parastacidae; genus Cherax; species Cherax quadricarinatus. The sequence goes on from NC_069419.1 coordinate 40,306,958, forward strand.
ACGATGTAAACACCCATCACTTTAAGGGTGATGGGCTGATTACTCGCTTCAATCTTTCTGCTTTTATCAAATTTTTTTAACTCGACTGAAGAAGCCTACTGTGTGGGGAAACGTTTTTGAAAAAAAGTACCCAACTGTTCATATGTCTTACCTAACAACCTGTCGGGATTTTATACCATTTTAATTTCAGATAATGTTCTTAAGCCCTCGAATCTGCTAAGCGAAAATTGGGGCGTTATGAGTTATCCTAATATACCCTTCAATGCTAAAAGTAATTGATTTGTGGTTGCTAGCACCTTTCCCCTGAAACTTTAAAATTTTTAACAGGGGTCATTGTTTGCCCGAACTAAGTCAACAGGTTTTTACCCCTTTTAGGTTTTGCACAAATTGCTTCAAAAACAATCCTAATCTTCTAAGAAGTCGTAGATTCTAAAATTCCTAGTCAAAAAATTCAATCAAAATGACTAAATTTGTCTCCTAGAATTACACCTTATGTGCCCTTTTGGGCCCTAAAAATTTTCCTCCCATATAGTCTCCCCCGGTCCCCTTCTAAATTTTTGGGGACGGTATATCACACCTAAAATTAAATTTTCATGCCCCTTGAAAAAATTTTATCCAAACAGACTCTGATGTATTACTTCAGACTTAATACCCGTTTTTTTAAGCAACAGTTTTAAGCAATCCCCGGGGCATACAATGCCACCCCACCCCCCCCCTTTTTTGACACTTCTATCTATTGGGAAAAATTTAAAACCCCGAATGTGAATTTCCCCGGCATGTCCCCACTTTTTAATTAAAACCACGTCTCAGTAAAGGCAAAAACATCAATGTTTCCTGCACTAGCAAATATCTCAACCGCCACTTTTTTCCTTGCATGGCATTTTTGGGAATAAAATTTAAAGACCCCCCCCTTTACCCTTCCTGCTCCTTTTGTTTTTCCCTAAAAACCCATTACGTCCTTGAATTGTTCCACTGGGGTTTTCCCAAAATTTCCCCCCATTTTGCCTTTACTATTCCCTAGTACTCATATTATAACCGCAACTTCACAGTTTTTTCCCCCCAAAAAACCCCTACCACAAAATATTCCAGTTTTTAAAACCAACACCCCTCCAATGCGTTGGCCCTGCTCCCCCTCCCCACCCTAGAAAGTGAACCCATCCCTGGAAAACATGTCATTTTTTTTGCCATAGAAGGGTCCCCGTTGCAATGAATGTTACCCCATTTTCCTTACATTTTGTCCCCCCAGCAATTTACACCAATTGTCCCCGGACAAAACCCTTCATTTTCCAAATCTCCCTTGGCAAAAAAGCCATATATGACAGGTTTTTCCCCCCTTCCTCCAATTACCCTATTGCTGACCCATACCCGCTAATCAGGGGCCTCACTTTTACGTCGCCCAACATCGTTGCTCCACACTGAACAGATAATAGGATTGCTCCCATTACCTCCATGAGTCATCCAGATGGCTAACAATACCCCCCATCCCAGCCCCCGAAAAAACACTCTCTCCTCCACTCCTATCCTTCAAGCAGAATCCCTTCCATGTACCTAACTTTCTATTTTTTCCCCCCAACAACAAGTTTTTTTCCCTTTCCTTGGGGTCGTCCCTTTGTGAGCTCCCAGTAGTCACTCACATTCGCCCGGTACGTTTCCCAAAAACTTGTGGAATTCGTCAAAACGTTCTCGAGGTCTTCGTTTGGGGGTTTTTGGGTTCTCACCACGTCTGCCAATGCTTCCCTTGGGGCTCGTTGTGCCATTCCCCCTAGAACACTCACATTGTCAGTAGCACGGGGAATGGGTTTTGGGAAATTTCCACGGAGCCTTCTGGTTTTCGTTGTTTTCTGCCTCCCCACCCTTTTTCTTTTTCCTCACTCCCCTCTTAACCGGGGACTCAAAAAGGAGGGTTTCTAGAATCCTCTTGTTCTCCCCCTTTTTTTTTTTTTAATCGCCCTATTTCCGCTTAGCAAAAACCCGAGCCTTTCCTCATGCTGGTAAAGTTGCTCAAGAAGGGCATCCGGGTTTAGATTTTAGAGACACACAAAAAGGGCTTCACAGACAAGTACCCAGTCACCACGAGCTAAACACGTCAGAGAAAAACCCACAGGGTAAATTAGCACATGGAACTCTTGGGGGACTTTATTAGGAAAAGTTTTGCCACACATGGTTCATCAGTCCATACTTGGGGGAAACTTAAGAACAGGGGGAGAAGAGGTAATCAGCCTCAACCTGAGTCGATGTGTTTAGTCCCATCAAACTTGAACCGAATCGGCATCCCAGCTGAGAAGCAGTTAAAACCGTAAAGGCAGGGGAGGTTTCGCAGTCAAGGTGGTGTCACATTTGTTTAATTGGGAAGTAGGTCGTGCCCAGAATTAGGCAAGCGAAGATTCCCAAGTATTAAGACCCAAAAGTTGCAGTGTCTGATAGTTTGTAGATGAAAGGTTAGAAACGACATGTTGTAAATTAGACACTGGCAAAAAACCTTGGGTACTTTATTGAGGAAACGTTTCGCCCACAGTGGCGAAAGCTGCTTCCATCGTATGCCGTATTCTGTTCAAGATTGAGGGCTAACCAAAACGACTCAGGGTTGAGGGACTGATTACCCATTCCCCCCCTTTTTTCAAGTTTCTCCTACTATGGGCGATGAACCACGGGGTGGCGAAAAGTTACCCCAAAAAAGAACCCCAAAAGTTGCACATGTGTCTAATTTTCAAATGCCCGCACCACTTATTCACTTCAGTGATATTTTCCCCCCATTCACGCCTCTCCCAAAAGTGGAGATTTAAGGCTTTGAAACTATCTTCATCGGGGAGGTTCCTTACACAGTAAATCATTTTAGTCATTCTTCTCTGTATGTTCTCTAATGAGTCTATATCCATCCTGTAGTAAGGGGACCAAAACTGAGCAGCATAATCTAAATGAGGCCTCACTAGTGATGTATAGAGCTGTAAAATAACTTTTGGACTTCTGTTACTTATACTTCTTGAGATAAATCCAAGTAGTCTGTTGGCCTTGTTGCGCACACTAAAGCACTGCTGTCTTGGCTTAAGATTTCTGCTTACCATGACTCCCAAGTCTTTTTCACATTCTGAATGATCAAGCTCTACTTCACCTAGATTATAGCTTCGAGGGTTATTTTCATTACCAAGGGCAAGTACCTTACACTTATCCACATTGAACTTCATCTGCCATTTTTCAGACCAAGACATTAATTTGTCCAAATCGTCCTGGAGTTCATTGATATCCTCCTCAGAGTGAATTATACGGCCTATCTTTGTATCATCAGCAAATTTACTCATGTCACTCGTAATCCCCTCATCAAGGTCATTAATGTAAATTATGAACAAGAGAGGGCCTAAAACTGATCCTTGTGGAACGCCACTAGTGACTAATCCCCATTCAGATTTCACTCCATTAATGGTAACTCTCTGCTTTCTATTGGTAAGCCATGCCTCAATCCATGCTAGAACTTTACCTCCTATACCATGAGCTGCCACTTTTCTTAAGAGTCTCTTGTGAGGTACTCTATCGAAGGCTTTACTAAAATCCAAATAAACAATATCATAGTCTTTATCACTGTCAACTGCCTCATATGTTCTATTGAAGAACGTCAGTAAGTTTGTCAGGCAGGAACGACCTCTCGTGAATCCATGCTGAGATTCATTTATCAAGTTATGCTCTTCAAGGTGACTTCTGATAATTTCAGCTATAATTGATTCTAATAACTTGCCCACTATAGATGTCAGGCTTATTGGACGGTAATTTGAAGGAGTGGACTTATCCCCTGATTTGAATATAGGAACCACATTAGCCATCTTCCACAACTCTGGCACAACACCGGTAAGGATGGACGCATTGAATACACTCGTTAATGTTCCCAGTTGGGTGATAGAGGCTAGGACCTCGGGTAGCTTTAAGAAGAGATTGGACAAATATATGAGTGGGAGGGGCTGGGTTTGATTGGTGTCATTGGGTACGGGAGCTATTTCTTGGGTAGCTCTAAGAAGAGGTCGTTTTGATAAGGACCTGCCTTGCATGGACCAGTAAGCCTTTTGCAGTGTTCCTCCATTCTTATGTTCTTATGTTCTTATCATGTCTCTCCTGTTCTCCAGTGTCGTCAGTCCGATTTCCCTCAACCTTTCATCGTAGGGCATTTCCCTGAGCTCCGGAACTAACCTTGTTGCAAACCTTTGTACTTTCTCTAACTTCTTGACGTGCTTGGCCAGGTGTGGGTGCCAAACTGGTGCTGCATACTCCAGTATAGGCCTGACGTACACAGTGCACAGTGTCTTGAACGATTCCTTACTGTGTGTGTGTGTGTGTGTGTGTGTGTGTGTGTGTGTACTCACCTATTTGTGGTTGCAGGGGTCGAGTCATAGCTCCTGGCCCGCCTCTTCACTGATTGGTACTAGGTCCTCTCTCTCCCTGCTCCATGAGCTTTATCACACCTCGCCTTAAAACTATGTATGGTTCCCGCCTCCACTACTTCACTTTCTAGGCTATTCCACGGCTTGTCTACTCTATGACTGAATAAATACTTCCTAACATCCCTTTGATACATCTGAGTCTTCAACTTCCAATTGTGACCTCTTGTGTCTGTGTCCCATCTCTGGAACATCCCGTCTTTGTCCACCTCGTCTATTCCGCGCAGTATTTTATATGTCGTTATCATGTCTCCCCTGACCCTCCTGGCCTCCAGTGTCGTCAGGCCGATTTCCCTCAACCTTTCTTCGTAGGACAATCCCCGTAGCTCTGGGACTAGTCTTGTTGCAAACCTTTTCACTTTCTCTAATTGCTTGACGTGCTTGACTAGGTGTGGATTCCAAACTGGTGCTGCATACTCCAGTATGGGCCTGACATAAATGGTATACAGAGTCTTGAACGACTCCTTACTGAGGTATCGGAACGCTTTCCGTAGGTTTGCCAGGCGCCCGTATGCTGCAGCAGTTATCTGATTGATGTGCGCCTCAGGAGATATGCTCGGTGTTGTACTCACCCCCAGATCTTTTTCCTTGAGTGAGGTTTGCAGACTTTGGCTATCTAAACTACATTGTGTCTGCGGTCTTCTTTTTCCTTCCCCAATCTTCATGACTTTGCATTTGGCTTGTTAAACTCAAGGAGCTAGTTGCTGGACCAGGCTTGTAGCCTGTCCAGGTCTCTTTGTAGTCCTGCCTGATCCTCATCCGATTTGATTCTTCTCATTAACTTCACATCGTCTGCAAACAAGGACACTTCTGAGTCTATCCCTTCCGTTATGTCATTCACATATACCAAGAACAGCACAGGTCCTAGGACTGACCCCTGTGGAACCCCACTTATCACAGGCGCCCACTTTGACACCTCGTCACGTACCATGACTCGTTGTTGCCTCCCTGTAAGGTATTCTCTTATCCATTGCAGTGCCTTTCCTGTTATGTGTGCCTGATCCTCTAGCTTTTGCAGTAACCTCTTGTGAGGAACTGTGCCGAAGGCCTTCTTGCAGTCCAAAAAAATGCAGTCGATCCACCCCTCTCTCTCTTGTCTTACTTCTGTCACCTTGTCATAAAACTCTAATAGGTTTGTGACACAGGATTTTCCCTCCCTGAAACCATGCTGGTTGTCAATTATACACTTGTTTCTTTCCAGGTGCTCCACCACTCTCCTCCTGATGATCTTCTCCATGACCTTGCATACTATACACGTTAGTGATACAGGTCTGTAGTTTAGTGCCTCATTTCTGTCTCCCTTTTTAAAAATTGGGACTACATTTGCCATCTTCCATACCTCGGGGAGTTGCCCAGTTTCAAATGATGTGTTGAAGATCTTTGTTAATGGTACACACAATGTCTCTGCTCCCTCTTTAAGGACCCACAGAGAGATGTTGTCTGGTCCCACCGCCTTTGAGGTGTCAAGTTCGCATAGCAGCTTCTTCATCTCCTCCTTGGTTATATATACCTCATCCAGCACTTGCTGGTGCACCCCCCTGCTCTGATTTCCTGGAGTCCTACTGGTTTCCACTGTAAATTCTTCTTTAAATCTTGTGTTGAGCTCCTGACATACCTCCCGGTCGTTTCTTGTGAATTCCCCATCACCCTTCCTCAGTCTGATTACCTGGTCATTGACTGTTGTTTTCCTCCTGATGTGGCTGTACAACAGCTTCGGGTCAGTCTTGACTTTCGATGCTATGTCATTTTCGTATTGCCGCTGAGCCTCCTTTCTTATCTGTGCATATTCGTTTCTGGCTCTTTGGCTAATCTCTTTATTTTCCTGAGTTCTCTGTCTTCTGTACCTTTTCCATTCTCTAGTACACCTAGTTTTTGCCTCCCTACACCTTTGGGTGAACCAAGGACTCGTTCTGTTCTTCCCATTATTTCTGTTTCCCTTGGGAACAAACCTCTCCTCTGCCTCCTTGCATTTTGTTGCAACATAGTCCATCATTTCTTGTACTGGTTTTCCTGTCAGTTCCCTCTCCCACTGAATGTCTTGAAAGAAGTTCCTCAAGCCTGAGTAGTTCCCCCTTTTGAAGTTTGGTTTTCCCACCCTATTCTTGCTGCTCTCTCCACTTGGAGCTCAACTATGTAGTCGAAGCACAGAAACACATGATCACTAGCTCCCAGGGGCATTTCATACATGATATCCTCGATGTCAGAACTACTCAAGGTAAATACAAGGTCCAGTCTTGCTGGTTCATCCTCTCCTCTCTCTCTGGTAGTGTCTCTAACATGTTGATGCATGAGGTTTTCCAGCACCACATCCATCATCTTGGCTCTCCATGTTTCGGGACCCCCATGGGGCTCCAGGTTTTCCCAGTCAATCTCCTTGTGATTGAAATCACTCATAACTAGTAACTTTGCTTCCCCCATGTGTGCTCTCCTGGCCACCTCGGCTAGTGTGTCGACCATTGCTCTGTTGCTCTCATCGTATTCTTCTCTTGGCCTCCTGCAGTTTTGTGGTGGGTTGTACATTACTGCAATTATCACCTTATGTCCCTCAGACTGGATTGTTCCTACTAAGTAGTCCCTTTCGCCCGTGCCATCCATTCCTTCCATTTTCTCAAACCCCACTGGTTTTTAATGAGCAGTGCAATTCCTCCTCCCCTCTCCCTCCCTCTGTCTTTCCTGAGGATTTGATATCCGGATGGAAAGATTGAATCTGTTATTATTCTGGTGAGTTTTGTTTCTGTGAGTGCTATTATGTCTGGGGATGTCTCCTTGATTCTTTCGTGCCACTCCTCATACTTATTTGTTATTCCATCTGCATTTGTATACCACACCTTCTACTTCTTTTCTAAGATTGTGGTCTGGGAGGTGTATTGGGGTTGGGGAAGTGGGAGACTGATAAGGAACTATGGGTGGTTGCTGTGGGGGTGGAGTTTGTAATGCAGTGGGTGGGGGCATTGGATGTGGCATGGGTGTTTTGGTTTAGAGTGTTTGGTTGCACTGGGGTTGACCTGGTTGGGAGGCTTGTATAGGAAGTTGTGAGGGAGGCTGTATTTGATCTTCCTGTGTCAGGGATCTCCTGTCTGTCTTCTCCATCCCCTCTCTTTCCTCCTTTCGCCTTTATACCATCTCTCTCTGTTTCTGCCTTTCTGCTTGTGTTCTGTCGTGGTCGAGATACACCTTCCTGTATGCCGGCATGTCCCTTAGTCGTGCTTTCTCCTGCAGGATCCTGTTCTGAGTCGATTCTGCCTTGAAGGTCACTTTCACTGGCCGGGTTCTTTTTTTTACAAACCCCCCTATTCTCCAAAAATTTTCCAGCTGGGTCATGTCGTCTTCTCCTATTGCTTTTATGATGCTTTCAATTGCTTTTTTTTTCCCTTGTTTTCTTGCTTCATATGTTTCCCCTTCAACTTCCTGGAGCCCATACACAAAGACTTACCTCACCCTTTCATTCTCCCACTGCATATCCCTGTGTATCCTCTCATTCAATTTGATTTCCTCCATTGCAGCTTTCCTTTCTTCAGTTTCACTAGCTAATGTATTGGGCTCAGTGGCCTGTCATTTTCCCTTCTCCGCTTTCCCTGGGCTCTGCTGTGGTCTGTTAGGTCCTTCACATATAGCTTAGCTCTTTCATTTACTACAGTCTCCACTGATTGAGCTTCTACATGCAGTTTTGCTCCTTCTTTCCCTACAGTCCCCTTATTTGTGACTGAGATAGCAGTCTCTGTTGTCAATCCCAAAATGTTCTTTAGTTCTTTAGGTTGTTTCCGATTTTTCAGTTCCTCTTCTAAACTCTGTATCCTGGCCTCTGCTGCTTTGACTTGCACCTCCCACTTCCTGTTTCCATGTCTATCCTCTCTTCCATTCTCATGCTAAGTTCTTCTAGTTTCTTTTCCCATTCATGTTCCCTTTTTGTGAGCTCTGCTACCCAATCTTCCTTTGCAGTTTCCTCCTCCTGTCCCTTGGTTTTTCTTGTTGCTCTCTGGCAACCCATTTTTGTTTTATCCTGATTGCCTCAGAGTGGGAAACCTATGTAATTCTGTATGTTAGGTTAGTATCGTGTATGTCAAAATGTGGGGGGGGGAGGTAGAGGAGGAACTCCAGCTATGTGGGAGAGTAGTGGGGAGGGGGAGTGGGAAGGAGAGTGAAGCAAGTGGGTGAGTAGGAGAGGGAGAGAGGGAAGGAGGGAGAGGTGGGGAGGGGGAGGGTGAAAGAGGGAGGGGAGGGATCAGGTGAAGGAGTGAGATGTCGGTGGAGGAGGGGGGGAGTGTATGTGTGAGTCTGGCAATGTGTGTGTGTGTGTGTGTGTACTCACCTAGTTGTACTCACCTAGTTGAGGTTGCGTGGGTCGAGTTCGAGCTCCTGGCCCCGCCTCTTCACTGATTGCTACTTGGTCACTCTCTCTGAACCGTGAGCTTTATCATACCTCTGCTTAAAGCTATGTATGGATCCTGCCTCCACTACATCACTTCCCAAATTATTCCACTTACTGACTACTCTGTGGCTGAAGAAATACTTCCTAACATCCCTGTGATTCATCTGTGTCTTCAACTTCCAACTGTGTCCCCTTGTTATTGTGTCCAATCTCTGGAACATCCTGTCTTTGTCCATCTTGTCAATTCCTCTCAGTATTTTGTATGTCGTTATCATGTCCCCCCTATCTCTCCTGTCCTCCAGTGTCGTCAGGTTGATTTCCGTTAACCTCTCCTCGTAGGACATACCTCATAGCTCTGGGACTAGTCTTCTTGCAAACCTTTGCACTTTCTCTAGTTTCTTTACATGATTGGCTAGGAGTGGGTTCCAAACTGGTGCCGCATACTCCAATATGGGCCTAACGTACACGGTGTACAGGGTCCTGAACGATTCCTTATTAAGATGTCGGAATGCTGTTCTTAGGTTTGCTAGGCGCCCATATGCTGCAGCAGTTATTTGATTGATGTGCGCTTCAGGAGATGTGCCTGGTGTTATACTCGCCCCAAGATCTTTTTCCTTGAGTGAGGTTTGTAGTCTCTGGCCCCATAGACTGTACTCCGTCTGCAGTCTTCTTTGCCCTTCCCCAATCTTCATGACTTTGCACTTGGTGGGAATGAACTCCAGGAGCCAATTGCTGGACCAGGTCTGCAGCCTGTCCAGATCCCTTTGTAGTTCTGCCTGGTCTTCGATCGAGTGAATTCTTCTCATCAACTTCACGTCATCTGCAAACAGGGACACCTCAGAGTCTATTCCTCCCGTCATGTCGTTCACAAATACCAGAAACAGCACTGGTCCTAGGACTGACCCCTGTGGGACCCCGCTGGTCACAGGTGCCCACTCTGACACCTTGCCACGTACCATGACTCGCTGCTGTCTTCCTGACAAGTATTCCCTGATCCATTGTAGTGCCTTCTCTGTTATCCCTGCTTGGTCCTCCAGTTTTTGCACCAATTTTTGTGTGGAACTATGTCAAACGCCTTTTTGCAGTCCAAGAATTGCAATCCCCCCACCCCTCTCTCTTTGTCTTATGCTGTCACCATGTCTAAAAACTCCGTGGGTTTGTGACCCAGGTTTTTCCCACCCTTTGAAAAAATGTTGGTGTGTGATGAGATCTTTCCCTTTCTAGGTTTTCCCCACTTTTTCCCTTTTTTAATCTTCTCCTGATTTTGCAACTTACATGTCAGTGACATGGTCTTAGTTTAGGGTTCATGTTGTCTCTTTTTTAAATTTTGGGATACATTTCTGTTTCCATGCCTAGGAATCTCCCTGTTTCGATAGTGTATTGAATATTGTTTTTTAGGGGTCCCATAGCACCTTGTCCCTCTCTCAATACCTTGGGGAGATGTTTTTTGCCCCATTGCCTTTGAGGATCTAGTCCAGAAACCCTCTTCCTTTTTCCCTCGGTTGGTGCACTGTTTTTGCACTGGTGGGTTGCCCCACCCTCCGTCTTTCTGGGCCCCTTCTGTCTCCTCTGTGAACATTCTTTGAACCTTGTGATTCCTCACATATTCAACGGTCTTTTTTGTTGTCTCTCCTCCTTCCTTCTTAGCCTGATTACCCGGTCCTTGATGTTGTTTTCCCCCTGTGGGGTACAACAGTTTCGGGTCAGATTTGGCTTTCGCTGCTATGTCTTTTCTATTGTCTTTGAGCCTCTTTTTTTCAGTTATTTGTTTCTGGCTCTAGATGCTTCCCTTTTTTCCTGGGTCCTTTGCCCTTTTTATTTTTTCCTTCCCCAGCACATTGATTTTGCCTCCCTGCACCTTTTGGGTAAACCATGGGCTCATTCTGGTTTTTCATTATTCCTGTTTCCCCTTTGGGGCAAAACCCCTCCTCAGCCCCTTGCATTTTGTTGCTACATTTCCATTTCATTAACTGGTTCCCCGCCAGTTCTTTCCCCACTGAACCCCCTTTAGGAAGTTCCCCTTTTTTGTTAGTCCCCCTTTCTTGTAGTTTGGGTTTATTTCCCGGCCCTTCCCGCTTTCCCTCCACTTGTAGCTTACGTGTATTCGAAGCTTAAAACCCCTGGCACTGGCCCCAAGGGGTCTTTATATGTGATGTCCCCGATATCTGCCTATCAAGGTGAATACTAGTCTAGCCCTTTCGGTTCATCCCCTCCTCTTGTCTTGTAGTTTTCCCTTACGTGTTTGGTACATGAAGTTTTTCCATACCCCCTCCATATCTTGCCCCCCCATGTATCTTGGCCCCATGGGGCCCAAATTCTCCCAATCGACTCCTTGTGGTTTTAAAACCCCATGTCAGGAGCTTTGCCTGCATGCATGGCTCTTTTGGCCATTGCCAGTGTGTCAACCCTCGCTCTATTGCTTCTCGTACTCTTGCCTTTGGCCCCCCTGCTGTTTGGGTGGGTTATACTCATGCTATTACCACCTTGGGACCCCAGGTGAAGCGTTCCCGCTAGTAATCACTTTCTTCTCCGCGTTCCTCTCTTCAGCTCATCAAAATTCCAGCGTTTTGGTCGCAAGCCACTCCCCACCCCCCCCGTTCCCTCTGTCTTTCCTCAGGTTTGGTATCCCCTTGGGGAAAAGGGGGCATCTGTTTTCATACC
>NC_069419.1:40318908-40335660 GCF_026875155.1 Cherax quadricarinatus
AATTTTTTGGTTGGGGCTGACATTGGTAAAACCAGTTTTGCAGAACAAGTAAACATTTTTAAGCGTGGTTAGAATTCCACTTTTGGACTTGGCATGTATCTCACCGGACATGTACAAAGGACATTGGGGCCACATTCTTGAAAACGTGTGGAGGCTTCCTCAGACAAAGGGGTCGGCAGCAAGAGCATACAGTGCCCCACGCTATAACAGTCCTGTTGTTTTTTGCCCAAAGGGCTGAAGATTCCCGGGTATGATTCTAGGAACAAGCTTTTGCGAGGTTCAAGGATAAAAGTGCATTAAAAATCATCTTTTGGGTATGGTTAGGTGAGGTCCCCTTAAATAACATTAATTTAAGAAAATGTTCTGTGTTAAACCCTGAAATAACATTTTGGCTTGCAATGGAATAAGATTCTCTCTCTCTCTCTTCTTCTCTCTCTCTCTCACACCACACCCACCCACAAAACACAAACACACACACAACAACCACACACCAAACACCACACACACACACACACACACACACACACCACACACGCACACATATACGGGATTTCACACCTTCCTTGAAGTGACCCTCAACCCCTTTTCCCCCCCCTTTCCTCTCCTCCCCTTTCCCCCCTCTCTCTTCCTCTCTCTCTCTCTCTCTCTCCTCTTTCTCTCCCCCTTTCTCCTCTCTCTTTTTTTTTTTTCTCCTCCTCTCCTCTCTCCCTTCTCTCACCTCATCTGGTTGGGACTCGCGGGAATCAGGATCAGATGACAAGGGACGGGAGGGAGGAAGGGTGGGGGGCTGGAAAGGATAGAGCAAGAATGGAAAAAAATTAGGAGAGCTTTCGAAAAAATGGAGAAAGAGCTCTCTGTGAAAGGGGAAAAGAGGTTGGAAAAGGGAGAGAAAAATTTGGGGAGGCACAAGTCAAAAACTGCAGTACCAGGGTAAAGGTCCTAGAATTTGAGGTAAACAGGCTGAAGCAATCCAGGGGTAGTGCCCAGAGAAGACCCCAACAAAGCTGGAGGCGAACGGGAAGGAAGGAATATAATTTGCAAGGCATTTCAGCCTGCAAAGAAGGGCCAGGGAGGGGAAGGGAAGAGCAGATGGGTGCAGTGGGAGGGAGATAGGTCAATGCTGAGGCAAACCCATGCTACCAAAGCCACGGGAAAATTAAAGGGAAAAAATGCCCACATACAGACAGGAACCAAAGTCACAGGGGAGGGGCAAGGGAGGGGGAAAAGGGTAAAATCAGTGTTATCCAGGGGCTTGGGGAGAGAGAGGAAAGGACACCACTAAAAAACGGCAGGAAGAAAAAAGGGAAATTTGGAAATCATAAGAAATGGGGGGAAAGACATGGGTGAGATTGTAAATTTTCAGAGAATAGGGGGGTACTAAAGGGGGGAGAAACCGACCGATCAAGCTGATTCTCGGGACAAAAACAGTGGGGAACAGATCCCCCAAGAGAAACCCGGTTGAAAAGCTCAGAAGAGTACAAGAGGTTTTCCTAGCAGAGACAGAAAAAACAGAGGGGACAGCAGCTGAGGGAGAGGCAAAAAAAGCGAAAGGAGCTGGGAAAAGGACAAGAGGGAACCCAAGGAGGTCATCAGAGAAACAGAGCACAAGGGCAAGCACACACAACATCCTCAGAACCCCACAACCTATCACACCACCCCAAAAACACACAATAAATCCATACCCACAGCTTCCCCCCCAACCCCCCAACCATAGAATCCCCAGTATGCTACCGGGGTCTCCCACCCCACAGGCCCCCAAACCACAGTGTTGGAAAGGAAACTGTGGGTTAGGTACACAAATGCTGATGGAATAACAAACAATTTGGAGGATGGCAGAAAGAGTCAAAGAGGCACACCAGACTATAGCGTCACAAAAACCCAAGCTTACAGGTATGATAACAGATGCCACTTTCCAAGGGTACCAACCTGAAAAAAACAGAAGGAACAGGGGGGTGGAGGAGGGGATTGCTGATCAAACACCGAGGGAATTTTGATGAGCTGGAAAGGAACAGCGGGAAAGAAAGTGATTACTACGGGAACGCTTCACTTGGAGGTCCCCAAGGGATAATTGCAGGATGTATAAACCCCACAGAACGCAGGGGGCCAAGGGAAGGTATGCGAGGCAAAATTTGCTGGTTGACATACTGGCTAGATGGCCGAAAGCTCATGCATGCAGGGGAAAGCTCCGATTGGGGGACTTTAACCCAAGGAGTCGAAGGGGGAATTGGAGCCACATTGGGGCCCAAATACATGGGGGGCTAAGATATGGAGGGGACTGGAAAATTTATGTACCAAAAATGTAAGGGGAAATACAGAGAGGAGGAGAGGATGAACCACAAGACTGGCTTAATCACCCTTTATAGTGCACATATTAGGCTCACAAGAAAACCCCTTGGGGCCCCGTATGTGGTTTTGAGCTTTGAAATTACAAGTAGAGCTGCAAGTGGGGGGGGAAGCAGGAAGGCCAGACAAATGAAACCAAAATAAGGAAAAGGGGACTACACAGGAAAAGAGGAACTTCGAATGAGGTTTAGTGGGGCAGGAAGGCAGGGAAGCCAGTTTAATGAGATGATGGAATATGTAACAACAATGTCAAGGAGGCTGAGGGGAGGTTTGTACCCAAGGTAACAGGGAAAAATGAAAAACCGGGTGAGCCCCGGTTCACCCAAAGTCAAGAGGCAAAAATAAGTGTGCAGGGGAAAGGCGAAATATAGAAGGCAAAGGGCCCCGGATAATAAAGGGGAGCAGTCTAGAGCCAAAAAAAATATGCCGGGGTAAGAGGGAGGGCCAAAAGTCAAATGAAAACGACATAGCAGCAAAAGCCAAAAATGACCCCAAGCTGTTATACAGCCCCATCAGGAAAAAACAACCCCAAGGACCAGGGAATCAGGCTAAGGAAGGAAGGAGGGAGACAAAAAAATGACCGTAAATAGTAAGAACTCAACAAGAGATTCAAAAAAGTTTCACAGAGGAGCAGAAGGGCTCCAAAGAGGGGAGGGGGGGGTACCCACCCGTGCGACACATGCACACAAACCCAGGAAGAAGGAAAAGGCTTTTGAGGAGAGTACCCCAAAAGGGATGGGGGCCCGATAAATCTCTCCATGGGTCCTGAGGAGGGAGCGAGGCGCCCATGTGCCCCCAACAAAATATTTAATACTCATCAAACAGGGGGAAATTGCCTAGGAGGAAAACACCAAAAGAGTTTCCCAAACTTTAAAAAAGGAGACAAAATGAAGCATTAAATACAACCATGTCATGGATGTATAGCATGCAAAAACATGGAAAAGAGTCTGAGAAGAATGGTGGAACATCTGAAAAGGAAAGATCTCATCAAAGCAGCCAAAAGGTTTCAAGGGGAAAACCCCGTGTACAAACCTACGGATTCTATACTGGTGACAGCAGTAAGACAAAAAGAGAGGGGTGGGTTTAAATTTCATTTTCTTGGGGCTGCAAAAAGGTGTTTGAACGTACAACAAAGAATTAGTACAAAAACTGGAGGGCCAAGCAGGGATAACGGGAAGCACTGCAATTGGGTCAGGGTACTTGTCAGGGGGACAGCAGCGAGTAATGGGACTGCGAGGTTCAAGTGGGCACCTGTGACCAGGGGGGTCCCACCGGGGGCAGTCCTAGCCCGTGGTTTCGGTTTTGTAAACAAATGAGGGAAGGAATAAACTCCGATGTCCCTTTTTGCAGATCAGGTTCGGAAGTGAACTATAGCGACCATAAAGGGCGGGCCAGGAGTTTGGACTCAAACCCCTGCAACCCTAACTGGGTGAGTACAACTAGGGGGGTACACTACACACACACATACCACACAACACAACACACCACAACAAAAACACACACACACACACACACACACAAACACACACACACACACAATAAAAACCCCCTTTGGGGCCAGTGACCAGGGTTTTTTTAAGCTCGAATACATAGTAGAGCTAAAAGTGGGGGAGAAGCGGGGAAGGCCAGGACAATGAAGCCAAACTTCAAAAAAGGGGGACTACACAGGAAGAGGAACCCCCTGAATGGGGTTCAGGGGGGACAGAGAACTGGCGGGAAAGGGATTTTAATGAAGATGGAATTGTACAAAAAAGAAAGGGAGGCGAGGAAGGTTGTACCCAAGGGTAACAGGAATAATGAAAAAGCCAGGATGAGCCCAGGGTTTACCCAAAGATGCAGCGAGGCAAAAACCAAGTGTGCTGGGGAATGGAAGAAATATAGAAGGCAAAGGACCCGGAAATAAGGAGAGCAGTCGTAGAGCCAGAAACGAATATGCACAGATAAGAAGGGAGGCCCAAAGACAATATGAAAAGGACATAGCGCGAAAGCCAAATTGACCCGAAACTGTTTTACAGCCACATCAGGAAAGGGAAAAAAACAGTCAAGGACCAGGTAATCAGGCTAAGGAAGGAAGGAGAGAGACAACAAGAAATGACCGTGAAGTATGTGAGGGACCAACAAGAGATTCAAAGAAGGGGTCACAGAGGAGACCAGAAGGGACTCCAGAAAGACGGAGAGGTTGGGGACACCATTCCACACAAAGATGGTGCAAAAACGGGGGACCAAACAGGATAACAGGGAAGGCCCCTACAATGTCAGGGAATACTTGTCAGGGAAAACAGCAGCGGTCATGGTAAAGTGCGAGTGTCAGAGTGGGACCTGTGACAACGGGGTCCCACAGGGGTCAGCCAGACCAGTGCTGTTTCTGGATTGTGAAACGACATGACAAGAATAGACTCTGAGGTGTCCCTGTTTTCAGATGCGTGAAGTTGATGAGAAAGAATTCACTTTGATCGAAGACCAGGCAGAACTACAAAGGGATCTGGAGGTGCAAAACCTGGTCCCCGCAATTGGCTCCTGGAGTTCATCCACCAAATGCAAAGTCATGAAGAATTGGGGAAGGGCAAAGAAGACCGCAGACGGAGTAAGGGCTAGGGGCCAAAAGACTACAAACCTCACTCAAGGAAAAAGATCTTGGGGTTTAGTATAACACCAGGCACATCTCCTGAAGCGCAATTACCCAAATAACTGCTGCAGCATATGCGCCTAGGGAAAATCAGAACACATTCCGACTCTTAATAAGGAACGTTCAGGACCCTGGGAAAACGTGTTCGTTAAAGGGCCCATATTGGGGGTATGCGGCACAGTTGGACCACACCTGCCAAGGGACGTAAAGAAACTAAGAAAGTGCAAAGGTTTGCAACAAAAATATCCCAGAGCTAAGAGGGATGTCCTACGAGGAGAGTTAAGGGAAATCAACCTGCACACTGGAGGACAGGAGGATGGGGGGGCTGTAACGCATCAAAATACTGAGGGAAATTTGGGAAAGGTGGAAAAAGACGGGTTTTTTCCAGAGTTTGGGACCAGAACAAGGGACACAGTTGGAAGTTAAGACACAATGAATCACGGGGAGTTGGAAGTTTTTCTTCAGCCACAAGTATCGTAAGTGGAATAGTTTGGGAAAGCGATGTAGTGGAGGCAGGACCCATCATAGCTTTAACAAGGTATGAAAAAAGCTCACGGTCGGGGAGAGGACCTAGTAGCGATCAGTGAAGAGGCGGGCCAGGAGTCGGCCCCCCCCGCAACCCAACTGGTGATACACAACCAAACCACCAAACCACACACACCACACACCCCCACACACACACACACACCACACACCACACACACACACACACCAAAAACACACATACACACAGCACACACACACACACAACACACAACACACAAACACACACACAAACACACACACACAACACCCCACACACACACCACACACACACATCCACACACAACACAAACACACACACACAACAAAAACCAACACACACACCACACTGTGAAGTAAATAAATCGAAGTTGTCGAACTAAATTTCCCAAAAATGACTTTCCCATGAAAGGGGATGAATTGCAGAGTAAAACGGGCGCAGGTTAAGTTAAGATTAACGCCGCGACTCAGTGAGGGAATATTTTTAAAAAGTCCATCACTGTGTCATTGCTGCCAGGGTTGTCTTTTAAACAGGGGTGAAAATTTCACAGCCGTGAGCCCTTTACATTCTATGTGAGGTTTATTAATGTGTTGGGGGAAAATTTTGGGAGTGTGTTACGGGGTGGGTCGTGATGAGCTGGTTGCTGCTGTGGGTCGGGGACGAGCTGCATTGCTTTGGGCTGGGACTGAGCTGGTTCTCTGTGGGTCTGGACTGAGCTCAGTTGCTGTGGGTCTGGGACTGACGGTTGCTGCTGGGGGTCGGGGATGAGCTGGTTGTGCTGTGGGTCTGGGGACGAGCGGATGTTTCGTGGGTCTGGGACGAGCTGGTTGTTACGGGGGGTCGGGGGACTGACGGATGTTGCTTGGGTCTGTTGTTGGGGGTATTTTGATGGGGGGGGGATTATGGTAAAACGTTGTGGTTGTGGGGGCAGGTGGAAGGGGCGCGGGGGTGTTTTTGTGGGGTGGCGAGGGGGGGGGGGGATAGGATTCCCGTGGTGTGTAGTGTTATAATAAAAATATAATAAAAATGATGATGATAATAATAAAATAATAAAAATAATAATAATAAAATAAAAAATAAATTATTATTATTTTTATTTTTTTAAATTATTATTATTTTTATTATTTTATTAATGATAATATTTCTTTTTAATAAAATGATGTAATAGTAATGATAATAATAATAACCTTTATTTCTACAAGTACATGATACAACTAACAGACCAAACTGACATCACTGCCATACCATAAATAAAGTCCCTTGTTATGCAGAGCATTGGGGCGAATTAGGTTTTTTGTCCCAAGGATGAAACCCCACACCAGTCGGGGGGAAAAGAGACAGAAGGTGTTTTAAAGGAAACACCCCCAAAAGTTTTCACCGTCCCGGGGGGACCGAAACCAGGGCCTGTTTTACTGGTGCTTACAAACCAACTGGGATGACGGGTGTGGTAATGTGGTGTGGTGATGTTTCGTGCTCACACCCCACACTGGTTGCATGCGCTGGGAGTGCTTCATGTTAAACACCACCAAAGGGGAGCGACCTCCCAACCCCCACAGCTCACAAATTACCGAGGGCCTCCCCCACTTTTTCAAAAGCAGAATGAACACCCCCAATTAACTCCCGCCCGGCCCGGGGGAATTAAAACTCTCTTTTGGGGGCGGGGCTCCAAATGTGGAATATGACGATGTTACCCCTATAAAAATTGGGGCAGATTCACATATCTAAAAAATCACTTCACGTCACTAGGGGTGTCCGGTCATGTTAAAGGGCAACACAACTTGTGCCAGGGTTACGTAATGCTGGCACTGTGTGCTCTCTGGTTACACCTCTACTGATAAACTGGCTTAAAAAACGTGCAGTTGACTCAATCTTGTGTACGTGTTGCTTTGCCATGATAAATTAAAGTAAATCGTGCCAGGTTTTGGTCCAAAAAGCTGCCCCTGAAACTCAAGAACGACGACCCCAAAAATATGACAAATCATTCCTCTGTAAAATAGTCTCTGTGTTTAAGAACTAATGAAAATGTGTTTTTAGTGAATATATAAAAAAATATTTCTAAAAGAAATATATATATTTAATAAATATATAATATAATATATATATTTATAATATTATTATAAAATATTAAAATATAATATTATATATATTATATTAATATATTTAAAATAAAAAATTTTATATATTTTATTATATATATATATATATATTATATATATATATATATTATATAAATATATAATTTCATAATATAAATAATAAATATATATATATATAATAAATATATTTAATATATATTTAAATATTATATATATTTATAAAATCAAAAACAAACTGCAATACCAAGGGTAAACCCCCTGTTGTTTAGCCCCCCTCATTTTGAGCGAAAACACATGAGCTATAACCCACAGGACCACGCAATCCTACAAGAACCCAAACACCCAGATACTTGTGGTTACCCTTTGGCCGAAAATAGGGGGTGTGGGGCTTGGTTTTTGTAGGAATGCGTGGTCCTGTGGGGTTTGAGCGTCAGGTTTTCCTCACCCTGGGGGGCCAAAACAAATGGGTTCGGAACTTGGGTATCACAGTATTGTTATGATCAATACCCCCGTTCGTAGTTAAAAAAAGAAAGACTGCATTTTTTTCAAAAAAAATGATCGCAAAGTATGTAAGGAGATCAACATGTATTTAAAGACTGTTCACGAGGAACAGAAGGGACCCAGAAAGACAGAGTGATGGGGGCACCATCAACTGCTGACACAATACATACAACCGAGGGGGAGGTGAAGAAGCTGCTAAACGAAACCCGGTACCTCAAAGGCGGGTAACATCCCGCGTGGGTCCCCGAAAGAGGGAGAGAGGGGGTTCTCTGTACCCCTAACAATCTTTAACACTCTTCGAATTAGCTCCTAGGGATAAAGACAGCAAAAGTGCCCCGTTTTTTAAAAAAAAGGGGACATGTACGAAACATAAACTACAACCACTGCACGCATGTATGTTACCCGGAGGTTACCTGGGGGTTATTTTGGGGGTCAACGCCCCCGCGGCCCTGTCCATGAAGGCCCTGCTGGCTCGGCCTGATCAACCTAGGCTGTTATGCTGACCGCCAGCAGTCCAACGGTACGAGCCACTGCCCGTATGCTTGACGGCAATGACTTTAGGTATCTGGCCAGCTCTTTTTCTCTTTGGGAAGGCAGCAGGGGTTTATGGACAATTCCCCTAATGCTTGATGGGAGGTGTTTGAACAGTTTTGGGCCCCGGGACACTTATGGTGTTTTCCCTTAGTTTACCAATGGCCTGCCTACTTTTAATTGGTGGGCATTTGCATCGCCTGCCCAGTCTTTTTACTTTCGTAGGGAGTGGATTTCTCGTGTGCAGATTTGGGGACCATTCCTTCCAAGATTTTCCAAGTGTAAATTATGTTATATCTCTCCCTCCTGCGTTTCCAACGTGTACAAGCAAGTGCTTCCAAGCGTTCCCAGTAGTTAAGGTGTGCTTACAGAACTTAGTACGTGCAGTAAAAGGATATCTGTTTTAACACCCCTTCTCTAGATCTGCGATTTCACCTGCTTTGAATGGAGATGTTAATGTACAGCAGTATATTCCAGCCTAGAAGAGAACAAGTGATTTGATAAGGATCATCATGGCTTGGCATCTCTCGTTTTGAAAGTTCCCATTATCCATCCTATCATTTTCTTTGCACGTGCGATCGTGGCTCTGTTGTGATCTGAAAAGTGAGATCCTCAAGATAAGTACTACTCCCAGGTCCCTTACATTATTTTTCCGCTCTCTATTGTATGGCCGGAGTCAGTAGTAAACTCTGTCTCTAGTTATTATTCCTTCAGTTTTCCATAACGAGTAGTTGGGAATTTGTCCTCATTGAACATCATATTGTTTTAACGTTGCCCCACTGAAAAACTTTGTTTATATCTTCTTGGAGGTTAACCGCCGTCCTCAGCAGCATGACAGGCCTCATGCAGATCCTAGTATCATCCGCAACGGATGATACGGTTGCTTTGGTGTATCAATCTCTGTTTATGTCTGATATGAGGATAAGGAATAGATGGGGGCGAGTCTGTGCCTTGTGGAACAGAAGCTCTTCACTATGGCAGCCTCCGATTTAACTCTGTTGACCCTACTCTTTGTGTTCGTTATGTAGGAAGTTGAAGATCCATCTCCCCCACTTTCCAGTTATTCCTTTAGCACGTATTTTATGGGCTATTACGCCATGATCGCATTTGTCAAATGCTTTTGCATAAGTCTTAAATGTGTATATTACATCTGCATTTTCTGATTTTCTTCCAGTGCATCCAGGCCATGTCATAGTGATCAGTAGTTTGTGAGAGGCAGGATGCGACCTGCCCTGAACCCATGTTGCCTGGATTGTGCAGATTTTGGGAATCCAGGTGATTGGCAATCCTGATTTTTTAGCACTCTTTCAAAGTTTTTTATGAGTGGACGTCAGTGCTCATTGGTCTATAGTTCTCCCCCCTAGCTATGGCTTTGCTGCCACCTTTTATGGAGAGTGGGGTATATGCATAGATTTTTTGACAGAGTAGTGAGCACCTAGACAAGGAATAAGCTTATCAACGACACCAACCAGCACGGATTCAGGACGGGAATCTGTGTCACAAACCTACTGAAGTTTTCTATGACAGGGGTGACAACAGTTAAGCAAGAGAGAGAGAAGGTTGAGGTAGAATTGCATTTTGAGGGGCTATAGAAGGCTTTGACACAGTTCCACGCAAGAGATTAGTGCGAACGCTGGAGGACCAGACGTTAACAGGGAAGGCACTTGCAATGGAATAGAGAATACCTGACGGAAAGGCATCAGCGAGTCATGAACATGACGAGGTGTCAGAGTGGGGCGCCTGTGACAAGCGGGTTTCAACAGGGGTCTGTCCATAGGACTGTGTGTTTTGGTGTATGTGAATGACATAACGGAAGGAACAGACTCAGAATGTTCCTGTTTGCAGGACGTGTGAAGTTAATGAGGAGAGTTCAATCGGAGAAATATAGCCAGAATAATACAAGATGACCTGGGCAAGCTGCAGGCATGATCATGTATCTGGGTTCTGGTGTTCAGTCCATCAAGTGCATATTCATGAAGATCGGGGAAGGGCAAACGAAGACCAGAATGTACAGTTCTAGGGGGCTGAGGCTACAAACCCCACTCAAGGCAGAAAAGTATCTTGGTGTGAATATAATACTAAGCACATCTGAGGCACAACATCAACCAATTAAACAGCTATGCATATGGGCGGCTTGCCAAACCTAAGAGAGCATTTCGACATTCGTAAGGAGCCATTAAAGACTCTAAACCGTGTTTATCAGGGACCATATTGGAGTTACAGGACTGTTTGGAACCCCACACCTGGCCACTACCACGTCAATAATTAGGAAGTTTCCAAGGTTTGGACGGAGACTAGTCCCGTAGCTCAAAGGCATGTCCTCATAAGAAAGGTATGAGAAAAAATCGACCTGACAACACTGAGGCCGGGTGAGATATGACAGATATGATAACGACATAAGAAATACTGAGGGAATCGACAAGATGGACAGAACAACAGGATGCTCCACAAGATGACACGCAACAAGGGGGTCACAACTGGATGTGAAGATCAGATGAGTCAAGGGATGTTAGGAAGTATTAATTCAGTCATAGAGTTGTCAGGAAGTGACAGTGAGGTAGTGGAAGACAGCTCCATATATAGCTTTAAGAAAAGGTGTTGATAAAGCTCACGGAGCAGGGAGAGTGACTGTGGCGACTCTCAAAGAGCGGATGGCCAGGAGCTATGATTCGACATCTTACCAACCCACAATTAGGTGCATTAGGTGACTACACGCCGCATTACACTTCACACACCCATACACAACAACCACACAACACGCACACACACATAACACACACGGAGGCGCCAGGAGAGCTATGAATCGAACACATGCAACCACAACTAGTGAGTACACACACATAGTAAATTAAAAATTCATGAGCTACTGGTATGCTGGCTGGCGAGTTATAAGACATATGAAACATAAGAAAGAGGAACAACGTGCAGCAGCCTACTGGCCTATGCGAGGCAAGGTTCAATTCCCCACTGGCTTAAGCCATTGACTTGAACCTAGTCAGGTTAGACACGTCATTAAGGAAGGAGCACGCCATCAAACTGTAGCACAAGCTAGTTAGGTCAAACTCACCACCCTCTCATGTATTTTAGCCAACCTATTTTTAAAAATACACAACGTTTAGCTTCTATGACGGTCTCGGGGAGTTTGCTCATCATCCACACTCTATTACCAAAACAGTGCTTTCCTATATCTTCCTGAATCTGAATTTTTCGATTTAAAGACATTGCTGCGAGTCCTGTTTACCTGTTACACATATTTTTAGCACGGTTATTTACATCCCCTTTATTAATTCTGTTTTCTTATGTATACACCTCAAATCATAATCCCCTTAATTCTAGCCTTTCTAGAGAGTGCAGATTCTGGCGGTACCTCAGTCTTCCCTCATAGGGGAAGTGTTTGATTCACTGGGATAAACTTTGTCATCTCCTTTGTACGTTTTTTCCAGTGCATTTATATCCATTCTGTAAATACGGTGACCAGATCTGTGCAGTATAATCTAAATGAGGGCTAACCAAGGATATATAGAGATGAAGAGAACCTTGAGGACTGCATTATTTATACTCTTGCGTGAAGCAAGTAATTCTGTTAGCTTTACTGCGAACACTAATGCAAGTTGTCTTGAAGATTGAGTCAATTATGCAGCATATGGGAATCTTTAATTCTGGTAACGTTTCGCCTTCACAGTGGCTTCATCAGTCCAACAATGAGGAAGGCATATGGAGAGGAGGTGTTGAGGTAATCAGTCCCTCAGGCCTGGAGTCGATGTGTTCGTCCAGCAATCTTGTAGGGGGGGTGGGTAAAATGTACAGCATAGGGCCATAGGGACGTGGCTTATATACTTGTTGTGTGGTTGATTAAAGCGTCGGAGGCGGGATCATGTGGTACCATCCACTAGTCGAAGTAGGTCTTTTGGCCAATGGTGAAAAAGCGTTCGAAGAATTCTTTGTAAGAAGAACCTGATGCTGCAGTGCTGACAGTTGTGATGATGGTTGAAAAAACCGACAGTGAGATGAGAGCACTTATCTGCATATGGAATCTTTATTCAGGAAACTTTCGCACACAGTGGCTTCATCAGTCCAATACAAAGGGGGAGGGGGGGGGCGGGAAGGCATAAGGAGAGGAGGATGGACTAAGGAGAGGATAGTGGATGGTTACCAATTTGATCCACGCCTCCGTATGCTTTACTGGTCACCCTCACTACAGTATTTAAGCAACAGTCTATGGCCCTATCCTGTACAATTTTAACAAGATTGATGGGAACTGAACACCATCGACTCCAGGATGAGGGACTGATTACCTCATACTTCCTCCTCTCCTCTATGCATTCTATTTGTTATTGGACTGATGAAGCCACTGTGTGGCGAAAACGTTTCCTGAATAAAGATTCCCATATGCTGCATTAAGTGTCTCAATCTTGCCATGTCCCCGGATTATTTCAAAACATTCATCAAAACTGTCAGACACTGCAGTATGGGGATCTTCTTACAAAGAATTCTTCAACGCTTGTTCAACCTTTGGACAAAGACTACTTCGAGCTATGGATGGTACCAACTAGGATCCGGCCTCCGTAGCTTTAAAGTCACCTCACTACAGTATATAAGAGTTATGGGCCCTTTGCTGTACATTCTACAAGATTGATGGATGAACACATCGACTCAGGCTGAGGGATGATTACCTAATTCTCCTCCTCTCCTTATGCTGCCTCTTTGTATTGGATGATGAAGCCACTGTGTGGCCGAATAACGTTTCCTGAATAAAGATTCCCATATGCTGCATAAGTGTCTCAATCTTCAAACTTGTCGGTTTTCAAACAATTTCATCACAACTGTCAGACACTGAAGAATCATGGGATCTTATTACAAAAGAATTCTTCAAGCTTGTTTCAACTTTGGACAAAGACTACTTCGGACTATGGATGGTACCACTATGATCCCGCCTCCGTCTGCTTTAAGTCACCTCACTACAGTTTATAAGCCACGTCTATGGCCTATGCTGTTCATTCTACAAGATTGATGGACTGAACACATCGACCAGGCTGAGGGACTGATTCCTCATACTCCTCCTCTACTTTATGCTTCCTCTTTGTATTGGATGATGAAGCCACTGTGTGGCGAAACGTTTCCTGAATAAAGATTACCATATGCTGCATAAGAGTCTCAATCTTTCAACTGGTCGGTTTTTCAACCATTCATCACAACTGTCAGACACTGCAGCATATGGGATTTCTTACAAAGATTCTTAACGCTTGTTCAACCTTTGGACCAAAGACCTACTTCGACTGTGGAAGGTACCACTATGATACCGCCTCGTCTGCTTTAAGTCACCTCACTACAGTATATAATCCAGTCCTATGGCCTATGGCTGTTACATTCTACATGATGACTGGACTGAACCCATTCGCACTCAGGCTGAGGGACTGATTACCTCATTACTACTCCTCTCTTATGCCTTCCTCTTTGTATTGGACTGATGAAGCACTTTTGTGTGGCGAAACGTTCCTGAATAAAAGATTCCATATGCTGCATAAGTGATCTTTCAATCAGCAACTTGTCGGTTTTTCAAACCATCATCACAACTGTAGACTCCTGCGGCATCATGGGATCTTCTTACAAAGAAATTCTTCATCGTTGTTTCAACCTTTGACAAAGACCTACTCGACTAGTGGATTGTACCACTATGATCCCGCCTCGTCTGCTTTAAGGTCAACCACCTACAGTATATAAGCACGTCTTGGCCCTATGCTGTACATTCTACTTCTACAAGATTTTGATGGACCTGAACACAATCGACTACAGGCTGGGGAACTGATTACTCATACTCCTCCACTTCTTATGCCTTCCTCTTTGTATTGGACTGATGAAGCCCACTGTGTGGCGAAAACGTTTCCCTGAATAAGATTCCCATATGCTGTTAAGGTCTCAATCTTCAACTTTCGGTTGTTTCAAAACCATCATCCACAACTGTCAGACATGCAGCATCATGGGATCTTCTTACAAAGAATTCTTCAACGCTTGTTCAACTTTGACAAAGACCTATTCGAATAGTGGATGGTACCACTATGATCCCGGCTCGTTGCTTTTAAAGTCACTCAATACAGTATATTAGCCCCGTCTATGGCCCTATGCTGTACATTCTACAAGTTGATGGACTGAACACATCGACTCCAGCGCTGAGGGGCTGATTACCTCATACTCCTCCTCTCCTTATGCCTTCTCTTTTGTATTGGACTGATGAAGCCACTTGTGTGGCGAACGTTTCCTGAATAAAGAATCCCATATGCTGATAAGTGTCTCAATCTTCAACTTGTCGGTTTTTCAAACATTCATCACAACTGTCAGACACTGCAGCATCATGGGATCTTCTTACAAAAGAATTCTTCAACGCTTGTTCAACCTCTTGGACAATAGACCTACATTCGACTAGTGGATGGTACCACTATGATCCGCCTCCGTCTGCCTTTAAGTCACCTCATCTACAAGTATATAAAGCCACGTCTATGGCCCTATGCTGTATTCTACAAGATGATGGGACTGAACACATCGACTCCAGGTGAGGGACTGATTAACTATACTCCTCTCTCCTTATGCCTTCCTATTTGTATTGGACTGATGAAGCCACTGTGTGGCGAACGTTTCTGAATAAAGATTCCCATATTTGCTGCATAAGTGTCTCAATCTTCAAACTTGTCGTTTTTTCAAAAATCATCACAACTGTTGTCTTGGTTTCAGAATTACTTCTAACTAGAAACTCTAATCCTTTTCCACAATCCGTAATATTAAAATATCTACAATATTTAGTTTTATATTGTGGCATGGTTATTTTTTCCTGTCCAACATTTAGAAGAAATGCTAAAAAATGTTATTTATAACATATAATAAGGATGGTTCTCACACCTTAAAAAAAATAAGTTAGAAAATGTTCAAGAAAGACCCTCCCGAAATTAGTATCTGATTTAAAATATGAAATGTGAAGTAAAGACTAAAGCATCCAAGTTGTGCCGTCGGCTGTCAGCTGCAACACTGCAGTCCGGCTGACAGCAGCAACACTGCAGTCCGGCTGACAGCAGCAACACTGGAGACATTATATCCACATATGAGATCACAGAAGGTAAGAGAGAGCAGGTAAAAATTGTTTTGTACCTACAACATTGACAACGAGAAGCTCCGGGTGTAAACAAGAAGCTACGGGTGTAAACAAGAAGCTACGGATGTAAACAAGAAGCTCCGGGTGTAAACAAGAAGCTCCGGGTGTAAACAAGAAGCTACGGGTGTAAACAAGAAGCTCCGGGTGTAAACAAGAAGCTCCGGGTGTAAACAAGAAGCTACAGGTGTAAACAAGAAGCTACGGGTGTAAACAAGAAGCTACAGATGTAAACAAGAAGCTCCGGGTGTAAATAAGAAGCTCCGGGTGTAAACAAGAAGCTACGGGTGTAAACAAGAAGCTACGGGTGTAAACAAGAAGCTACGGATGTAAACAAGAAGCTACGGATGTAAACAAGAAGCTCCGGGTGTAAACAAGAAGCTACGGGTGTAAACAAGAAGCTACGGATGTAAACAAGAAGCTCCGGGTGTAAACAAGAAGCTCCGGGTGTAAACAAGAAGCTACGGGTGTAAACAAGAAGCTACGGGTGTAAACAAGAAGCTAAGGATGTAAACAAGAAGCTCCGGGTGTAAACAAGAAGCTCCGGGTGTAAACAAGAAGCTCCGGGTGTAAAGAAGAAGCTCCGGGTGTAAACAAGAAGCTACGGGTGTAAACAAGAAGCTCCGGGTGTAAAAAAGAAGCTAGGGTGTAAACAAGAAGTACGGGTGTAAACAAGAAGCTACGGGTGTAAACAAAAAGCTCCGGGTGTAAACAAGAAGCTACGGGTGTAAACAAGAAGCTCCGGGTGTAAACAAGAAGCTACGGGTGTAAACAAGAAGCTACGGGTGTAAAGAAGAAGCTCCCGGGGTAAACAAGAAGCTACGGGTGTAAACAAGAAGCTACGGGTGTAAAACAAGAAGCTACGGGTGTAAAACCAGAAGCTCCGGGTGTAAACAAGAAGCTACGGGTTTTAAACAAGAAGCTACGGGTGTAAACAAGAAGCTACGGTGTAACAAGAAGCCGGGTGAAAAAAAGAAGCCCCGGGGTAAAAAGA
>NC_069419.1:40336160-40358660 GCF_026875155.1 Cherax quadricarinatus
CCGTCATGTCGTTCACAAATACCGAAACAGCACTGGTCCTAGGACTGACCCCCTGCGGGACCCCGCTGGTCACGGTCCCCCACTCTGACCCCTTGCCACGTACCATGACTCGCTGCTGTCTTCCTGACAAGTATTCCCTGATCCACTGTAGTGCCTTCCCTTTTTATCCCTGCTTGGTCCCCAGTTTTTGCACCAAATCTCTTGTGTGGAACTATTTTCAAACGCCTTCTTGCAGTCCAAGAATATGCAATCCACCCCCCCCCTCTCTCTCTTGTCTTACTGCTGTCACCATGTCATAGAACTCCAGTGGGTTTGTGACCAGGATTTCCATCCTTGAAAACATGTTGGCTGCTGTTGATGAGATCATTCCTTTCTAGGTGTTTCCACCACTCTTTCCTGAAAATCTTCTCCATGATTTTGGCATACTATACATGTCAGTGAACACTGGTCTGTAGTTTAATGGTTCATGTCTGTCTCTTTTTTAAAGATTGGGATACATTTGCTGTCTTCCATGCCTCAGGCAATCTCCCTGTTTCGATAGATGTATTGAATATTGTTGTTAGGGGTACACATAGCCCCTCTGCTCCCTCTCTCAATACCTTGGGGAGATTTTTATTTGACCCCATTGCCTTTGAGGTATCTAGCTCACTCAGAAGCCTCTTCACTTCTTCCTCGGTTGTGTGCACTGTGTTTAGCACATGGTGGTGTGCCTCACCTCTCCGTCTTTCTGGAGCCCCTTCTGTCTCCTCTGTGAACACTTCTTTGAATCTCTTGTTGAGTTCCTCAAAATACTTCACGGTCATTTCTTGTTGTCTCTCCTCCTTCCTTACTCAGTCTGATTACCTGGTCATTGACTGTTGTTTTCCTCCTGATGTGGCTGTCCCAACAGCTTCGGGTCAGTCTTGACTTTCGATGCTATGTCATTTTCATATTGTCGCTGAGCCTCCCTTCTTACTTGTGCCATATTCGTTTGAGGCTCTTCGGCTAATCCTTTATTTTCCTGAGTTCTCTGTCTTCTGAAACCTTTTCCATCTCTAGTACACCTAGTTTTTGCCTCCCTACACCTTTGGGTGAACCAAGGACTCGTTCTGTTTCTTCCCATTATTTCTGTTTCCCTTGGGAACAAACCTCTCCACTTGCCTCCTTGCATTTTGTTGCCACATAGTCCATCATTTCTTGTACTGGTTTTCCTGTCAGTTCCCTCTCCCACTGAATGTCTTGAAAGAAGTTCCTCAAGCCTGAGTAGTTCCCCCTTTTGTAGTTTGGGTTTTTTCCCACCTATTCTTGCTGCTCTCTCCACTTGGAGCTCAACTATGTATTTTCGAAGCACAGAACCACATGATCACTAGCTCCCAGTGGCATTTCATACATGATATCCTCGATGTCAGAATACTCAAGGTGAATACAAGGTCCAGTCTTGCTGGTTCATTCTCTCCTCTCTCTCTGGTAGTGTCTCTAACATGTTGATGCATGAGGTTTTCCAGCACCACATCCATCATCTTGGCTTCCATGTTTCGGGACCCCCATGGGCTCCAGGTTTTCCCAGTCAATCTCCTTGTGATTGAAATCACCTTAACTAGTAAACTTTGCTTCCCCCATGTGTGTTCTCCGGGCCCAAACCTCGGCTAGTGTGTCGACCATTGCTCTGTTGCTCTCATCGTATTCTTCTCTTGCCCCCTGCAGTTTTGTGGTGGGTTGTACATTACTGCAATTATCACCTTATGTCCTCAGACTGGATTGTTCCACTAAGTAGTCCCTTTCGCCCATGCCATCCATTCCCTTCCATTTTCTCAAACCCCCACTGGTTTTTTAATGAGCAGTGCAACTCCTCCTCCCCCTCTCCCCCTCGTTTTCCTGAGGATTTGATACCCGGATGGAAAGATTGAATCGTTATTATTCTGGTGAGTTTTGTTTCTGTGAGTGCTATTATGTCTGGGGATGTCTCCTTGATTCTTTCGTGCCACTCCTCATACTTATTTGTTATTCCATCTGCATTGTAAAACCACACCTTCAACTTCTTTTTAAGTTTGTGGTCTGGGAGGTGTATTGGGGTTGGGAAGTGGGAGACCTGATAAGGAACTAGGGGTGGTTGCTGGGGGGTGGAGTTTGTAATGCAGTGGGTGGGGGCATTGGATGTGGCATGGGTGTTTTGGTTTAGAGTGTTTGGTTGCATTTGGGTTGACCTGGTTGGGAGGCTTCTATAGGAAGTTGTGAGGGAGGCTGTATTTGATCTTCCTGTGTCGGGGGATCTCCTGTCTGTCTTCTCCATCCCCTTTTCTTTCCTCCTTTCGCCTTTATACCATCTCTCTCTTTTTTCTGCCTTTCTGCTTGTGTTCTGTCGTGATCGAGATACACCTTCCTCTATGCCGGCATGTCCCTTAGTCGTGCTTTCCCCTGCAGGAAATCCTGTTTGAGTCGATTCTGCCTTGAAGTCACTTTCACTGGCCGGGTTCTTTTTTTAAAACCCCCCCCCTTTTTCTCCGAAAATTTTCCAGCTGGGCCCATTGGCCCGTCTTCTCCTATTGCTTTTATGATGCTTTAAAATGCTTTTTTTTTCCCTTGTTTTCTGCTTCATATGTTTCCCCTTCAACTTCCTGGAGCCATACACAAAGACTGACCTCACCTTTTCATTCTCCCACTGCATATCCCTGTGTATCCTCTCATTCAATTTGATTTCCTCCATTGCAGCTTTCCTTTCTTCATTTTAAACTAGCTAATGTACTTGGGCTCAGTGGCCTGTCATTTTCCCTTCTCGGCTTTCCCTGGGCTCTGCTGTGGTCTGTTAGGGCCTTCACATATAGCTTAGCTTTTTCATTTACTACAGTCTCCACTGATTGAGCTTCTACATGCAGTTTTGCTCCTTCTTTCCCTACAGTCCCCTTATTTGTGGAATGAGGTAGCAGTCTCTGTTGTCAACCCCCAAAATGTTCTTTAGTTCTTGGGTGTTTCAGATTTTTTCAGTTCCTCTTCTAAACTCTGTATCCTGCCTCTGCTGCTTTGATTTGGGCACCTCCCTTCCTGCTTTCCATGTCTTACCTCTCTTCCATTCTCATGCTAAGTTCTTCTAGTTTCTTTTCCCATTCATGTTCCCTTTTATGAGCTCTGCTACCCAAATCTTCCTTTGCAGTTTCCTCCTCCTGTCCCTTGGTTTTTCTTGTTGCTCTCTGGCAACCCATTTTTGTTTTATCCTGATTGCCTCAGAGGGGGAAACCTATGTAATTCGTATGTTAGGTTAGTATCGTGTATGTCAGAATGTGGGGGGGGGAGGTAGAGGAGGAACTGCAGCTATGTGGGAGAGTAGTGGGGAGGGGAGTGGGAAGGAAAAGTGAAGCAAGTGGGTGAGTGGGAGAGGGAGAGGGGTAGGAGGGAGAGGTGGGAGGGGGAGGGTGAAAGAGGGAGGGGAGGGATCAGGTGAAGGAGTGAGATGTCAGTGGAGGAGGGGGGGAGTGTATGTGTGAGTCGGGACAATGTGTGTGTGTGTGTGTGTGTACTCACCTAGTTGTACTCACCTAGTTGAGGTTGCGTGGGTCTAGTTCGAGCTCCTGGCCCTGCCTCTTCATGACGCTACTAGGTCACTCTCTCTGAACCGTGAGCTTTATCATACCTCTGCTTAAAGCTATGTATGGATCCTGCTTCCACTACATCACTTCCCAAATTTTTCCCACTTACTGACTACTCTGGGGCTGAAGAAATACTTCCTAACAATCCCTGTGATTCATCTGTGTCTTCAACTTCCAACTGTGTCCCCTTGTTACTGTGTCCAAAATCTCTGGAACATCCTGTCTTTGTCCATCTTGTCAATTCCTCTCAGTATTTTGTATGTCGTTATCATGTCCCCCTATTCTCCGGGTCCTCCAGTGTCGTCAGGTGATTTTCCGTTAACCTTTTCTCGTAGGACATACCTCTTAGCTCTGGGACTAGTCTTCTTGCAAACCTTTGCATTTTTCTCTAGTTTCTTTACGTGATTGGCTAGGAGTGGGTTCCAAACTGGTGCCGCATACTCCAATATGGGCCTAACGTACAGGTGTACAGGGTCCTGAACGATTCCTTATTAAGATGTCGGAATGCTGTTCTTAGGTTTGCTAGGCGCCCTATGCGCAGCAGTTATTGTTTTGATGTGCGCTTCAGGAGATGTGCCTGGTGTTATACTCACCCCAACATTTTTTACTTGAGTGAGGTTTGTAGTCTCTGGCCCCATAGACTGTACTCCGTCTGCAGTCTTCTTTGCCCTTCCCCAATCTTCATGACTTTGCACTTGGGGGGATTGAACCCCAGGAGCCAATTGCTGGACCAGGTCTGCAGCCTGTCCAGATCCCTTTGTAGTTCTGCCTGTCTTCGATCGAGTGAATTCTTCTCATCAACTTCACGTCATCTGCAAACAGGGACACCTCAGAGTCTATTCCTCCCGTCATGTCGTTCACAAATCCCGAAACAGCACTGGTCCTAGGACTGACCCTGCGGGACCCCGCTGGTCACAGGTGCCCACTCTGACACCTTGCCACGAACCATGACTCGCTGCTGTCTTCCTGACAATTTATTCCCCTGATCCACTGTAGTGCCTTCCCTGTTATCCCTGCTTGGTCCTCCAGTTTTTCCCACCAATCTCTTGTGTGGAACTATGTCAAACGCCTTCTTGCAGTCCAAGAATATGCAATCCACCCACCCCCTCTCTCTTGTCTTACTGCTGTCACCATGTCATAGAACTCCAGTGGGTTTGTGACACAGGATTTCCCATCCTTGAAAACATTTTGGCTGCTGTTGATGAGATCATTCCTTTCTAGGTGTTCCACCATCTTCTCCTGATAATCTTTTTCCATGATTTTGCATACTATACATGTCAGTGACACTGGTCTGTAGTTTAATGGTTCATGTCTGTCTCTTTTTTTAAAGATTGGGACTACATTTGCTGTCTTCCATGCCTCAGGCAATCTCCCTTTTTTCGATAGATGTATTGAATATTGTTGTTAGGGGTACACATAGCACCTCTGCTCCCTCTCTCAATACCCTTGGGGAGATGTTATTTGACCCCATTGCCTTTGAGGTATCTAGCTCACTCAGAAGCCTCTTCACTTCTTCCTCGGTTGTGTGCACTGTTTTTTAGCACATGGTGGTGTGCCTCACCTCTCCGTCTTTCTGGAGCCCCTTCTGTCTCCTCTGTGAACACTTCTTTGAATCTCTTGTTGAGTTCCTCACATACTTCACGGTCATTTCTTGTTGTCTCTCCTCCTTCCCTTACTTAGCCTGATTACCTGGTCCTTGACTGTTTTTTTCCCCCTGATGTGGCTGTACAACAGTTTCGGGTCAGATTTGGCTTTCGCTGCTATGTCATTTTCATATTGTCTTTGAGCCTCCTCTTATCTGTGCATATTCGTTTCTGGCTCTACGACTGCTGCCCTTATTCTCCTGGGTCCTTTGCCTTCTAAAATTTTATCCATTCCCTAGCACACCTTGATTTTTGCCTCCCTGCACCTTTGGGTAACCATGGGCTCATTCTGGATTTTTCATTATTCCTGTTACCCTTGGGTACAAACCTCTCCTCAGCCTCCTTGCATTTTGTTGCTACATATTCCATCATCTCATTAACTGGCTTCCCTGCCAGTTCTTCCCACTGAACCCCGTTCAGGAAGTTCTCATTCCTGTGTAGTCCCCTTTCTTGTAGTTTGGCTTCATTCATCCTGGCCTTCCTGTTTCTCCCTCCACTTGTAGCTCTACGTGTATTCGAAGCTTAAAACACATGGTCACTGGCCCCAAGGGGTCTTTCATATGTGATGTCCCGATATCTGCCTACTCAAATGAATACTAAGTCTAGCCTTGCTGGTTCATCCCTCCTCTCTGTCTTGTAGTGTCCCTTACGTGTGGTACATGAAGTTTTCCATACCACCTCCATCATCTTAGCCTCCATGTATCTTGGCCCCGATGCAGGTCCAAGTTCTCCCCAATCGA
The DNA here is from genome assembly GCF_026875155.1 of Cherax quadricarinatus. Classification (NCBI taxonomy): domain Eukaryota; kingdom Metazoa; phylum Arthropoda; class Malacostraca; order Decapoda; family Parastacidae; genus Cherax; species Cherax quadricarinatus. The sequence goes on from NC_069419.1 coordinate 40,342,104, forward strand.
TCTCCTTGTGGTTAAAGTCCACCATGATCAAGGAGCTTTGGGCCCCGCATGCATGAGCTCTTCTGGCCACTCTAGCCATGTGTCAACCCTCGCTCTATTGCTCCATCGTACTCTTGCCTTGGCCCTCCTGCTGTTCTGTGGGGTTATACATCACTGCTATTACCACCTTGGGACCCCAGAGTGAAGCGTTCCCGCTATGTAATCACTTTCTTCTCCGCTGTCTCCTCTCTTCACTCATCAAAATTCCAGCGATTTTGGGTCAGCAATGCCACTCCTTCCACCCCCCCTGTTCCCTCTGTCTTTCCTCAGGATTTGGTATCCCATTGGAAGGTGGCATCTGTTATCATACCTGTAAGCTGGTTTCTGTAAGAGCTATGATGTCCGTGATGCCTCTTTGACTCTTCATGCCACTCCTCCCTTATTTGTTATAAACCCTCAGCGTTGTATACCATACCTTCAGTTTCCTTTCCAACACTGTGGTTTGTGGGGCCTGTGAGGGTGGGGGGACCTTGTTGCGTACTGGGGATTCTATAGCTCGGTGTTGGGGTGGAGCTGTGGGGGATGGATTGTAGTGTGTGTTGGATGGGTGTGATAGGTTGCATGGTTGAGAATAGTTGTTTTGTGTGCTTGCCCTTGCTGTTTTGGGGTTTTGCTTGACTGACCCCTGCTGGTTCCATCCTTGTCTCTTTTCCTAGCTCCTTTCGCTTTTTTGTCCCTCCCTCAGCTGCTGTCGTTCTGATTTTGTTCTGTCTCTGTCTAGGGAAAAAACCCCCTTGTACTCTTCCGAGTATTTCAATCGTGTTTTTTCTTTGGGGGATCCTGTTCCACACTGTTTCCGTCCTGAGAATCAGCTTATTGGTCGGTTTCTCCCCTTCGAGTACCCCCTATTCTCTGAAAATTTACAATCTCGTCCATCTCTTCACCTTTTTCCGTGATGATTTTCTCAATCTCCCTTTCTTTCTTCCTGCTGCCTTTCAGTGGGGTGTCCCTTTCCTCTCTCTCCCAAAGCCCATGGATAAACACTGATTTGCCCTTTCCTCCTCCCATTGCCTCACCCTCTGTGACTCTGGATCCTGCCTGTATGTGGTCAGTTTTTTCCTTGATTTTTCCAGTGGCTCTTGATAGCAAAGGTTGTGGGCCCCAGCATTCGACCTATCACCCTCTGTCTGCAACCAGCTGTTCTCCCTTTCACTCCTTGGCTCTTTTTGGCAGGGTTTATATGACCTTACATAATTTTATAATTCCTTCCTTCCTGTTCGGCTCGGGGCTTCAATATGCTATGTCTTCTCTGGTCACTGCCCCTGTAACTTGTTCAGCCTATTTATCTCAACTTCTAGGACCCTTATCTTGGCTACTGCAGTTTCGACTTGTGCCTCCCAATTCTTTGTCTCCTTCTCCAACCTCTTTTCCAATTTCACAGAGAGCTTTTTCTCCATTTTTTCAGAAAGCTCTCCTAATTTTCTCTCCCACTCTTGTTCCATCCTTTTCCACTGCTCCTCCATCCACTCCTCTCTACCAGAACCATTCTCATCTGATCCTTGGTTCCTGTGAGTCCCCACCATTTTATTTTTGTGAGAGAAGAGAGAAGGGAAAGGTAGAAGGAGAGAGAGAGGGGAAGAGTGAGAAGGGAAAGGGGGAGAGTGTGAGAGGGGGAAAGAGAGAGAAGGGAAAGGAAGGAGGGGAGGAGAGTGAGAAGGGGAAAATGGGAAGAGATGGAGAGAGAGAAGGGGAGAGAGAGAGAGAGAGAGAAGGAAGGTAGAAAGAGAGCGGGGGATAGTGAGAAGGAAAAAGGGGAAGAGAGATGAGAGTGAGAGTGAGAGAGAGAGGGGGGAGAGAGAGTGGAGGGAAGGGTAGGAGAGGGGGAGATTGAGAAAGGAAAAATGGGTAAGAGAGAGAGCAAGAGAGAGAGGAGAAGAGAGAGAGAGGAGAGAGAGAGAGAGGGAGAAGAGAGAGGGAGAGAGAGAGAGAGAGAGAGAGAGAGAGGGGAGAGAGAGAGAGAGAGAGAGAGAGAGAGAGAGAGGGGAGAGAGAAGAGGGGGGGAGAGGGGAGAGAGGGAGAGAGAGAGAGAGAGAGAGAAAGGGAGGGGAGAGAGAGAGAGAAGGCAAAGAGAGGGGAGAGAGAGGGAGAGGGGGGAAAGAGAGGGGGGTGGAAGAGCAAGAGGGGAAAAGAGAGGCTAGGGGGGGGAGAGAGGGGAGGAGGGGAGAGATGGGAAAAAGGGAGAGGGGAGAGATAATGGGAGGGGAGGGGGATGTTAGAGGGGAGAGATGTTTAGAGGGGGGAGGTGTTAGAGGGAAGAGATGTTAGAGGGGAGAGATGGGAGAGGGAAGAGAGAGAGATGGTAGAAGAGATATATAGGTAGAGAGTGAGATAGGTAGAGAGAGGGGATTAGGATAGGAGAGAGGGAGAAAGAGAGAGTGAGGTTCAGATGGTCAGTTCACAGGATGGTGTGAAATCCTGTGTAGGGGTGTGTTTGCGGTTTACTACAGCTTACAAATGCTTGTTCCTGTGTGTGTGTGTGTGGTGTGTGTGCGTGTGTGTGTGTGCCCCCACTTTTAAGTATTCATACTGCTAATAAATCCCGGGAGATACCAGTAATTCTAAGCTTACCCAAAACTTGTAACACTTATCGATTCACTTCTAAAATTCAGAAAGTAAACTAGTTGTAAATTTAGCTTGCACAGCTTAAGTGTCTGACAAACCCTCACTACCCCTTTTCTCCTTGCACTCTCGTCTATGCTATTTCTACTCAATTCTGGTAATGGCTTGCAGGAGTGAGTGACCAGTATCTAACAGTGATGCAGGACCAGATTCAATATTGCAAAATGCAACCTCAACAGGTGAAATACTTGCGCTGGCAGCAGTGTGATGACAAGTTGCCAGATGCTGATGACGTAGTCGTCGTACATAGGCCTTCTATCACTATTTTGTAACTCCTTCACCCGTGATGTTTATAACCTATATGCTCATGCATCCCCCGTTTTCCCCAAGTGATTTCACTTTTCACTTTTTTACAGAATACACTTCACATTCGGTGTTTTCACTTTTGATGTATAATGGCATACAAACTGTTGTGATGTCACTGCTTCAGTAGCCTACTGCCACCTTCCCTTGTTGTATATTTTATTTTTTCTTTCTCCTTTTGCTTATTAACTTTTTCACTCTCACATTACGGTGCCCCACATTTCACTTGTTAAAACCCAAACGCTGGTAATTCTTGATCACCCGTTTCCACACTCACTTTGATCTTTTTATGTTTGTATCTGTGTGGCAACAGTGCCTAGTAGATCCACAACGGTTTGGCACTGAATTCAAGTTTCCTCTCGAATTTTTTCAACTAATAACTATAGTTATCACTCGTAGGTTTGTTCACTGACTTTTTTCACTATACTGAAATTTCTGCCTAGCGGTTATTGCACCCTCAAAAAACACGAAGGTTCTCGGAGCCTTGTGCACCCACGTCTGCACCCACCATGTGTGGTGTGGTGTGTGTGTGTGTGTGTGTTGTGTGTGTGTGTGTGTGGGGTGTGTGTGTGTGTGTGTGGGGTGTGTGTGTTGTGTGTGTGTTGCGGGGTGTGTGTGTTATGTGTGTGTGTGTTGTGTGTGTGTGTGTATGTTGTGATGTGTGTGTGTGTGTGTTTGTGTGTGTGGGTGGGTGGGTGGGGTGGTGGGTGTGTGTGTGGGTGTGTGTGTGGGTGTGTGGGTGTGTGTGGGTGTGGGGTGTGTGTGGGTGTGTGGGTTTGTGTGGGTTTGTGTGGGTTTGTGTGGATGTGTGTGGGTGTGTGTGGTGTGTGTGGGTTTTGTGTGGGTGTGTGTGGGTGTGTGTGTGCGTGCACACACTAGGCTATGCTACTCTTTTGAAGATTATAAAATTTTTTTCACAATCAATTCCTTATTAATATACACTAATATATACTATATAATATTAATTGTGTACACTTTTGGTTGTGTGTGTGTGTGTTTTTACTAGCTTGTCGTTCTTTGAAAAAGAGGGGGGGGGGTCACGTTAACACTATTTGTTATTGTTGTTGGTTCACCGGTACTCTCCCGGCCCAGATCTTTATTGTTGTTGGTTCACCGGTACTCTCCCGGCCCAGATCTTTATTGTTGTTGGTTCACCGGTACTCTCCCGGCCCAGATCTTCATTGTTGTTGGTTCACCGGTACTCTCCCGGCCCAGATCTTTATTGTTGTTGGTTCACCGGTACTCTCCGCCCAGATTTTTCATTGTTGTTGGTTCACCCGGTACTCTCCCGGCCCAGATCTTTATTGTTGTTGGTTCACCGGTACTCTCCCGGCCCGGATCTTTGCACACTACGCTACTTTACTTTTTGAAGATTATAGGATTATTTTTTCTCACTCAATTCCTTATTAATATATACTAATGTTTATTATAATAATAATTACGGGTACACACGTGTGTTTGTATGTGCGTACTTGTTTACTAGCTTGTCGCTGTCAGGGGGGGGGGTTCACTAGGCTACACAACTCTTCTGGAATTTACCTGGCGATATTTAGATAATTTACTAACCACTATCTATCTCCTGGTACTGAAAAAGGGAGAGAGTGATGGTACAGCATACAACCAGCAGGGCGAGACACTGAGACTTTAGACCTAACCAAAATTAACCACAAATAGGCCAAGTGATGTCGTCTGCACAACAATGGAGGTTCCTGCTGGTCGGCTGCTATCAACTCCTTCAATTTTGTAACTCCCTTTAGGAACTTTATCATGCATTCAAGTTTTTTATTTTCTTTTTCTTTTAAGACTTGTATTCCCTCTTTTTTCTTAGTAATTATGGGCATACAAGTCTGACGATGTTAGCTACATTCACAACACCAACAGCTGGGGATTGACTAATTTTTCTTACTTTCAGTATTTACTTAATCACTCTTTTATGACCTTATCACTACACTGCTGTTATAATCACCAACATATGTATTTGTAATTTCAGATCACACCGTTAACCCAAATTTTCTGTTTGGATATTTTGTGTCAAAACTGCGGCCAGCAGCCTGATCAGCTGACTGCTACCCTCCCTCACTCACAATTCATTCAATTAAATTTTAAAATTCTTGATCTTATCACATTTTTTCGCACTCTTGAAAGCTATTACACTCTTGTAGGTGTGTTCACTGATTCACTCACGTACGATGACCGCTAATAATATCTTAGGACAGCCACTAGAACGCTATATCCTGGGAGCACTATTTAGCCCATACTGTTTCACGTGTTGTGTGTGTGGGGTGTGTACTCACCTGTTGTGGTTGCAGGGGTCGAGTCTTTTGCTCCTGGCCCTGGTGTGCGTGTGTGTGTGTGTGTGTGTATGTGTGTGTGTGTGTGTATGTGTGCATGCGTGGTGTGTGTGTGTGTGTTTGTGTGTGTGGTGTGTGTGTGTGTGTGTGTGTGTGTGTATGTGTGTGTGTGTGTGTGTATGTGTGTGTTGTGTGTGTGTGTGTGGGGTGTGTGGTGTGTGTGTGTGTGTGTTGCATGCGTGTGTGTGCGTGTGTATACAAGTAATTTTCATAATATTTTACAACATGCTTGGGTCGGTGACATCATAACATTTACCCTGGAGCCCAGAACTTGGCAGTTCCCGGCGTATCGAATTATTTTTCTTGTCACAGCCTATAATTTTCTGTTCTTAAAGGTTTCCACCTCCTTAGAATATAACTCAGCTTCAATAGCCGATAATTTATATATGGCTCATACGTAAATTATATGTACATAATTCTCGCCCATTGATGGCTTGAAATCACAAAAAAATAGAGTATCTTACTAAGAATTTTCTCAGTACCAGGAAAGTCACTGCAAATTTCACGAAAGAAAACGTCGTTACCGAGAAATGATGTAAAAAGAAATCTTTCAAAAGGCATTTATATAATTATTTTATGTAGTGAGTGAGCATCAGCAACACTAGTGGCTTGCCCTCGCGTTGGTGTTGCAGGATGGACGTGTGTTGCAAAATGTTGGTGTTCTTACAGTCTCTGCATCTGCTTCACGCACAAGTATACGATCATTATGTTACTGAAAGCTAAATAATATCGCAGCTTGTTTGACACTAATATTAAACTTAAACTGAGTGGAGGATGAAAAATTCCCGTGTCTTTATTGTCAAAATTTCTACAAATTTTGATATGATGTACCTGTGAGTACCTGTAACTACTGGTATACTACCTGTACTTACCTGTATACTACCTGTAACTACATGCATACTACTTGTAGAAGATACCAGGAATCGCCATCTCCATTGTCCGGTCCCAGATCAGGCCTCCCAGGTGATGGCCTTGTCAGTGTAGGGGTTCATGCTAGCGGTCAAAGATCAGGTTTGTGGACTACGCCGTGGTCTTGGAGGCTATTGCGTATCTGCCCACGAGAGGCGAAGAGGAGGAGGAGGATGCGGGAGAGGGGTCTAAGGGGATCAGGGTGGCCGGCATACTCCAAGGAACTTCGACTTATTTTACACACTGCTGGAGTAAGACTCGTCCGTGGAGCAAAGTTTGAAGCACCCATGTGCAGCGTGAGGCAAAAAGTAGGACAGGAGGGATGCGAGTAAAGTTGTTTTGTAGCAGTAGAGTGGCGACTTGTGAGGAGGAAGAAGTGGGAAGCCTGGCAGGGGTGGAATTCTCTCCCCTTCCACTCACCCTTCCTCTCACACCCTTCATGCAGCACTCTCCTCAGAGGTGAAGAGAGAGAGAGAGAGAGAGAGAGAGAGAGAGAGAGAGAGAGAGAGAGAGAGAAGAGAGAGAGAGAGAGAGAGAGAGAGAGAGAGAGAGAGAGAGAGAGAGAGAGCAAGGGAAGAGTGAGGGTAGAAGAAGAAAGCACTTCTGTCTGTCTGTCTGTCTGTCTCTCTCTCTCTCTTTCACAGGGTTTGACAAGGTTAGGTTAAGGATCCCTAGCTTTATTGGCTTGCTATTTACAGGTTAAGGATTCCTAACTTTATTGACAAGCAAAGAGCTGTTACCTACATCAGCTCATTTGAAAGCAATTTTATTGTTATGAGACATACAAGTAGGGAACAGGATGAAGTTGGAGCCATCTGTGGGCCAGAATTTTCATCTGATCAACTGACTTTATCTCGCTGACATCATAATGCTGTTCGAATGTGTTTCATACCGAGATGAAGTGATGTTCTGGAGAAGGGTACAACTTCACTGTGGCTGTACCCTTCTCCAGGTAACAGCTCCTAGCTTGTCAATAAAGTTAGGAATCCTTAACCTGTAAATAGCCTTGTCAAACCATGTGAAAAAGTGTGTGTGTGTGTGAGAGAGAGAGAGAGAGAGAGAAGAGAGAGAGAGAGAGAGAGAGAGAGAGAGAGAGAGAACAGAGTAGAGAACAGAGCAAGACGTCTCATCTCTCGCCTCGACCCATCCTAGATAGATCTGCCATTTCAGCAGAGCCTTCAACATAGGAGGGATGTGGGTGGCCTTACTGTTATGTACAAGGCCAATATTGTCAAAATACAACACTTGGATCCACTTCGAGGACAGCGTGAAACAAGCTTTTATGCCACAAGACGGGCAGAAAGCAGCAACTTCACTCTGGCTGTACCCTTCTCCAGAACATCACTCCATCTGAGTTCATACATACCCAGGATGACTCGAGTATGGAACACATTCGTACAGCATAATGATGTCAACGAGATAAAGTCAGTTGATCAAATGAAAATGCTGGCCCACAGATGGCTCCAACTTCATCCTGTTCCGTACTTGTATGTCTCATAACAATAAAAATGCTTTCAAATGAGCTGATGTAGGTAACAGCTCTTAGCTTGTCAATAAAGTTAGGAATCCTTAACCTGTAATATAGCTGTCAATAAAGCTAGGGATCCTTAACCTTGTCAAACCCTGTGAAAAAAAAAAAAAAAAAAAAAGAGAGAGAGAGAGAGAGAGAGAGAGAGAGAGAGAGAGAAGTGCTTCTTCTACCCTCACTCTTCCCTTGCTCTGGCTTGTCTGTCCGTCGCTTTGGCTATATAATCGTAGCTTGTGGAAATAAATGGTATAAAATACCGACACAGTGGAAATATAAACACATGCAGTTTAATGTGATCATTTATTGGCAACGTTTCGCCCACACAGTGGGCTTTTTCAAGTCACAAACAGATCTGCCTGGGGTGGAAGGTACGCGAGTATTTATAGTCAGGTTCAGAATGCTGAGGTCAGGTGGAGAATGTTGCATCTGATGATCTACCGAGTGGGGTTGTAGAGTTTAAATTTAAATCTTTGGTAGCTTGGAAGGGAGATTGGATAAGTTGTGAGCAGAACTTCTGCAGTGTTCCATGTTCCTATGTGAGATATCGATGAAGAAGTTTCTTGGCAAGTGGTTCAGCTATGTTATAGAAGCCATTGTTTTGGTTGAAAGTGTTGGTTATATAGATAAGCGATGATTCCAGGATTCTTCGGTATTGAGTGTTGAACATTAAAATGGTATAAAATACCGACAGGTTGTTAGGTAAGACACATATGCAACAGTTAGGTATCTCTACTAGTGAGAACGGCTGGATTTGAGAGGGACCTGACCTCCCAACATCTGCGTTCTACTAGTGACCTACGTCTCACCTCATGGCGCTATATAAGGCTCCATCCTGTCACTTCAACTCCATATTGTTTCAGACTATGAAACAATGCTCTTCTCTAGACTGAGGGACTGACCACCTCAAAACTTTAAGGGTGATGGACTGATTACATCGTCTTCAAGTCTCTTCTGCTTCTATCAACTTTTCTGTACTCGACTGAAGAAGCCTACTGTGTAGGCGAAACGTTTCGAAATAAAGATACCTAACTGTTGCATATGGGTATTGAGTGTTGTCTTCTCTGGCGATAAGTCTTGAGTTTCTGTAGTTAATTAAATGGTTGTGTGAATTGCGGTGTTGTACACAGGCATTCCTTGTGTCGTCAGTCCTTCTTGCGTGTTGGTGTTCTGAAATACGTGTTTGGAGGTCTCTTGATGTTTCGCCCACGTATAATTTGCTGCAGTCACTACAAGGGATTATGTATACCCCTGCAGAGGATGGAAGCTTGTCCTGTCTACTACTGGTGATGTCCTTGATTGTCGTGGTTGTGGAGGTAGATACTTGGAATGAGGTATTGAAAAAGATGTTGGAAACATGTTTGGCAATGGAGTTGGTGGGGAGGACTATGTATCTCTTCTCGGCAGTATCTTCTCTGGGTGTGTTGAAGATGTTTAATGCCCGCCGTCTGCAGTCTCTGATGAAGTGACGAGGATAGTGGAGTTTAGAAAATACTTGTTCAATTATAGTGCATTCTTCCTCAAGGAACTCATTGCTGTAGATTCTGAGTGCACGCAGGAAGAAGCCTATAATTACACCCTTGAAGTCGTAGATTTGAGGTTGTCAGTCCCTCAGCCTGGAGAAGTTCTGTTCCAAAGTCTGCAACTAACAGTTAGTTGCAGACTTTGGAAGGACCTACTTCCACTGGGGAATCCCGCCTACCAGTGACTATGCCCTCGTCTGCTACACGTCTCTCTTCACTGACGCCTATATAAGCGCCAGTCTCCTTACCTGTGCTTCAGAATCTCTACAACCACGGTGTTGTAAACACCACCTCCAAGGCTGAGGGACTGATTACCTCATCTTTTGTATATAGTTCTTCTGTTTTCTAATTATGTCCAAGAATTTGTATTGATAAAGCCACTGGATGGCGAAACGTTTACAATAAAGATAACCAGATGTTGCACAAGTGTCTTAACTTTCATCTTGTCGGTATTGTATACCTGTCTTGCACATCTTCAACACACCCAGAGAAGACACTGCCGAGAAGAGATACATAGTCCTCCCCACCAACTCCATTGCCAAACATGTTTCCAACATCTTTTCCAATACCTCATTCCAAGTATCTACCTCCACAACCACAAGCTTCCATCCTCTGCAGGGGTATACATAATCCCTTGTAGTGACTGCAGCAAATTATACGTGGGCGAAACATCAAGAGACCTCCAAATACGTATTTCAGAACACCAATACGCAAGCAGGACTGACGACACAAGGAATGCCTGTGTACAACACCGCAGTTCACACAACCATTTAATTAACTACAGAAACTCAAGACTTATCGCCAGAGAAGACAACACTCAGTACCGAAGAATCCTGGAATCATCGCTTATCTCTATAACCAAAAATTTCAACCAGAACAATGGCTTCTATAACATAGCTGAACCACTTGCCAAGAAACTTCTTGTAAAGTAAAAGGACACAAGTGCAACTAATGTGACATTTTATTGTGGCAACGTTTCGCTCTCCAGGAGCTTTATCAAGCCATTACAAACAATACATGGACACAGAGGGTATATATAGGCTCAGAGTGAGGTGCGATACTAGTGGTAGTGGTAGTAGTAGTAGTGATAAAAGTTGTAGTAGTAGTAGTAGTAGTAATACAATATGGTAGAACAATTAATTTGTACATGAGTAAAAGGATATAAAAGCTATTACTTGGGTAACATAAAAATAGGTAGGACAAATATAGACTGGAGAGAGGCAGCCTGTTTCAGTGTTCACTCTCTGTAATGTGCTTTGTGTAGTATAACAGGAGAGACCATGTGATGGCAGGGTTTACTGTTTTCAGGAGGATTCTTGCTAAGACTTCAGAGATGGTGAAGCTGCCGTTGTTTTGTTTAATTGCATTCGAAACAGCGATCAGTGCTGATTCTAGGCACTTGCGTCTGCGGAAATTAGTTTCTCTGATCACTAATTGGGAGTCCCTGAATTTCATGAGATGACTGGTGGAATTTCGGTGTTGTACACAGACGTTGTTCAGGTTGTCGTTCCTACATGCGTAAATGTGTTCATTGAGGCGGGTGTCGAGGTTTCTTGCTGTTTCACCTACGTAAATCTTGTCACAGCCTCCACAGGGTATAGTGTAAACTCCTGCGTTGACTGGTTCATGGTGCTTTGATTTTGTTCTGGTTAGATCCTTTATTGAAGTGCTAGAAGCGATGGCGACTCTGGTGTTAGCTTGTGAAAGTACTTTAGAAACGTTCAGTGCAACCTGACTGTTGGGAAGAATTATAACTTTGTTGGGAGTGGTGTTGGTGCGTGGAGAATTGATGATCTGAAGAGCCCTTTTCTTGCAGTCTTTGATGAAAAACGAAGGAAAATGTAACTCAGTGAAGGTTTGGTGAATATACGTACATTCCTCGTCAAGAAACTCAGGACTACAAATTCGGTATGCTCTTAGGAAAAAACCGATGATGATGCCTCTTTTGGTCTTGGTATTTTGACTGGAATAGAAGTGTGTGAGATCATTTTTATTAGTCGGTTTCCGATAAACTTGAAATCTTAGGTTGTTGTCTACTTTGTGAATGAGGACGTCGAGGAAAGGTAGCTTGTCATTGGACTCTTCTTCTAGTGTAAACTGGATCGCCGGTTCAACTGCGTTGAGCCTTGCCTGAAGATCCCGTACATCAAAACGTTTTGGAGTTATTACGAGGACATCGTCCACGTAACGTAACCAAGTGACGCTTGAAGGGATGATGTTGGCGAAGTGTTCAGACTCTACGTGTTCCATGTATAAGTTGGCTAGGACGGCACTGATGGGGGACCCCATTCCCATGCCGTAGGTTTGTTTGTAGAGCTTGTTATTGAAAGAAAAACAGTTGAAATTAACACAGAATTCAATCAAGTCAACAAAATCTCCGGGAGGTAGAGGAAGATTAAGATCCTGATTGACTTTACGTCGTAGAACCTCGATGGCTTTTGTGGTAGGTACTTTTGTGAAAAGGGAAGTCACGTCCAAACTGCTTAGTTTCTTGTTACGGATGGAGAGGTTTCGGATGCGGTTGAGAAGGTCGCCTGAGTGTTTAAGGTGAGCCAGAGTCGCCATCGCTTCTAGCACTTCAATAAAGGATCTAACCAGAACAAAATCAAAGCACCATGAACCAGTCAACGCAGGAGTTTACACTATACCCTGTGGAGGCTGTGACAAGATTTACGTAGGTGAAACAGCAAGAAACCTCGACACCCGCCTCAATGAACACATTTACGCATGTAGGAACGACAACCTGAACATCGCCTGTGTACAACACCGAAATTCCACCAGTCATCTCATGAAATTCGGGGACGCCCAATTAGTGATCAAAGAAACTAATTTCCGCAGACGCAAGTGCCTAGAATCAGCACTGATCGCTGTTTCGAATGCAATTAAACAAAACAACGGCAGCTTCACCATCTCTGAAGTCTTAGCAAGAATCCTCCTGAAAACAGTAAACCCTGCCATCACATAGTCTCTCCTGTTATACTACACAAAGCACATTACAGAGAGTGAACACTGAAACAGGCTGCCTCTCTCCAGTCTATATTTGTCCTACCTATTTTTATGTTACCCAAGTAATAGCTTTTATATCCTTTTACTCATGTACGAATTAATTGTTCTACCATATTGTATTACTACTACTACTACTACAACTTTTATCACTACTACTACTACCACTACCACTAGTATCGCACCTCACTCTGAGCCTATATATACCTTCTGTGTCCATGTATTGTTTGTAATGGCTTGATAAAGCTCCTGGAGAGCGAAACGTTGCCACAATAAAATGTCCCATTAGTTGCACTTGTGTCCTTTTACTTTACATATTGTCGGTAATTCTACCAACTTTATTACAAGAAACTTCTTCATCGATATCCCACATAAGAACATAGAACACTGCAGAAGTTCTGCTCACAACTTATCCAATACCCCTGCCAAGCTACCCAAGATTTTAGACTCTACAACCCCACTCGGTAGATCATCAGATGCAACATTCTCCACCTGACCTCAACGTTCTGAACCTGACTATAAATACTCGCGTACCTTCCACCCCAGGTAGATCTGTTTGTAACTTGAAAAAGCCCACTGTGTGGGTGAAACGTTGTCAATAAAGGATCACATTATACTGCATTTGTGTTTATATTTCCATTGTGTCGGTATTTTATACCATTTATTTCCATAAAGATATCTAGATGTTGCACATGTGTCTTAACTTTCATATTGTCGGTATTTTATACCTTTCTTGCACAAACTGCAAATGTGTTTATATTTCCATCGTAGCTTGTGCACAGTAAAGCAGTTGTCTGCTTCATTGTGCACTCAGCTACCACAGGCCTGGTCACAGACCGGGCCGCGGGGGCGTTGACCCCCGAAACTCTCTCCAGGTAAACTTCTCCTTACATTCAGTATACACTTGACTTTCATTTATGCTCCTTAATAGTTCTTAGTTCTGATGGTTTGGTTTCCAATTTGCTAAAGCCTAGAGGCAGGAGACATTATCCCTGGAACCCATCTGTTCTAATTCTGTGTTTCTCTATACTAGATTTTTTATTAAGTCGTTATTCTGTATATGTGACTGCCTCTCTTTAATACTCTAGAACACAGATATTCTCATGTGTATTAGAAGCCTTGAATATCCAGATTCATCACTGTTAAAGAACTCAACATTCTTATTAAAGTCACAAGGTACTCCTTACAATTGTGATGAATAAAGATTCCAATATGTTGCATAAGTGTCTCAATCTTCAACTTGTCGGTTTTTCAAACCATTCATCACAACTGTCTGACACTGCAGCATCATGGAACCTTGTTACAAAGAATTCTTCAACACTTGTCCAACCGTTGGACGAAGACCTACTTCGACTAGTGGATGGTACCACTATGACCTCACCTCCTCCTGCTTCGCCTGCACCTCACTACAGTATATAAGCCACGTCTACGGCCCTATGCTGTACATTCTACAAGATTGATGGACTGAACACATCGACTCAGGCTGAGGGACTGATTACCTCAAACTCCTCCTCTCCTTACGCCTTTCTACTTTGTATCGGACTGATGAAGCCACTGTGTGGCGAAACGTTTCCTGAATAAAGATTCCCATATGTTGCATAAGTGTCTCAATCTTCAACTCCTTACAATGCTCGAAACTATTAAAAAACAGTTGAAACAACAGTCACTAGAATTAATAAGGTAAAAGTATAAAATTAAGTGTCTGGAGATAGTACCGGTGTCCACAGGTAATTAATTTTTTTTTTTTGCATGGAAAAGCAAAAACTGTGAAAAATAGTGAAATTCCAAGCGCTTTCGTGATTTCTCATATTATAAACATCCTCGATATTGTTAGAAATCACGAAAGCACTTGGAATTTCACTATATTTTTCACAGTGGTTATATACAGTGTGACATGAAGAAGTTATACAGTGTGACATGCAGAAGTTATACAGTGTGACATGTAGAAGTTATATAGTGTGACATGTAGAAGTTATACAGTGTGACATGTAGAAGTCATACAGTGTGACATGTAGAAGTCATACAGTGTGACATGTAGAAGCCATAAAGTGTGACATGTAGAAGTCATACAGTGTGACATGTAGAAGTTATACAGTGTGACATGCAGAAGTCATACAGTGTGACATGTAGAAGTTATACAGTGTGACATGTAGAAGTCATACAGTGTGACATGTAGAAGTCATACAGTGTGACATGTAGAAGCCATAAAGTGTGACATGTATAAGTCATACAGTGTGACCTGCAGAGGTCATACAGTGTGTCATGTAGAAGTTATACAGTGTGACATGTAGAAGTCATACAGTGTGACATGTAGAAGTTATACAGTGTGACATGTAGAAGCCATAAAGTGTGACATGTAGAAGTCATACAGTGTGACATGTAGAAGTCATACAGTGTGACATGTAGAAGTCATACAGTGTGACATGTAGAAGTCATACAGTGTGACATGTAGAAGTTATACAGTGTGACATGTAGAAGTAATACAGTGTGACATGTAGAAGTCATACAGTGTGACATGTAGAAGCCATAAAGTGTGACATGTAGAAGTCATACAGTGTGAAATGTAAAAGTCATACAGTGTGACATGCAGAGGCCATAGTGTGACATGTAGAAGTCATACAGTGTGACATGTAGAAGTCATACAGTATGACATGTAGAAGCTATGCAGTGTGACCTGCAGAGGGCATACAGTGTGACATGTAGAAGTTATACAGTGTGACATGCAGAAGTCATACAGTGTGACTGTAGAAGTCATACAGTGGACTTAGAAGTCATACAGTGTGACATGTAGAAGTCATACAGTGTGACCTGTAGAAGTCATACAGTGTGTCATGTAGAAGTCATACAGTGTGACATGTAGAAGTCATACAGTGTGACATGTAGAAGTCATACAGTGCGACATGTAGAAGTCATACAGTGGACATGTAGAAGTCATACAGTGTGTCATGTAGAAGTCATACAGTGTGTCATGTAGAAGTCATACAGTGTGACATGTAGAAGTCATACAGTGCGACATGTAGAAGTCATACAGTGGGACATGTAGAAGTCATACAGTGTGACCTGCAGAGGTCATGCAGTGTGTCATATAGAAGTCATACAGTGTGACATGTAGAAGTCTCATGCAGCATGATCTGCAGAGGTTATACAGTGTGACCTGCAGAGGTCATACAGTGTGACCTGCAGAGGTCATACAGTGTGACCTGTACAAGCCATACAACGCCTGGGGAACGGGAAAGAATTAAGTGTGATGTAGAAGTGAATAATGTGACTTAATATCTTTGGAATGAAGAAGTCTACGTTCCTCTCATCAATCATCTCTGTTCAACTGAATTACTGTAAGAACCGTTCAACTAGTGTACTCAAATCATGTGTAACAATCTACGCCTTGACAACTGTAGCCATATACAGCATGTGTATTTTTTGCGCACTCACGCTCGTAATTTGCATGCGCATACATGCATTGGTTAATATGATGTGAAGTCTCGCGCGGAGGCTCGGGGACTGTGGGTGCTACTGCGAGGGAGTTTGCGGGTGGTGAGCAGTCGACATTGTGCACCTCTCTCTTCGTCTTAGTCAGGGAATGTATAGTCTCTGTGATTTGGTGAGTTTACCAGCTACTTAATCTCAGTGGTATGTAGCACTAGCTACTTCTTTAAGTGATTGTAGGGCATTAACCCGTCTACAGTGGTTGTAGCACTTACTACTGTGCTCAGTGTGTAGCACTTATACTTGCTCCAGTGGTTGTAGCACTACTACTGTCCTCAGTTCAGTGTGATTGTAGATCACTTACTACCTCCTGTTAGTAACTTATCCTCTTTTATATGCACTCAATAAAGTAACTTTTGACATTCTTTTCACTTCTCTTTCTTAGTATTATAGATGTAATGTTAAAGTGGCTGCTGAAGCATAGTAGGCTGTGTTACCTACGAGCAGACAGTGGCTTTATAAGCGGAACGAATATTTATTTTAGGGCTTGAAAAAAAAAGAGATGCTTCCCAGTCAATTCATCCCTAACGAGTACATCAAACTAATATTCACTCTGATCTGTACAAGTTCGTCTGCTTCATCTGCATTTACCCTTCTTCGTATATAACTTTGGTTATGACGCCTTCCGCTAATTGTGCAATAAGCATGGTACTTTGTTAGGTCCTTGGACTCGCCGATGTTAGGGGACTATAACTTGCTAATAGCACTCGGTCACTATTCAAGACCTCCCATTTCTCTTATGGGTATTCGTTACTCTGTCTGACTTTTTCGTGGTTGTAACACTAGCAACTGCCTGCCA
>NC_069419.1:40363660-40376160 GCF_026875155.1 Cherax quadricarinatus
TTTTTTTCTCTTTCTCTCTCTCTTTCACTAAAAAAAAAAAATGGTTGGGACTCGCGGGAATCAGGGATCAGATGACAATGGTATTTGGAAGGGAGGAATGCATGGAGGAGCAGGGAAAAGGATAGAGCAAGAATGGGAGAGAAAATTTAGGAGAGCTTTCTAAAAAAAAATGGAGAAAAAGCTCTCTGTGAAATGGGAAAAGAGGTTGGAGACGGAGCGAAGAATTGGGAGGCACAAGTCGAAACTGCAGTAGCCAGGGTAAAGGTTCTAAAATTTGAGGTAAACAGGCTGAAGCAAAGTCTCAGGGGTAGTGACCAGAGAAGACACACCATACGAAGCTGAGAGGCTGAACAGAAGGAAGGAGATATGAATTATGCAAAAGTCATATCAGCCTGCAAAGAAGGGCCAGGGAGTGGAAGGGAAGAGCAGAGGGTGCAGATGGAGAGGGGAATAGGTCGAATGCTGAGGCACAACCATGCTACCAAGAGCCACTGGAAAAATCAAGGGAGAAAATGACCATATACAGACAGGAACCAGAGTCACAGAGGGAGAGGCAATGGGAGGAGGAAAGGGTAAAATCAGTGATTATCCATGGGCTTCGGGAGAGAGAGGAAAGGACCCCCACTGAAAGACGGCAGGAAGAAAGAAAGGAGATTGAGAAAATCATCACGGAAATAGGGGGAGAAGACATGGATGAGATTGTAAATTTTCAGAGAATAGGGGGGTACTTGAAGGGGAGAAACCGACCGATCAAGCTGATTCTCAGGACAAAACAGTGCGGAACAGGATCCTCCAAGAGGAACCACGGTTGAAAAGCTCGGAAGAGTACAAGAAGGTGTTCCTAGACAGAGACAGAACTCAAACAGAGAGACAGCAGCTGAGGGAGAGGACAAAAAAAAGCGAAAAGGAGCTAGGAAAGGAGACAAGGATGGAACCAGCAGAGGTCAGTCAGAGCAGAACAGAGCAGCAAGGGCAAGCACACACACAACTATCCTCAAAACCCCACAACCTATCACACCATCCCAACACACAATACAATCCATACCCACAGCTTCCACCCAACCCCCAACCATAGAATCCCACAGTATGCTACCAGGTCTCCCACCCCCACAGGCCCCCCAAACCACAGTGTTGGAAAGGAAACTGAAGGTATGGTACACAAATGCTGATGGAATAACAAACAAGTGGGAGGAGTGGCACGAAAGAGTCAAAGAGGCATCACCAGACATCATAGCGATCACAGAAACCAAGCTTACAGGTATGATAACAGATGCTATCTTTCCAGCGGGATACCAGATCCTGAGAAAAGACAGAAGGAACAGGAGGGGGGGAGGAGGGGCATGTGGTATTGCTGATCAAACACCGATGGAATTTTGATGAGCTGGAGAGAGGAGACAGCGGAGAAGAAAGTGATTACATAGCAGGAACGCTTCACTCTGGAGGTCCCAAGGTGATAATTGCAGTGATGTATAACCCACCACAGAACAGCAGGAGGCCAAGGCAAGAGTATGACGAAAAGCAATAGAGCGATGGTTGACACACTGGTTTACAGTGGCCAGAAAGCTCATGCATGCAGGGCAAAGCTCCTGATCATGGACGACTTTAACCACAAGGAGATCGAATGGGAGAACTTGGAGCCACATGGGGGCCAAGATACATGGAGGGCTAAGATGTGGAGGTGGTACTGGAAAACTTCATGTACAAACACGTAAGGGACACTAAAAACAGAGAGAGGAGAGGATGAACCAGCAGACTGGACTTATATTCACCTTGAGTAGTGCAGATATTGAGGACATCACATATGAAAGACCCCTTGGGGCCAGCGATCATGTGGTTTTGAGCTTCGAATACACAGTAGAGCTACAAGTGGAGGGGGAAGCAGGAAGGCCAGGACAAATGAAACCAAACTACAGGAAAGGAGATTACACAGGAATGAGGAACTTCCTGAATGAGGTTCAGTGGGACAGAGAACTGGCAGGGAAGCCCGTTAATGAGATGATGGAATATGTAGCAACAATGTTTCAAGAAGGCTGAGGAGAGGTTTGTACCCAAGTGAACAGGAATAATGAAAAAGCCAGGATGACCCATGGTTCACCCAAAGATGCAAGGAGGGAAAAAACCCCAAATGTGCTAGGGAATGGAAGAAATATAGAAGGCAAAGGACCCAGGATAATAAGGAGAGCAGTTGTAGAGCCAGAACGAATATGCACAGATAAGAAGGGAGGCCCAACGTCAATATGAAAACGACATAGCAGCAAAAACCAAATCTGACCCGAAGCTGTTATACAGCCACATCAGGAAGAAAAACAACCCTCAAGGACCAGGTAAACAGGCTAAGGAAGGAAGGAGGAGAGACAACAAGAAATGACCGTGAAGTATGTGAGGAACTCAACAAGAGATTCAAGAAGTGTTCACAGAGGAGACAGAAAGGGGCTCCAGAAAGACGGAGAGGTGGGGTACACCACCATGTGCTGGACACAGTTTCACACAACCGGGAAGAAGTGAAGAGGCTTCTGAGTGAGCTAGATACCTCAAAGGCAATGGGACCAGTAACATCTCTCCATGGGTCCTGAGAGAGGGAGCAGAGGCGCTATGTGTACCCCTAACAACAATATTCAATACATCTAATCGAAACAGGGAGATTGCCTGAGGATGGAAGACAGCAAATGTAGTCCCAGTCTTTAAAAAAAGGGGACAGACATGAAGCACTGAATACAGACCAGTGTCATGACTGTATAGCATGCAAAATCATGGAAAACATTGTCAGGAGAAGAATGGTGGAACATCAAGAAAGGAATTGATCTCATCACCAGCAGCCAACAAGGTTTCAGAGACGGGAAAACCTGTGTCACAAACCTACTGGAGTTCTATGACATGGTGACAGCAGTAAGACAAAAGAGAGAGGGGTGGTTTGATTGCATTTTCTTGGACTGCAAGAAGGCGTTTGACACAGTACCACACAAAGATTAGTGTAAAAAACTGGAGGACCAAGCAGGGATAACGGGAAGGCACTGCAATGGATCAGGGAATACTTGTCAGGAAGACAGCAGCGAGTAAAGGTACGTGGCGAGGTGTCAGAGTGGGCACCTGTGACCAGCGGGGTCCCACAGGGGTCAGTCCTAGGACCAGTGCTGTTTCTGGTATTGTGAACATGACGGAAGGAATAAACTCCGAGGTCCCTGTTTTTCAGATGACGTGAAGTTTATGAGAAGAGTTCATTCGATCGAAGACCAGGGGAAATACAAAGGATCTGGACAGGTGCAGACCTGGTCCAGCAAACTGGGTCCTGGAGTTTTAATCCCCCAAAGTGAAAGTCATGAGGATTGGGGAAGGACAAAGAAGACCGCAGACGGAGTACAGTCTAGGGGGCCAGAGACTACAAACATCACTCAAGGAAAAAGATCTTGGGGTGGAGTATAACACCAGGCACATCTCCTGAAGGGCACATCAACCAAATAACTGCTGCAGCATATGGGGGCCTGGCAAACCTCAGAAACAGCATTCCGACATCTTAATAAGGAATCGTTCAGGACCCTGTACACCGTGTACGTTAGGCCCATATTGGAGTATGCGGCACCAGTTTGGAACCCACACCAGCCAAGCATATCAAGAAACTAGAAAAAAGTGCAAATGTTTGCAACAAGACTAGTCCCAGAGTTAAGAGGTATGTCCCAATGAGGAGCGGTTAAGGGAAATCAACCTGACGACACTGGAGGACAGGGGAGATAGGGGGATATGATAACGACTTACAAAATACTGAGAGGAATTGACAAGGTGGACAAAGACAGAATGTCCAGAGATTGGACACATAACAAGGGGGCACAGTTGGAAGTTGAAGAACAGATGAATCACAGGAATGTTTTGGAAGTATTTCTTCAGCCACAGAGTAGTCAGTAAGTGAATAGTTTTTGGGAAGCGATGTAGTGGAGGCAGGATCCATACATAGCTTTAAGCAGAGGTATGATAAAGCTCACGGCTCAGGGAGAGTGACCTAGTAGAGATCAGTGAAGAGGCGGGGCCAGGAGCTCGGACTCGACCCCCGCAACCTCAACTAGGTGAGTACAACTAGGTGAGTACACACACACACACACGCATCCACACACACACACACACACACACACACACACACACACACACACACACAAACACACACACACACACATACTCACACACACACTCACACACACACACACACACACACACACACACACACACACACACAAACACACACACACACATACACACACTCACACACACACACACACGCAAACACACACACAAACACACACACAACACACACACACACACACACACACACACACACACACACACAGGGCCAGGAGCTGAGTCTCGACCCCTGCAACCACAATTAGGTGAGTACACACACACACACACACACACACACACACACTGAAGTAAATAAACTCGAAGTTGTCGAACTAAATTTCCCACAAATGACAGTCTCATGAAAGGTGGATGAATTGCAGAGTAAAACAGGCGTCAGGTTAAGTATAGAGATTAACGCCTGCGACTCAGTGAGGGAATATATTAACAAGTACCATCAACTGTGTCATTGCTGCCAGGGTTGTCATTTGAACAGTGGTGATAATTCACAGCCGTGAGACCTTACATGATCTATGTGATGGTTGTATTAATGTGTGTGTGGGAATGTTGGTGAGTGTGTTACTGTGGGTCTGTGACTGAGCTGGTTGCTGCTGTGGGTCTGTGACTGAGCTGCATGTTGCTGTGGGTCTGGGACTGAGCTGGTTGCTGCTGTGGGTCTGGGACTGAGCTGGTTGCTGCTGTGGGTCTGGGACTGAGCTGCATGTTGCTGTGGGTCTGGGACTGAGCTGGTTGTTACTGTGGGTCTGGGACTGAGCTGGATGTTGCTGTGGGTCTGTTGTTGTGGGTAGTATTGATGGGTGGGGGATTATGGTAAAACGTTGTGGTTGTGGTGGTCGAAGGTGGAAGAGGCGCTGGGGTGTTATGGGTGGTGGTCCGAGCGGGGGGGGAATAGGATTGCCGTGGTGGTGGTAGTGGTTATAATAATAATGATAATAAATGATAATAATAATAATAATATAATAATAATAATAATAATAATAATAATAATAATAATAATAATAATAATAATAATAATAATAATAATAATAATAATATTATTATTATTATTATTATTATTATTATTATTATTAATATTATTATTATTATTATTATTAATGATAATAATATCATTATTAATAATAATAATATCATTATTAATAATAATGATGATAATAGTAATGATAATAATAATAACCTTTATTTCTACAAGTGCATGATGCAACTTATACAGACCATAACTGACATCACTGCCATACCATAAATAAAGTCCCTTGTTATGCAGAGCATTTCGGGCGAATTAGGTTAATTTTGTCCCCAGGATGCAACCCACACCAGTCGGCTAGGTGAAGAGAGACAGAAGGTGTCTTAAGGAAACACGCCCAATGTTTTCATCCGTACCGAGGACAGAACCACGGACCTGTGTGTACTGAGTGCTGTACAAACCAAGCTACGGGATGACGGGGTTGTGGTAAGTGTGGTGCTGGTGATGCTTCGTGCGTCAGCACCACCAGGCAGCTGGTGTGCATGCGCTGGCAGTGCTTCATGCTTAAACACCACCAAGGGCAGCGACCTGCTAACCTCCACATGCTCACAAACTTACACGAGGTCCTCCCCACTTTGTCAAAAGCAGAATGAACACCCTCAATTAACTCCCGCCCGGCCAGGCGGAGATTAAGACTCTCTTCTGGGAGACGGAGCTCCAACATGTGGAATATGACGATGATTACCCAGTATAACTATGTGGTGGCAGATGTCACATATCTAAACATCATCTTCACGTCACTAGGGCTGTCCGGGTCATGTTAAGGTCAACACAACTTGTGCCAGGGTTACGTAATGTCTGGCACTGTGTGCTCTCTGGTTACACCTCTACTGATAAACTGGCTTAAAATATCGTGCAGTTGACTACAATCTTGTGTACAGAGTTGCTTTGCCATGATAAATTAAAGTAAATCGTGCCAGGATTAATTGGTCTCAACATCTGCCGCTGAAACTCAAGAACGACGACCCTAAAAATATGACAAATCATTCCTCTGCTAAGATAGTCTCTGTGTTTAAGAGACTAATGAAAATGTGTTTACAGTGAATATATAAAAAATATTACTAAAAGAATATATATATATATATATATATATATATATATATATATATATATATATATATATATATATATATATATATATATATATCAATAACAATACTGCAACTAGCCAAGGGCTCAAACCCATGTTGTTTTAGCCCGCCTCATTGTGAGCGAAAACACATGACGCTATAACCCACAGGACCACGCAATCCTACAAGAACCAAGCACCCAGACTAGCTTAGTGTGTTACCCTTGGTCCGAGAACATACGGAGGTGTGGGTGCTTGGTTCTTGTAGGAATGCGTGGTCCTGTGGGTTAGAGCGTCATGTGTTTTCACTCACCATGAGGCGGGCCAAAACAACATGGGTTCGAGAACTTGGCTAGTCACAGTATTGTTACTGATCAATACCACTCGTTCGTAGTTACAATAAAAGAAATGACTGCATTTCTTTTATACAAAAAATGATTGCAAAGTATGTAAGGAGATCAACATGAGATTCAAAGACGTGTTCACTGAGGAGACAGAAGGGACTCCAGAAAGACAGAGTGATGGGGTGCACCATCAACTGCTGGACACAATACATACAACCGAGGAGGAGGTGAAGAAGCTGCTAAGCGAACCAGGTACCTCAAAGGCGGATAACATCCCTGCGTGGGTCCTGAAAGAGGGAGCAGAGGCGTTCTCTGTACCACTAACAATCTTCAACACATCTATCGAATTAGCTACCTGAGGTATGAAAGACAGCAAATGTAGCCCCAGTTTTTTAAAAAAGGAGACATGTACGCAGCATTAAACTACAGACCACTGTCACTGACATGTATAGTATGCAAAGATTTTTAGAAGAGTAGTGGAGCACCTAGAAAGGAATGAGCTTATCAACGACAACCAGCACGGATTCAGAGACGGGAAATCCTGTGTCACAAACCTACTGAAGTTCTATGACAGGGTGACAACAGTAAGACAAGAGAGAGAGAAAGGTGGGTAGATTGCATTTTTGGGGGGCTATAAGAAGGCTCTTGACACAGTTCCACGCAAGAGATTAGTGCGAACGCTGGAGGACCAGACATGTATAACAGGGAAGGCACTGCAATGGAATAGAGAATACCTGACGGGAAAGGCATCAGCGAGTCATGATACATGACGAGGTGTCAGAGTGGGCGCCTGTGACAAGCGGGGTTCAACAGGGGTCAGTCCTAGGACCTGTGCTGTTTCTGGTGTATGTGAATGACATAACGGAAGGAACAGACTCAGAAGTGTTCTTGTTTGCAGACGATGTGAAGTTAATGAGGAGAGTTCAATCGGAGAAATATCAGGCAGAACTACAAAGAGACCTGGGCAAGCTGCAGGCATGATCCTGTAACTGGGTTCTGGTGTTCAGTCCCATCAAGTGCAAAGTCATGAAGATCGGGGAAGGGCAAAGAAGACCAGAAAGTACAGTCTAGGGGGCCTGAGGCTACAAACCCTACTCAAGGAAAAGGATCTTGGTGTGAATATAATACTAAGCACATCTGAGGCGCACATCAACCAAATAACTGCTACTGCATATGGGCGGCTAGCAAACCTAAGAGTAGCATTCCGACATCTCAGTAAGGAGCCATTAAAGACTCTACACCGTGTTTATCAGACCCATATTGGAGTATACAGCACCAGTTTGGAACCCTACACCTGGCCAACCACGTCAAGAAATTAGAGAAAGTTCAAAGGTTTGGAACGAGACTAGTCCCGTAGCTCAAAGGCATGTCTCCTAAGAAAGGTTAAGAGAAATCGACCTGACAACACTGAAGGACCGGAGAGATATGGCAGATATGATAACGACATAAGAAATACTGAGAGGAATCGATAAGATGGGCAGAAACAGGATGCTCCAAAGATGGGACACAGCAACAAGGGGTCACAACTGGATGCTGAAGATTCAGATGAGTCACAGGGATGTTAGGAAGTATTAATTCAGTCATAGAGTTGTCAGGAAGTGACAGTGAGGTAGTGGAAGCAGCTCCATACATAGCTTTAAGAAAAGGTGTGATAAAGCTCACGGAGCAGGGAGAGTGACCTAGTGGCGACTCTCAAAGAAGCGGGGCCAGGAGCTATGATTCGACTCTACCAACCACAATTAGGTGAATTAGGTGACTACACGCACGCACCACACTCTCACACACACACACACACACACACACACACACACACACACACACACACACACACACACACACACACACACACACACCACACACACACACACCACATACACACGCACACACACATATACACACACGGAGGCGCCAGGAGGTATGACTCGACACCTGCAACCACAACTAGGTGAGTACACACACATACGTAAATTAAAATTATGAGCTACTGGTATGCTAGGATGGCGAGTTATAAGAACATATGAACATAAGAAAGAAGGAACACTGCAACAGGCCTACTGGCCTATGCGAGACAGGTCCAATTCTCCCACAGGCTTAAGCCAATGACTTGACCTAGTCAGGTCAGACACGTCACTTAAGGAAGGAGCACGGCATCAAACCTAGTAGCACAAGCTAGTTAGGTCCAACTCACACCCACTCATGTATTTATCCAACCTATTTTTAAAACTACACAACGTTTTAGCTTCTATGACGGTACTCGGGAGTTTGCTCCACTCATCCACAACTCTATTACCAAACCAGTGCTTTCCTATATCCTTCCTGAATCTGAATTTTTCCGATTTAAAGACATTGCTGCGAGTCCTGTTTATGTTAAATATTTTTAGCACGTTATTTACATCCCCTTTATTAATTCCTGTTTTCCATTTATACACCTCAATCATATCCCCTTAATTCTACGCCTTTCTAGAGAGTGCAGATTCAGGGACCTCAGTCTATCCTCATAGGGAAGATTTCTGATACATGGGATCAACTTTGTCATCCTCCTTTGTACGTTTTCCAGTGCATTTATATCCATTCTGTAATAGGGTGACCAAAACTGCGCAGTATAATCTAAATGAGGCCTAACCAAGGATATATAGAGATGAAGATCAACCTGAGGACTTCTATTATTTATACTTCTTGCTATGAAGCCAAGAATTCTGTTAGCTTTATTGCGAACACTAATGCACTGTTGTCTTGGTTTCAGATTACTGCTAACTAGAACTCCTAAATCCTTTTCACAATCCGTAATATTAATATCTACAATATTTAGTTTATATGTGGCATGGTTATTTTCCTGTCCAACATTTAGAAGAAATGCTAAAAAATGTTATTTATAACATATAACATGGATGGTTCTCACACCTTAAAAAAAATAAGTTAGAAAATGTTCAAAGAAGACCTACGAAATTAGTATCTGATTAAAAATATGAACTGTGAGTAAAGACTAAAGCATCCAAGTTGTGCAGTCCGGCTGACAGCAGCAACACTGCAGTCCGGCTGACAGCAGCAACACTGCAGTCCGGCTGACAGCAGCAACACTGCAGTCCGGCTGACAGCAGCAACACTGCAGTCCGGCTGACAGCAGCAACACTGCAGTCCGGCTGACAGCAGCAACACTGGAGACATTATATCCACATATGAGATCACAGAAGGTAAGAGAGAGCAGGTAAAAATTGTTTTGTACCTACAACATTGACAACGAGAAGCTCCGGGTGTAAACAAGAAGCTACGGGTGTAAACAAGAAGCTACGGGTGTAAACAAGAAGCTACGGGTGTAAACAAGAAGCTACGGGTGTAAACAAGAAGCTACGGGTGTAAACAAAAAGTAGGGGTGTAAACAAGAAGCTACGGGTGTAAACAAGAAGCTACGGGATAAACAAGAAGCTCCGGGTTAAAACAAGAAGCTACGGGTGTAAAACAAGAAGCTACGGGTGTAAACAAGAAGCTACGGGTGTAAACAAGAAGCTAGGGTGTAAACAAAAGCTCCGGGTGTAAAAAAGAAGCTGGGGTGTAAACAAGAAGCCCCGGGTGTAAAAAAGAAGCTACGGGTGTAAACAAGAAGCTACGGGTGTAAACAAGAAGCTACGGGTGTAAACAAGAAGCAGGGGTGTAAACAAGAAGCTACGGGTTGTAAACAAGAAGCTACGGGTGTAAACAAGAAGCTACGGGGGGTAAACAAGAAGCTCCGGGTGTAAACAAGAAGCTACGGTGTAAAAAAGAAGCCCGGGTTGTAAACAAGAAGCAAACGGGGTAAACAAGAAGCTACGGGTGTAAACAAGAAGCTCCGGGTGTAAACAAGAAGCTCCGGGTGTAAACAAGAAGCTCCGGGTGTAAACAAGAAGCTACGGGTGTAAACAAGAAGCTACGGGTGTAAACAAGAAGCTCCGGGTGTAAACAAGAAGCTACGGGTGTAAACAAGAAGCTACGGGTGTAAACAAGAAGCTCCGGGTGTAAACAAGAAGCTCCGGGTGTAAACAAGAAGCTCCGGGTGTAAACAAGAAGCTACGGGTGTAAACAGAAGACTACGGGTGTAAACAAGAAGCTCCGGGTGTAAACAAGAAGCTTCGGTGTAAACAAGAAGCTACGGGTGTAAACAGAAGCTACGGGTGTAAACAAGAAGCTCCG
This sequence comes from Cherax quadricarinatus, assembly GCF_026875155.1. Lineage (NCBI taxonomy): Eukaryota > Metazoa > Arthropoda > Malacostraca > Decapoda > Parastacidae > Cherax > Cherax quadricarinatus. The sequence continues at coordinate 40,374,384 of NC_069419.1, forward strand.
GATGTAAACAAGAAGCTCCGGGTGTAAACAAGAAGTTACGGGTGTAAAGAAGAAGCTCCGGGTGTAAACAAGAAGCTACGTGTGTAAACAAGAAGCTACGGGTGTAAACAAGAAGCTCCGGGTGTAAACAAGAAGTTACGGGTGTAAAGAAGAAGCTCCGGGTGTAAACAAGAAGCTACGGTGTAAACAAGAGCTACGGATGTAAACAAGAAGGTACGGGTGTAAACAAGAAGCTACGGGTGTAAACAAGAAGCTACGGGTGTAAACAAGAAGCTACGGGTGTAAACAAGAAGCTCCGGGTGTAAACAAGAAGCTACGGATGTAAACAAGAAGCTACGGGTGTAAACAAGAAGCTACGGGTGTAAACAAGAAGCTACGGGTGTAAACAAGAAACTACGGGTGTAAACAAGAAGCTCCTGGTGTAAACAAGAAGCTTCGGGTGTAAACAAGAAGCTCCGGGTGCAAACAAGAAGCTACGGGTGTAAACAAGAAGCTACGGGTGTAAACAAGAAGCTACGGGTGTAAACAAGAAGCTACGGGTGTAAACAAGAAGCTACGGGTGTAAACAAGAAGCTACGGGTGTAAACAAGAAGCTACGGGTGTAAACAAGAAGCTACGGGTGTAACAAGAAGCTACGGGTGTAAACAAGAAGCTACGGGTGTAAACAAGAAGCTACGGGTGTAAACAAGAAGCTCCGGGTGTAAACAAGAAGCTTCGGGTGTAAACAAGAAGCTCCGGGTGTAAACAAGAAGCTACGGATGTAAACAAGAAGCTACGGGTGTAAACAAGAAGCTACGGGTGCAAACAAGAAGCTACGGGTGTAAACAAGAAGCTCCGGGTGTAAACAAGAAGCTACGGGTGTAAACAAGAAGCTACGGGTGTAAACAAGAAGCTACGGGTGTAGACAAGAAGCTCCGGGTGTAAACAAGAAGCTTCGGGTGTAAACAAGAAGCTAGGGGTGTAAACAAGAAGCTACGGGTGTAAACAAGAAGCTCCGGATGTAAACAAGAAGCTCCGGGTGTAAACAAGAAGTTACGGGTGTAAAGAAGAAGCTCCGGGTGTAAACAAGAAGCTACGTGAGTAAACAAGAAGCTACGGGTGTAAACAAGAAGCTCCGGGTGTAAACAAGAAGTTACGGGTGTAAAGAAGAAGCTCCGGGTGTAAACAAGAAGCTACGGGTGTAAACAAGAAGCTACGGATGTAAACAAGAAGGTACGGGTGTAAACAAGAAGCTACGGGTGTAAACAAGAAGCTACGGGTGTAAACAAGAAGCTACGGGTGTAAACAAGAAGCTCCGGGTGTAAACAAGAAGCTACGGATGTAAACAAGAAGCTACGGGTGTAAACAAGAAGCTACGGGTGTAAACAAGAAGCTACGGGTGTAAACAAGAAACTACGGGTGTAAACAAGAAGCTCCGGGTGTAAACAAAAGCTTCGGGTGTAAACAAGAAGCTCCGGGTGCAAACAAGAAGCTAGGGTGTAAACAAGAAGCTACGGGTGTAAACAAGAAGCTACGGTGTGTAAACAAGAAGCTACGGGTGTAAACAAGAAGCTACGGGTGCAAACAAGAAGCTACGGGTGTAAACAAGAAGCTACGGGTGTAAACAAGAAGCTACGGGTGTAACAAGAAGCTACGGGTGTAAACAAGAAGCTACGGGTGTAAACAAGAAGCTACGGGTGTAAACAAGAAGCTCCGGGTGTAAACAAGAAGCTTCGGTGTAAACAAGAAGCTCCGGTGGTAAACAAGAAGCTACGGGTGTAAACAAGAAGCTACGGAT
>NC_069419.1:40381160-40413660 GCF_026875155.1 Cherax quadricarinatus
CTAGCAAGCCGGTCGTAACGCTAGCAAGCCGGTCGTAACGCTAGCAAGCTGGTCGTAACGCTAGCAAGCCGGTCGTAACGCTAGCAAGCCGGTCGTAACGCTAGCAAGCTGGTCGTAACGCTAGCAAGCCGGTCGTAACGCTAGCAAGCCGGTGCGTTACGCATTGCTCAGAGATAGAAGATACTGTAACTAGATTTACGCGAACATAAATTATTTGTGACACAGTTAAAACTGTCTTCTTATTCATACCTCGAAAGGTGGCCATAGCTTGAGCTTAAGCTGAAGTTATTTCTCTGATGATCGCCCTGAGGAGTTTGATGGACACTTTACCCATTTAGTTATAACTTACAGCAGATGGAAGAACAGTGATTCAGCTAATCAGAATTCTCCTGTAGCCGCATGGAAAAAAAGACAGGAGAAAAATAAAGGTTACCACGGCCCAAATATATCTGTAAATATTTCATTGTGTAGATATACACCGAGAGTTATATATCTTCCAGTGTATATTCACCGAGAGGTGAATATCTCGGTGTTTATGCAATGAACGTTTATTTCAACAATGTATATTCACAAGAGGTATATACATCTCAGTGTTTATGCAATGAACATTCACTTTCATATCATTTAGGTCCGAAAATAATTTTAATATTAAATTTTTAGGTAACTTACAGCCTTGAAAATACACTTGTAGTCGAGAGGCTTCACACACACAGTCTGGTTAACTAACTGCAGAGGACATACAAATGCGTTTTTTTGACGTCAAGAAGAGACGCAATAAACAGTTTGTAGAGGAGAAGCGAGGAGAGAGAGAGAGAGTGAATAAATACATGGTTAGAGCAGTACCAGGTCGAGGCGGAGTTTAACCTCCTCTCCCGTGTACGTGAAATAAGCCGACATGTTTCTTAGTCATCATACTTGATGTGTTGTGATGGCAGCTGCTGCAGCCGCTCTCTCCTCTACTTCACGATGTGTTGTGATGGCAGCTGCTGCAGCCGCTCTCTTCTCTACTTCACGATGTGTTGTGATGGCAGCTGCTGCAGCCGCTCTCTTCTCTACTTCACGATGTGTTGTGATGGCAGCTGCTGCAGCCGCTCTCTCCTCTACTTCACGATGTGTTGTGATGGCAGCTTGCTGCAGCCGCTCTCCTCTCTACTTCACGATGTGTTGTGATGGCAGCTGCTGCAGCCGCTCTCTCCTCTACTTCACGATGTGTTGTGATGGCAGCTGCTGCAGCCGCTCTCTCCTCTACTTCACGATGTGTTGTGATGGCAGCTGCTGCAGCCGCTCTCTTCTCTACTTCACGATGTGTTGTGATGGCAGCTGCTGCAGCCGCTCTCTCCTCTACTTCACGATGTGTTGTGATGGCAGCTGCTGCAGCCGCTCTCTTCTCTACTTCACAATGTTTGTGATGGCAGCTGCTGCAGCCGCTCTCTCCTCTACTTCACGATGTGTTGTGATGGCAGCTGCTGCAGCCGCTCTCTTCTCTACTTCACAATGTGTAGTGATGGCAGCTGCTGCAGCCGTTCTCTTCCCCTACTTCACATGTGTAGTGATGGCAGCTGCTGCAGCCGCTCTCTTCTCTACTTCACAATGTGTAGTGATGGCAGCTGCTGCAGCCGTTCTCTTCTCTACTTCACGATGTGTTGTGATGGCAGCTGCTGCAGCCGCTCTCTCCTCTACTTCACGATGTGTTGTGATGGCAGCTGCTGCAGCCGCTCTCTTCTCTACTTCACGATGTGTTGTGATGGCAGCTGCTGCAGCCGCTCTCTTCTCTACTTCACGATGTGTTGTGATGGCAGCTGCTGCAGCCACTCCCCTCCTCTACTTCACGATGTGTTTGTGATGGCAGCTGCTGCAGCCGCTCTCTTCTCTACTTCACGATGTGTTGTGATGGCAGCTCTGCAGCCACTCTCTCCTCTACTTCACGATGTGTTGTGATGGCAGCTGCTGCAGCCGCTCTCCCTTTTCTACTTCACGATGTGTTGTGATGGCAGCTGCTGCAGCCGTTCTCTCCTCTACTTCACAATGTGCTGTGATGGCAGCTGCTGCAGCCGCTCTCTCCTCTACTTCACGATGTGTTGTGATGGCAGCTGCTGCAGCCGCTCTCTCCTCTACTTCACGATGTGTTGTGATGGCAGCTGCTGCAGCCGCTCTCTTCTCTACTTCACGATGTGTTGTGATGGCAGCTGCTGCAGACGCTCTCTTCTCTATTTCACGATGTGTTGTGATGGCAGCTGCTGCAGATGCTCTCTTCTCTACTTCACGACGTGCTGTGATGGCAGCTGCTGCAGCCACTCTCTTCTCTACTTCACGACGTGTTGTGATGGCAGCTGCTGCAGCCGCTCTCTTCTCTACTTCACGATGTGTTGTGATGGCAGCTGCTGCAGCCGCTCTCTTCTCTACTTCACGACGTGTTGTGATGGCAGCTGCTGCAGCCGCTCTCTTCTCTACTTCACGATGTGTTGTGATGGCAGCTGCTGCAGCCACTCTCTCCTCTACTTCACGATGTGTTGTGATGGCAGCTGCTGCAGCCGCTCTCTTCTCTACTTCACGATGTGTTGTGATGGCAGCTGCTGCAGCCGCTCTCTCCTCTACTTCACGATTTGTTGTGATGGCAGCTGCTGCAGCCGCTCTCTTCTCTACTTCACAGTTGTTGTGATGGCAGCTGCTGCAGCTGCTCTCTTCTCTACTTCACGATGTGTTGTGATGGCAGCTGCTGCAGCCGCTCCTTCTCTATTTCACGACGTTTGTGATGGCAGCTGCTGCAGCCGCTCTCTTCTCTACTTCACGATGTGTTGTGATGGCAGCTGCTGCAGCCGCTCTCTTCTCTACTTCACGATGTGTTGTGATGGCAGCTGCTGCAGCCGCTCTCTTCTCTACTTCACGACGTGTTGTGATGGCAGCTGCTGCAGCCGCTCTCTCCTCTACTTCACGATGTGTTGTGATGGCAGCTGCTGCAGCCGCTCTCTTCTCTACTTCACAATGTGTTGTGATGGCAGCTTCTGCAGCCGCTCTCTTCTCTACTTCACGACGTGTTGTGGTGGCAGCTGCTGCAGCCGCTCTCTCCTCTACTTCACGATGTGTTGTGATGGCAGCTTCTGCAGCCGCTCTCTCCTACTTCTCACGATGTTTGTGATGGCAGCTCTGCAGCCTCTCTTCTCTACTTCACGATGTGTTGTGATGGCAGCTGCTGCAGCCGCTCTCTCCTCTACTTCACGATGTGTTGTGATGGCAGCTTTCTGCAGCCGCTCTCTCCTCTACTTCACGATGTGTTGTGATGGCAGCTGCTGCCAGCCGCTCTCTTCTCTACTTCACGATGTGTTGTGATGGCAGCTGCTGCAGCCACTCTCTCCTCTACTTCACGATGTGTTGTGATGGCAGCTGCTGCAGCCGCTCTCTTCTCTACTTCACGATGTGTTGTGATGGCAGCTGCTGCAGCCACTCTCTTCTCTACTTCACGATGTGTTGTGATGGCAGCTGCTGCAGCCGCTCTCTTCTCTACTTCACGATGTGTGTGATGGCAGCTGCTGCAGCCGTCTCTCTCTACTTCACGATGTGTTGTGATGGCAGCTGCTGCAGCCGCTCTCTCCTACTTCACGATGTGTTGTGATGGCAGCTGCTGCAGCCGCTCTCTCCTCTACTTCACGATGTGTTGTGATGGCAGCTGCTGCAGCCGCTCTCTCCTCTACTTCACGATGTGTTGTGATGGCAGCTGCTGCAGCCGCTCTCTCCTCTACTTCACGATGTGTTGTGATGGCAGCTGCTGCAGCCGCTCTCTTCTCTACTTCACGATGTGTTGTGATGGCAGCTGCTGCAGCCGCTCTCTCCTCTACTTCACGATGTGTTGTTTATGGCAGCTGCTGCAGCCGTCTCTTCTCTACTTCACGACGTGCTGTGATGGCAGCTGCTGCAGCCGCTCTCTCCTCTACTTCACGATGTGTTGTGATGGCGCTGCTGCAGCCGCCTCTCTTCTCTACTTCACGATGTGTTGTGATGGCAGATGCTGCAGCCACTCTCTCCTCTACTTCACGATGTGTTGTGATGGCAGCTGCTGCAGCCGCTCTCTCCTCTACTTCACGATGTGTTGTGATGGCAGCTGCTGCAGCCGCTCTCTTCTCTTAATAAATATTGATTTATAACTTTAAAAATAAAATTTATAACTTTAAAGAAGATATATCATAACTTTGAAGAAAAAACTTATAACTCTGAAAAATGTACATATTATTATTTTAATGATCTTAAAAATAACCAAAAAAATGGTTATAACCTTGACCATAATTTTGAAAGGGGTGAACCGGTAAGCCAGCGGAAGGCGTCAGTCAGATGACCAAAAAGCTCCAACAGCGGGTCATCATCTGACTAAGACCCGCGTCAGGAAACACTTGTCCTGTTTCCTGACGAACCTAATCTAACTTAACTTAAAAAACTTCATGACTAACTTTTAAATAATACAAATTATAACTTGAAGTCAGGTAAATTATTGTTATAAAGAACACAGCTTATAACTTTAAAGAATAATATTTATATTTTGAAAGAAAACAATTAATAATTTTGAAGAAAGTAACATTACTCTGAGGTATATAAAATTATTATTTTAATGAACTTAATTTATAGCTTGTGTAGTATATTGTAGATCATTGCACCAGATATTGTTAGTCAGTGCCTATTGCAAGACTGCCGAGAATGTAGCCAAAGTGTAGAGTGTATCATCTGAACACTTACCACTCACAAGTCCCTAGTAACAGATAATGGAGGTGAATTCTGTAATGAGATTCTTGAAAAGTTGTGTACTTTGTACAAGATCTCTAAGTCAACCATTGTTCCCCATCATCCTGCAAGTAATGGTTTGGCGGAACGAACCAATAAGAGAGTACTTGATGTCTTGAGAGTCACAGTGAAACTTGGGATAAAGTCATACCTGATGTTCAGTGTGCTATAAATTCTGCTGACAATGCTTCGGTAGGTGACACCCCGCACTGTACAGTGTAGACAAGAGTTTGCCTTATGAGTTGTTATATTCGATGCCGAAACCCAATTACAGCCCTGATGATTTCATATTCACTCGTACAAGTCTAGCTCAAGGTGTTTTCAGAAGAATCCGAGAAACACTACGTTAATCAACAGCAGAATTTACAAGAGTAACTAACAGTCGTGCTAAGCCGACCAAGATTAAAGTAGGTTCGAGAGTAATGCTGACTAACATCTATAAACATCCGAAATGCCTAAGCTCGATCAAAAGTTTGGTGGTCCTTATCGAGTAGATAAACATATCAATGGCAATAAGTATAAAGTTAGAGAAATTAGTACGGGTCAGTATAAAGAATCGCATTTAGATCACATAAAGTTAGTATGCAATGTTGATGATGATGTTCCTACCCAGACTAATGTGACAGAGTCTGACAATACTCTTGACTCTGTACCTTCTACCTCTAACACTCAATCAGACAATCAACCAGAATGTTGTTATTCCTTGTGTACATGACAAGTACTGAGAAACTCTCAAGTATCTTCTGTAAATACTCATTCAGATCTTCCTCAGTCACATCATGTGTTCGCCATTGCAAAAAAATTCGATCTTCCCAGAGATGACAACCATTCTGCATATGTAAATCTTACTCTAGCAGAGTTGGGTTTAAATGTGCATAGCTTGTATAATTAGATGATCAAGTTGAATGAAGTTGTCAACTGTGTGTTTTATTATTATCTGATCAGTTTTCAAAAAAAAAAAAAAATTGTGTTCACATTCCCTCCGAATTCTGAGATTTAGCAGTAATGACTTGTGCGTGCCAGGTCTGCCTTTTCTGTTAAACACTTTCACTTTTGTAAGTATATATTCTTCCTCCTTAGTATCCGTAGACTACATGATCGATCGATCAGTTCTATCTTTTATTGTACTGTGATTTGTTACTATAATTTATAATGCATTCCCTATTATGATAATAATGTTAATATCAGCAATAGCAATCATGATAACAATACCTGGAGTTTACCTGTAGTTTACCTGGAGAGAGTTCCGGGGGTCAACGCCCCCGCGGCCCGGTCTGTGACCAGGCCTCCTGGTGGATCAGAGCCTGATCAACCAGGCTGTTGCTGCTGGCTGCATGCAAACCAACGTACGAGCCACAGCCCGGCTGGTCAGGAACCGACTTTAGGTGCTTGTCCAGTGCCAGCTTGAAGACTGCCAGGGGTCTGTTAGTAATCCCCTTTATGTATGCTGGGAGGCAGTTGAACAGTCTCGGGCCCCTGACACTTATTGTATGGTTTCTTAACGTGCTAGTGACACCCCTGCTTTTCATTGGGGGGATGGTGCATCGTCTGCCAAGTCTTTTGCTTTCGTAGTGAGTGATTTTCGTGTGCAAGTTCGGTACTAGTCCCTCTAGGATTTTCCAGGTGTATATAATCATGTATCTCTCCCACCTGCGTTCCAGGGAATACAGGTTCAGGAACCTCAAGCGGTCCCAGTAATTGAGGTGTATTATCTCCATTATGCGCGCCGTGAAGGTTCTCTGTACATTTTCTAGGTCAGCAATTTCACCTGCCTTGAAAGGTGCTGTTAGTGTGCAGCAATATTCCAGCCTAGATTAGAACAAGTGACCTGAAGAGTGTCATCATGGGCTTGGCCTCCCTAGTTTTGAAGGTTCTCATTATCCATCCTGTCATTTTTCTAGCAGATGCGATTGATACAATGTTATGGTCCTTGAAGGTGAGATCCTCCGACATGATCACTCCCAGGTCTTTGACGTTGGTGTTTCGCTCTATTTTGTGGCCAGAATTTGTTTTGTACTCTGATGAAGATTTAATTTCCTCGTGTTTACCATATCTGAGTAATTGAAATTTCTCATCGTTGAACTTCATATTGTTTTCTGCAGCCACTGAAAGATTCGGCTGATGTCCGCCTGGGCCTTGCAGTGTCTGCAATGGAAGACACTGTCATCCAGATTCGGGTGTCATCTGCAAGGAAGACACGGTGCTGTGGCTGACATCCTTGTCTATGTCGGATATGAGGATGAGGAACTAGATGGGACCGAGTACTGTGCCTTGTGGAACAGAGCTTTTCCCCGTAGCTGCCTCGAACTTTACTCTGTTGACGACTACTTCGATTTTCTGTTAGTGAGGAAATTATAGATCCATCGACCGATTTTTCCTGTTACCCTTTAGCACGCATTTTGTGCGCTATTAGCCATGGTCACACTTGTCGAAGGCTTTTGCAAAGTCTGTATATATTACATCTGAATTCTTTTTATCTTCTAGTGCATTTAGGACCTTGTCGTAGTGATCCAATAGTTGATAAAGACAGGAGCGACCTGTTCTAAACCCATGTTGCCTGGGTTTGTTGTAACTGTTGGGTTTTAGATGGGTGGTGATCTTGTTCTTAGGACCCTTTCAAAGATTTTTATGATATGGGATGTTAGTGTATTTGGGCTGTTTGTTCTTTGCTGTTGCTTTACTGCCCCCTTTGTGGAGTGGGGCTATGTCTGTTGTTTTTAGTAACTGTGGGACGACCCCCGTGTCCATGCTCCCTCTCCATAGAAATAATGATAATGGGAGAAGAAGAAGAAGAAGAAGAAGAAGAAGAAGAAGAAGAAGAAAAAAGAAGAAAAAGAAAAAAGAAGAAGAAGAAGAAAAAAGAAGAAGAAGAAAAGGGGAAAAAGAAAGAAGAAGAAAGAGAAGAAGGAAAAGAAGAAAAAATGAAGAAAGAAGAAGAAGAAGAAGAAAAAGAGAGAGAAAAAGAAGAAGAAGAAGAGAAGAAGAAGAGAAGAAAAAGAAGAAGAAGAAAGAAAGGGGAAAAAAGAAGGAAAAAGAAGAAGAAAGAAGAAGAAGAAGAAGGAGAAGAAGAAGAGGGAAGAAGAAGAAGAAGAAGAAAAAAGAGAAGAAGAAGAGAGAAGAAGAAGAAAAAGACGAAGAAGAAGAAGAAGAAGAAGAAGAGAGAGAAGAAGAAAAAAGAAGAAGAAGAAGAAGAAAAAGAAAAGAAGAAAGAAGAAGAAGAAGAAGAGAAGAAGAAGAAGAAGAAAGAAGAAGAAAAAGAAGAAGAAGAAGAAAAAGTGTGAGAAGAGAAGAAAGAAGAAGAAAAAGAAGAAAGAAGAAGAAGAAGAAGAAAGAAAGAAGAAGAAGAAAAGAAAGAAGAAGAAAGAAGAAAGAAGAAGAAGAAGGAAGAAGAAGAAGAAGAAGAAGAAGAGAAGAAGAAGAAAGAAAAAAGAAAAGAAGAAAAAAGAAGAAGAAAAAAGACGAAGAAGAAGAAGAAGAAGAAGAAGAAGAAGAAAGAAAGAAGAAAGAAGAAAAAGAAGAAGAAAAGAAGAAGAAGAAGAAGAAGAAGAAGAAGAAGAAGAAGAAGAAGAAGAAGAAGAAGAAGAAGAAGAAGTAAAGAAGAAGATGATGAAGGAAGATGAAGAAAATGAAGAAGAAGAAGAAAAGAAGAAGAAGAAGAAGAAGAAGAAAAAGAAGAAGATGATGATGATGATGATGATGATGAAGAAAATAAAGAAGAAGAGAGAAGAAGAAGAAGAAGAAGAGGATGATGTTGAAGAAAATGAAGAAGAAGAAGAAGAAGAAAAAGGGAAGAAAAGAAGAAGAAGAAAAGAAGAAAAAGAAGAAAGAAGAAGAAGAAGAAGGAGAAAAAAGAAAGAAGAAGAAGAAGAAAATGAAGAAGAAGAAGAAGAAGAAGAAAAGAAGAAGAAGAAAAGAAAAGAAGAAGAAGAAGGAAGAAGAAGAAGAAGAAGAAGAAGATATGATGATGAAGAAGAAGGGAAGAAGAAGAAGAAGAAAAAAGAAGAAGAAGAAGAAGAAGAAAGAAGAGAAGAAGAAGATAGATGATGATGAGATGAAGAAAATGAAGAAAGAAGAAGGAGAAGAAGAAGAAGAAGAAGAAGAAGAAGAAGAAGAAGAGAAGAGAAGAAGAAGAAGATGAAGAAGAAGAAGAAGAAGAAGAAGAAGAGAAGAAGAAGAAGAAGAAGATGATGATGATGATGATGAAGAAAATGAAGAAGAAGAAGATGAAGAAAATGAAGAAGAAGATGAAGAAGAAGAAGAAGAAGAAGAAGAAGAAGAAGAAGAAGAAGAAGAAGAAGAAGAAGAAGAAGAAGAAGAAGAAGAAGAAGAAGAAGAAGAAGAAGAATTAGAAGAAGAAGAACCAATTTTCTTAGTAGAATGAACAAGACAAGTGCGTGAGTATCGCAAAGGAAGAAATTCATAATATTACGAATAAGTTACGCAATGAGTCGTAAATGTTAAGTCATGTGACGCAAGGCTTCAGTCATGGCAGGAATTCTGGCAGCTAACATCAACGACTTTACCAGCAGAACGTTGTTTTCCTGTTGACTCAAATTTATCCTTCTGTTATTCAAATTTTTGTAATAAATTTTTTTTGTAGTGATCTCTTTGTAGTCATTTGTTTGTAGCCATCTGTTTGTAGCCATCTGTTTGCAGCCATCTGTTTGTAGCCATCTGTTTGTAGCCATCTGTTTGTAGTCATCTGTTTGTAGCCATCTGTTTGTAGTCATCTGTTTGTAGTTACTTGTTTGTAGTCATCTGTTTGTAGTCACTTGTTTGTAGTCATCTGTTTGTAGTCACTTGTTTGTAGTCACTTGTTTGTAGCCATCTGTTTGTAGCCATCTGTTTGTAGTCATCTGTTTGTAGTCACTTGTTTGTAGTCACTTGTTTGTAGTCACTTGTTTGTAGTCATCTGTTTGTAGTCACTTGTTTGTAGTCACTTGTTTGTAGTCACTTGTTTGTAGTCACTTGTTTGTAGTCACTTGTTTGTAGTTACTTGTTTGTAGTCACTTGTTTGTAGTTACTTGTTTGTAGTCACTTGTTTGTAGTCACTTGTTTGTAGTCACTTGTTTGTAGCCATCTGTTTGTAGTCATCTGTTTGTAGTCACTTGTTTGTAGTCACTTGTTTGTAGTCACTTGTTTGTAGTCACTTGTTTGTAGCCATCTGTTTGTAGCCATCTGTTTGTAGCCATCTGTTTGTAGCCATCTGTTTGTAGCCATCTGTTTGTAGTCATCTGTGTGTAGTCATCTGTTTGTAGTCATCTGTTTGTAGCCATCTGTTTGTAGCCATCTGTTTGTAGTCACTTGTTTGTAGTCACTTGTTTGTAGCCATCTTTTTGTAGATATCTGTTTGTAGTCATCTGTTTGTAGTCACTTGTTTGTAGTCACTTGTTTGTAGTCACTTGTTTGTAGTCACTTGTTTGTAGTCACTTGTTTGTAGTTACTTGTTTGTAGTCACTTGTTTGTAAGTCACTTGTTTGTAGTCACTTGTTTGTAGTCACTTGTTTGTAGTTACTTGTTTGTAGTCACTTGTTTGTAGTCACTTGTTGTAGTTACTTGTTTGTAGTCACTTGTTTGTAGTCACTTGTTTGTAGTCACTTGTTTGTAGTCACTTGTTTGTAGTCACTTGTTTGTAGTCACTTGTTTGTAGTCACTTGTTTGTAGTCACTTGTTTGTAGTTACTTGTTTGTAGTCACTTGTTTGTAGTCACTTGTTTGTAGTTACTTGTTTGTAGTCACTTGTTTGTAGTCACTTGTTTGTAGTCACTTGTTTGTAGTCATTGTTTGTAGTCACTTGTTTGTAGTCACTTGTTTGTAGTCACTTGTTTGTAGTCACTTGTTTGTAGTCACTTGTTTGTAGTCACTTGTTTGTAGTCACTTGTTTGTAGTCACTTGTTTGTAGTCACTTGTTTGTAGTCACTTGTTTGTAGTTACTTGTTTGTAGTCACTTGTTTGTAGCTACTTGTTTGTAGTCACTTGTTTGTAGTCACTTGTTTGTAGTCACTTGTTTGTAGTCACTTGTTTGTGGTCACTTGTTTGTAGTCACTTGTTTGTAGTCACTTGTTTGTAGTCACTTGTTTGTAGTTACTTGTTTGTAGTCACTTGTTTGTAGTCACTTGTTTGTAGTCACTTGTTTGTAGTCACTTGTTTGTAGTCACTTGTTTGTAGTCACTTGTTTGTAGTCACTTGTTTGTAGTCACTTGTTTGTAGTCACTTGTTTGTAGTTACTTGTTTGTAGTCACTTGTTTGTAGTCACTTGTTTGTAGTCACTTGTTTGTAGTCACTTATTTGTAGTCACTTGTTTTTAGTCACTTGTTTGTAGTCACTTGTTTTTAGTCACTTGTTTGTAGTCACTTGTTTGTAGCCATCTTTTTGTAGCCATCTGTTTGTAGCCATCTGTTTGTAGCCATCTGTTTGTAGCCATCTGTTTGTAGCCATCTGTTTGTAGTCATCTGCTTGTAGTCACTTGTTTGTAGTCACTTGTTTGTAGTCACTTGTTTGTAGTCACTTGTTTGTAGTTACTTGTTTGTAGTCACTTGTTTGTAGTCTCTTGTTTGTAGTCACTTGTTTGTAGTCACTTGTTTGTAGTCACTTGTTTGTAGTCACTTGTTTGTAGTCACTTGTTTGTAGTCACTTGTTTGTAGTCACTTGTTTGTAGCCATATGTTTGTAGTCATCTGTTTGTAGTCACTTGTTTGTAGTCACTTGTTTGTAGTCACTTGTTTGTAGTCACTTGTTTGTAGTTACTTGTTTGTAGTCACTTGTTTGTAGTCACTTGTTTGTAGTCACTTGTTTGTAGTCACTTGCTTTGAGTCACTTGTTTTGTAGTCACTTGTTTGTAGTCACTTGTTTGTAGTCACTTGTTTGTAGTTACTTGTTTGTAGTCACTTGTTTGTAGTTACTTGTTTGTAGTCACTTGTTTGTAGTCACTTGTTTGTAGTCACTTGTTTGTAGTCACTTGTTTGTAGTCGCTTGTAGTCACTTGTTTGTAATCACTTGCTTGTAGTCACTTGTTTGTAGTCACTTGTTTGTAGTCACTTGTTTGTAACCATTATATCTGCTGCCATTCATCACCAAACAGTAAACATACATCTAGAAGTAAGTGGATGGCATCCTAAGTATCAGAGGATATAAGCCGCACCACTTGGCTGTCATGGCTGATACTGTCATGGCTGATACTGTCATGGCTGATACTGTCATGGCTGATACTGTCATGGCTGATACTGTCATCTTAAACTTCCCTCTTACCAATTTAAAGACAATTATTGTTATTCGTTGTATAATTCCTTGAGTTCTATTTTATAGTGGCTTCCGTTACCACGTTCTCTTTTTTTCTTATTTTCTTATTTTATTTTCCCATTTTTTTCTTCCAGTTTTTCCACTTCTTGTCTGTTAGTCACACTGAAAGTTGTTGTTGATGTTGATGTTGATGATGTTGTTGATGTTGATGTTGATGATGATGTTGATGTTGATGTTGATGATGTTGTTGATGTTGATGTTGATGATGATGTTGATGTTGATGTTGATGTTGATGTTGATGTTGATGATGTTGTTGATGTTGATGTTGATGATGATGTTGATGTTGATGTTGATGTTGATGATGTTGTTGATGTTGATGTTGATGTTGATGTTGATGTTGATGATGTTGATGTTGATGTTGATGATGATGTTGATGTTGATGTTGATGTTGATGTTGATGATGTTGTTGATGATGATGATGTTGATGTTGATGTTGATGTTGATGATGTTGTTGATGTTGATGTTGATGTTGATGATGATGTTGATGTTGATGTTGATGATGTTGTTGATGTTGATGTTGATGTTGATGATGTTGTTGATGATGATGATGTTGATGTTGATGTTGATGTTGATGATGTTGTTGATGTTGATGTTGATGTTGATGATGATGTTGATGTTGATGTTGATGATGTTGATGTTGATGTTGATGTTGATGTTGATGATGTTGTTGATGTTGATGTTGATGTTGATGTTGATGTTGATGATGTTGTTGATGTTGATGATGATGTTGATGTTGATGTTGATGTTGATGTTGATGTTGATGATGATGTTGATGTTGATGTTGATGTTGATGTTGATGATGTTGTTGATGTTGATGATGATGTTGATGTTGATGTTGATGATGATGTTGATGTTGTTGATGTTGATGTTGATGTTGATGTTGATGATGATGTTGATGTTGATGTTGATGTTGATGATGATGTTGATGTTGATGTTGATGTTGATGATGTTGATGTTGATGTTGATGTTGATGTTGATGTTGATGATGATGTTGATGTTGATGTTGATGTTGATGTTGATGTTGATGATGATGTTGATGTTGATGATGATGTTGATGTTGATGTTGATGTTGATGTTGATGTTGATGATGATGTTGATGTTGATGATGATGTTGATGTTGATGATGATGTTGATGTTGATGATGATGTTGATGTTGATGATGATGTTGATGTTGATGTTGATGTTGATGTTGATGTTGATGATGATGATGATGTTGATGTTGATGTTGATGTGGCTCTGTTTGTTGTTCAGATTCCTTATTGTTTCCTCTCTCTGGAATTTATGAAACTTCTCTGTGTTCTTTATAAGCAGAGGCTGCAAGCAGCAGCAGCAGCAGCAGCAGCAGCAGCAGCAGCAGCAGCAGCAGCAGCAGCAGCAGCAGCAGCAGCAGCAACAGTAGCAGCAGCAGGAGCAGCAACAGTAGCAGCAGCAGGAGCAGCAGCAGCAACAGTAGCAGCAGCAGCAGCAGCAGCAGCAGCAGCAGCAGCAGCAGCAGCAGCAGCAGCAGCAGCAGCAGCAGCAGCAGCAGCAACAGTAGCAGCAGCAGGAGCAGCAACAGTAGCAGCAGCAGGAGCAGCAGCAGCAACAGTAGCAGCAGCAGCAGCAGCAACAGTAGCAGCAGCAGGAGCAGCTGGAAGAGGAGGAGGAACAGCAGCAGACAGAGGAGGAGGAGGAGCAGCAGCAGCAACAGAAGGAGCAGCAGGAGGAGCAGCAGGAGGAGGAGCAGCAGGAGGAGCAGCAGGAGAGCAGCAGAGGAGCAGGAGGAGCAGGAGGGGCAGGAGGAGCAGGAGGAGCAGCAGCAGGAGGAGCAGGAGGAGAAACAGCATTAGAGGCACAGAAAGAGCAGGAAAAGCAGGAGGAGCAGGAGGAACAGGAGGAGCAGGAGGAGCAGGAGCAGGAGGAGCAGGAGGAGCAGGAGGAGCAGAAGCAGGAGGAGCAGGAGGAGAAACAGCATTAGAGCAGCAGAAAGAGCAGGAAAAGCAGGAGGAGCAGGAGGAACAGGAGGAGCAGGAGGAGCAGGAGCAGGAGGAACAGGAGGAGCAGGAGGAGCAGGAGCAGGAGGAGCAGGAGGAGCAGGAGGAGCAGGAGCAGGAGGAGCAGGAGGAGCAGGAGGAGCAGGAGGAGCAGGAAGGAGCAGGAGGAGCAGGAGGCAGGAGGAGCAGGAGGAGCAGGAGGAGCAGGAGGAGCAGGAGGAGCAGGAGGAGCAGGAGGAGCAGGAGGAGCAGGAGGAGCAGGAGCAGGAGGAGCAGGAGGAGCAGGAGGAGCAGGAGGAGCAGGAGGAGCAGGAGGAGCAGGAGGAGCAGGAGGAGCAGGAGGAGCAGGAGGAGCAGGAGGAGGTCTTTTTGCATCTCACGTCACGGACAAATAAATAATATCTTAAAGATATGTTTTTATGGCATCACTAGTGTGTTAGTAAGTTAAGGCAAGTGATTATTATCTTGGACAAGGTGTCTTCACTATAATTATCCACCACCATTGTTATGTCTGAGGAACAGGTGTGGTAGGTGTGTCTGAGGCTCAGGTGTGGTAGGTGTGTCTGAGGTTCATGTGTGGTAGGTGTGTCTGAAGCTCAGGTATGGCAGGTGTGTCAGAGGCTCAAGTGTGGTAGGTGTGTCTGAAGCTCAGGTGTGGTAGGCGTGTCTGAAGCTCAGGTATGGCAGGTGTGTCAGAGGCTCAAGCGTGGTAGGTGTGTCTGAAGCTCAGGTGTGGTAGGTGTGTCAGAGGCTCAGGTGTGGTAGGTGTGTCTGAAGCTCAGGTGTGGTAGGTGTGTCAGAGGCTCAGGTGTGGTAGGTGTGTCTGAAGCTCAGGTGTGGTAGGTGTGTCTGAGGTTCATTTGTGGTAGGTGTGTCTAAAGCTCAGGTGTGGTAGGTGTGTCTGAAGCTCAGGTGTGGTAGGTGTGTCAGAGGCTCAGGTGTGGTAGGTGTGTCTGAAGCTCAGGTGTGGTAGGTGTGTCAGAGGCTCAGGTGTGGTAGGTGTGTCTGAGGTTCATTTGTGGTAGGTGTGTCTAAAGCTCAGGTGTGGTAGGTGTGTCTGAAGCTCAGGTGTGGTAGGTGTGTCAGAGGCTCAGGTGTGGTAGGTGTGTCTGAAGCTCAGGTGTGGTAGGTGTGTCAGAGGCCCAGGTGTGGTAGGTGTGTCTGAAGCTCAGGTATGGTAGGTGTGTCAGAGACTCAGGTGTCGTAAGTGTGTTTGAAGCTCAGGTGTGGTAGGTGTGTCAGAGGCTCAGGTGTGGTAGGAGTGTCTGAGGTTCATGTGTGGTAGGTGTGTCTGAAGCTCAGGTGTGGTAGGTGTGTCAGAGGCTTAGGTGTGGTAGGTGTATCTGAGGTTCATGAGTGGTAGGTGTGTCTGAAGCTCAGGTGTGGTAGGTGTGTTTGAGGCTCAGTAATAGTAGGTGTGTTGGAAAAGGATAGACAGGGAAGGAAAGCAAACACAAAGAGGGTGTAGGCAAGGGACTGAGGATAGACCAGGAAGGTATGGTTCGCTAGAGGAAGGATAGACCAGGAAGGTATGGTTCACTAGAGGAAGGATAGACAAGGAAGGTATGGTTCACTAGAGGGAGGATAGACAAGGAAGGTATGGTTCACTAGAGGAAGGATAGACAAGGAAGGTATGGTTCGCTAGAGGAGGGATAGACCAGGAAGGTATGGTTCACTAGAGGGAGGATAGACAAGGAAGGTATGGTTCACTAGAGGAGGATAGACAAGAAGGTATGGTTCACTAGAGGAAGGATAGACAAGGAAGGTATGGTTCACTAGAGGAAGGATAGACAAGGAAGGTATGTTCACTAGAGGAAGGATAGACAAGGAAGGTTGGTTCACTAGAGGAAGGATAGACAAGGAAGGTATGGTTCCTAGAGGAAGGATAGACAAGGAAGGTATGGTTCACTAGAGGAAGGATAGACAAGGAAGGTATGGTTCACTAGAGGAAGGATAGACAAGGAAGGTATGGTTCACTAGAGGAAGGATAGACAAGGAAGGTATGGTTCACTAGAGGAAGGATAGACAAGGAAGGTATGGTTCACTAGAGGAAGGATAGACAAGGAAGGTATGGTTCACTAGAGGGAGGATAGACAAGGAAGGTATGGTTCACTAGAGGAAGGATAGACAAGGAAGGTATGGTTCACTAGAGGGAGGATAGACAAGGAAGGTATTGTTCACTAGAGGAAGGATAGACAAGGAAGGTATGGTTCACTAGAGGAAGGATAGACAAGGAAGGTATGGTTCACTAGAGGGAGGATAGACAAGGAAGGTATTGTTCACTAGAGGGAGGATAGACAAGGAAGAAAAATCAGGGATCGTTTTATTTAGCAAATTTGAGACTTCATCAGTATGCTGCTGTCCTGTTCCATGATGGTCAGTGAACAGGCTGGGAGGAATGGGAGGGAATTAAACTGGGAGGGAGGGCAAGCAGGGAGGTAGGGCAGGGAGGGAGGGCATGGAAGGAGGGCAGTGGTAGGTGGGCGTGTATGTAGTTTAGGGGCTGCCCTACCATCAGTGTGGAGTGATGGGTGATGTTTTTAGCTTCCTGGAACATTACGCTCCACCAACTAAGTTTACTCTGAAACTCCATCTGACTCACCCTCTTGTTGACCGTCTCCAGCTGACTCACACATACACACACAAAAACTAGAGAAAATCCCCACAAACTACACACTGCAGCCAAATAAAAGAGGTTTATCCCCGAATGCATTTGTCTTCTATCCTCCAGTAACTAACCAAGCAACCATCAGTTCCTCCCTCCATTCCATCCTCTATCCCCCCTTCTTATTTTCCACCTACTCCAGAAAAATTCCCATGGTTGAAGGCCGGCTTCTGACAATGGCAGCTTTTATAAGGAATGGCTTTATAATTGGAACTGCCGAGGGTTCTAATTTTCTCTTGTGTACATCAGGTTGTTATTGTTTTCGCTGGGGGAAGAGACTGACTTCCAAGATACTTCTGCAATAATTACTCTCTGGAACAGGTATATTGCTTTTGTAATGGTTTTTGTCTTAGTAAATGGCGAAACCTCGTGGAAGTTAGAAAGACACTGAGGTCTGAGGTTGGAGCAGCTGAGACTTGGAGCAGTTGATGCTTCGAGCAACTCATGCTTGGAGCAGCTGAGGTTCAGAGCAGTTGAGGTTTAGAGCAGTTGAGGTTATAGCAGTTGAGGCTTAGAGCAGTTGAGATTTGGAGCAGCTGAGACTGGGAATAGTTGAAGTTTGGAGCAGTTGAGACTTGGTGAGGCATGAACCAATTTCAAGACTTGATGAGACACTCAGATCTGACACTTGGGATTTAGGGACAACGTGAGTGAAGTTGTTGAGACACTCACTACTGAAGTTTGAGGTTTGAGTCAGCTTGGGTGAAGACAGATTAGTTTTTCATGCTGTTTCCCTAATATATTACATTGTTTATGAATCAATTAAATAATATGACCACCAGGGATGAGAGATATACAAACTGATGGACAGAGTATATATATTAATATATATATATATATATATATATATATATAATATAATATATATATATATATATATATATATATATATATATGTGTGTGTGTGTGTGTGTGTGTGTGCTCACCTATATGTGGTTGTAGGGGTCGAGTCTCTCTGTATGTGTGTTATAAACCGGTACATTCTTATAGCTAATTAGCAGCAGACTTCTCAGCCTCCACAATCTAAACAAAACAACGGTACAAATCAAACAAGCAAATCCAAAATCAAACAAATAAAATTCAAAACAAAGTCAAACTCGAGCAAATAAAGCACAAGCAAATAAACAAGCCCAAATCAAACGATAATTCAAAGCATGTAAAACAAATACGAACCAAAGCTAAAAAAAAAATTCAAACAAATAAAACGCAAACTAAAACGAGACAAATGAGAGTCAAAACCACAAAGAACAAATTAAAAAAGAACAGACCAAACAAACGTTAAAGCAAACAAATAAAGCATAAAAAACAAGCAAAGCTCTAACTAAATAAGATACAAGGAAAGAAAAGCACTCAGACATAAAGCAGAAAACAATGAACTTTAAAATTTAAACAAACAAGTTTCCAACAAAAGCATAAAGTAAACAAATAAATATGTAAGTAATTAAACAAAGAAATTGCAGACTAAATAAACTAAACCTAAAATGAAAAAAAATAAATAAGCAGGAAAGTAAGCAAGTAGGTAAGTAGTTAAGTCGGTAAGTAGGTAAGTAGGTAAGTAGGTAAGTAAGTAGGTAAGTAGTTAAGTCGGTAAGTAGGTAAGTAGGTAAGTAGGTAAGTCGGTAAGTAGGTAAGTAAGTAGGTAAATAGGTAAGTAAGTAGGTAAGTAGGTAAGTAAGTAGGTAAGTAGGTAAGTAAGTAGGTAAGTAGGTAAGTAAGTAGGTAAGTAGGTAAGTCGGTAAGTAAGTCGGTAAGTAGGTAAGTAAGTAGGTAAGTAAGTAGGTAAGTCGGTAAGTAAGTCGGTAAGTAGGTAAGTAAGTAGGTAAGTAAGTAGGTAAGTCGGTAAGTAAGTCGGTAAGTAGGTAAGTAAGTAGGTAAGTAAGTAGGTAAGTAAGTAAGTAAGTAGGTAAGTAAGTGGTCACTGTGAGAGGTGGTCACTCTCAGAGGTTGGCACCCACATGACATGCGCTATGTGGCACTGATGGCTGGAACTGGTTGACTCAGGCACAATAGTTAGAGCTATTTTAGGACCCCTAGGGGAAAGGGGTAAGGGTGGAGATAGGGGGAGGTAGGGGTAGAGGGCCAAAGGGTGACAGTAGTGCACCGGCACTCGTACAAGGCCATCATGGGCTCAGGTGGCACTGAGTTATTACTCTCGCTCATTGCTCTCTCCAAGCAGTCATGCCTTGATTGTATCTCTCTCTTTTTTTTTGCCATTTGTAGGCTCTTTCTCTTCTAGAGTTGTCGTGTTTGCAAGCAAACATGCTACAAGCAAACATGCTACAAGCAAACATGCTGCAAGAAAACATGCTACAAGCAAACATGCTACAAGCAAACATGCTACAAGCAAACATGCTGCGCACATCATGTTGCAAGCATCATGCCGCAAGCCGGAGATCAGATGCTGGTGTGGACTTCAAGGAACGTTGTATACTGCATTATAAGGCAGGGAAAGTTATTCCTGTTATCCCCGTGATGACCCGTTGTCTTCAGACAGGAATTATGTTGTCCCCAAATGTTTTTTCCACAGATGGATAAGTTATGTCGTTGTCTTCAAACGTTTTGTCCACTGCAGGATAAGGGGAGTTACCTTTTTAAAAGTGACGATATATATACATCTTGAGGTATATATATATATATATCGTATATATTTTGAAAATTTACTTTAATCCCTATTTTAGGATTATATATTCTTGTGTGGTGGTGGACAGTTGATCTGAAGGATTAATGACCAATTGATTCGTTGATACTCTTTAAGTCCAGTTGCATGACATTTGTAACATATTAATTATATAACATCTGGGTTGGATTTTGCAAAATTTATACTCAGTGTTTGAGACAAGAAGGGAATATAAAAAAAAATCGCCTCTAGTGAATATTGACTCCTATGTCTTTTTTACAATGCTGCTCCGATAAGCCAGGGTAACCCAGGAAAGCCAGGCAGTTTAGTTAATTTCCATGAACAGGTACATTCATATTATATTACGTAGCTTTAAACTAGGATAACCCAGTACAGACAGTGACCTCAGTACTAATAGCTTAAAGCTGACCAGAAGCTGTAGCTGTAGCTGTAGCTGTAGCTGTAGTTGTAGCTGTAGTTAAAGTAATCAAAAGTGGAATTTGAGAGCAATTTGTTGAAAATCAATTTCGGGAATGATCTGTATAAAACTGAGCCGAGAACTTACTAACATCAGCTGCTCTGGGACCTTCACGTAGTAACAACTAACTTGG
This sequence comes from Cherax quadricarinatus, assembly GCF_026875155.1. Taxonomy (NCBI): domain Eukaryota; kingdom Metazoa; phylum Arthropoda; class Malacostraca; order Decapoda; family Parastacidae; genus Cherax; species Cherax quadricarinatus. The sequence goes on from NC_069419.1 coordinate 40,401,091, forward strand.
GGTTGAAATTTGAACGCGATTGGATAAGATATTCTGAAGTTATAAATGAAAACCTTAGATTTAATGAGAATAATAAAAATACACAATACCATGACTGAAATACACAAACAACCCGCACACTGCAGAATCTTCATACAAAGTTGTAAATAATCAAGGGATCAATTGACTAACTTGATCAGTTGTCATTCTCCACACACTGTGTGAAGACAGATTAGTTTTCATGTTGTTTACCTAACATATTACATTGTTTATGAAGCAATTAAACAACATGACTACCAGGGATGAGAGATGTACAAACTGATGGACAGAGGCAAAACTCACCCTTACATCACAGGACAATAAGCACAAATCCGCTAAAAAAAAAAGACCAGAGGTTTAAAATACAACAGAGAATGTTATTTGAGGAACGACTGTATAGGATAATTTATATCTCTAAAAATAGAATTCATCACTGTGTTATATATATAAATGCGTTTCTCCCATATCGTTTCTGGATCTGAAGAATATTATATTTATCAGAACGTTCCCAGAAGTATTTATGGTTGGGTAAAACAAAAAAATAAGGGTCAAGACATTCAGAGAAGCAACGTCAAGACAACACAAGAGGGTCAACAATTACCAGGTTATATCACAGCATAAGAAGCAGTTTGTTAACATGTAGTAAGGGCGGGAAGGGCCGGCAGGGTGGGGAGGGCAGGCAGGGTGGGGAGGGCAGGCAGGGCAGGCAGGGCGGGGAGGGCAGGCAGGGCGGGGAGGGCAGGCAGGGCGGGGAAGGCCGGCTTGGTGGGGAGGGCCGGCAGGGTGGGGGGGGGCAGGCAGGGTGGTGAGGGCAGGCTGGGCGGGGAGGGCCGGCTGGGTGGGGAGGGCCGGCTGGGGGGGAGGGCAGGCAGGGCGGGGAGGCAGGGAGGGTGGGGAGGGCCGGCTGGGTGGGTAGGGCCCGGTGGACGGGGAGGGCAGGCAGGGTGGGGAGGGCAGGTAGGGTAAGGAGGGCAGGCTGGGTGGGGAGGGCCGGCTGGGGGGGGAGGGCCGGTGGGTGGGGGGCCGGCTGGGGGGGAGGGCAGGCAGGGCGGGGAGGGCAGGCAGGGTGGGGAGGCCGGCTGGGTGGGTAGGGCAGGCTGGGCGGGGAGGGCAGGCAGGGTGGGGGGCAGGCAGGGTAAGGAGGGCAGGGTGGGTGGGGGAGGGCCGGCTGGGGGTGGGGAGGGCCGGCTGGGGGGGAGGGCAGGCAGGGCGGGGAGGGCAGGAAAGGGGGGGGAGGGCCGGCTGGGGGTTGGGTAGGGCAGGCTGGGCGGGGAGGGCCCGGGAGGGCGGGGAGGGCCCGGCAGGGTAAGGAGGGCAGGCAGGGTGGGGAGGGCCGCTGGGTGGGTAGGGCAGGCTGGGCGGGGAGGGCAGGCAGGGCGGGGAGGGGCCGGGGAGGGCGGGCGGGGGGGCCGGCAGAGTGGGGAGGGCAGGCTGGGCGGGGAGGGCAGGCAGGGCGGGGAGGGCAGGCAGGGCCGAGAAGACAGGCATAGAGGAGAGGACAGGCAAGAGTGCGTGTTTAAGGTTGTAAAGGAGGCAGCGAGGAAAGGGGTGGAACAGATAGTAGGGACAGAGAGGCAGGGAAAGTGTGTTAACTTGAGCGGGGCATAGCAGGATGAGAGGATATAAGGAAAGCAGAGAAGGGAAGAGGTGGGGAAACCGAGGAAAGGAAAAAAGATGAGGTTCTAAATGTAAATAAAAAAAGGAAGAGAAAGTGGGCGACTGTAGACAACCAAGAAGAATGAAGAGAAGTACTAGAAAGACCGAATGAGACGAGGAGATAGTGGGACACCAGAGTGGTAATTTAAGTGTTTAACTTTACATACGCAGTGAAATTTCCATGTATATCTGTTTTCCATATTCACAAGACAATCAGGCTTAAATGACATTGTTAGTGTACTACAATAGTTGCTACAAATTACATTGTTAGTGTACTACAGTAGTTGGTACAAATAACACTGTTAGTGTACTACAATAGTTGGTACAAATGACATTGTTAGTGTACTGCAATAGTTGGTACAAATGACATTGTTAGTGTACTGCAATAGTTGGTACAAATGACATTGTTAGTGTACTGCAATAGTTGGTACAAATGACATTGTTAGTGTACTGCAATAGTTGGTACAAATGACATTGTTATTTGTACTGCAATAGTTGGAAACAAATGACTTTGTTAGTGTACTGCAATAGTTGGTACAAATGACATTGTTAGTGTACTGAAAAATAGTTGGTACAAATGACATTGTTAGTGTACTGCAATAGTTGGTACAAATGACTTTGTTAGTGTACTGCAATAGTTGGTACAAATGACATTGTTAGTGTACTGCAATAGTTGGTACAAATGACATTGTTAGTGTACTGCAATAGTTGGTACAAATGCTTTGACGAGGAATATTACAGTAACATCACATCAACACCAGTGACAGCACCTTTGTCGTATGTCTATGGTAAGGTTCATTACACCCTTTCCCAAACTACCCCCGCCCACCCACCCACTACCCCCGCCCACCCACCCACTACCCCCGCCCACCCACCCCTACCCCCCAGCCCACCCCCCTCAATCCCCCCCAAACCCGCCCACAACCCCCGCCCACCCACAACCACCGACAATCCCTCCTCAGCCTGTCGAACGATATCACGGGAATCTCACGCCTCCGCGAATAGAATTTCGCAGCTGGATATCACACATAAGATTACAGCGGTGACGTCAAACGCCATTTATATCGAGCCTAATTGCAAAACGCGGCAATTAAGCTCTTTTGCACCAGGCTCTTCAAGAGAAGACAAACTGCTGGTGAAGTCATTAAGCATTTTCAAATGTACGTCAGAGTATTCCTCTGTTTACACTCGCAAGTAGTAGTGGATCAAATAAACGGACACTATCAGTACAGTGACAGCAGTGACAGCGCAGTGATAAGTTCCAGCGCAGTGATAGCATGACAGCAGTGACAGCGCAGTGTTAAGTTCCAGCACAGTGATAGCATGAGAGCAGTGACAGCGCAGTGATAGCACAGTAAGTACGGTGCCAACACAGTGACAGCAGTGATAGCACAGTAACTACAGTGTCAACACAGTGATAGCAGTGATAGCACAGTAATTAAAATGTCAACAGAGTGACAGCAGTGATAGCACAGTAACTAGTGTCAACACAGTGGCAGCAGTGATAGTACTGTAACTACAGTGTCAGCACAGTGACCGCAGTGATAACACAGTAACTACAGTGTCAACACAATGATAACAGTGATAGTTCAGTAACCACAGTGCCAGCACTGTGACAACAGTGATAACAAAATAACCACATTGTCAGCACAGTGACAGCAGTGATAGCACAGTAACTGCAGTGTCAGCACAGTGACAGCAGTGATAGCACAGTAACTACAGTGTCAGCACAGTGACAGCAGTGATATCACAGTAACCACAGTGTCAGTACATTGACAGCAGTGATAGCACAGTAACCACAATGTCAGCACAGTGACAACAGTGATAACACAGTAACTACAGTGTCAGCAGAGCGACAGCAGATATAGCACAGTAACCATATTATCAGCACAGTGACAGCAGTTATAGCACAGTAACCACAGTGTCAGCACAGTGACAGCATTTTATAGCACAGAAAACCACAGTCAGCACAGTGACAGCAGTGATATCACAGTAACCACAGTGTCAGCATAGTGACAGCAGTTATAGCACAGTAACCACAGTGTCAGCACAGTGACAGCAGTTATAGCACAGTAACCACAGTGTCAGCACAGTGACAGCAGTTATAGCACAGTAACCACAGTGTCAGCATAGTGACAGCAGTGTTTCTACTTCTCTTCTAATCTTTGCTTAGTCATAGTTCTACCTAGTTCCTCTTATTTCTCTTATCCTCCTTTTTTTGTAAGTTTCTCGTTCTTTCAGCTTTGTCTCACTATATATCTTTTTAAATCCTCCTCCTTAAATTGCCAGTCATCCTTGCTAATAGAAATGTGCAGGTAACTTTCTTGTATATTGTGTATATTAAATAACCTCCCCATCACCCCATGTACTCTGTTAAGTAACCTCCCCATCACCCCATGTACTGTGTTAAGTAACCTCCCCATCACCCCATGTACTCTGTTAAGTAACCTCCCCATCACCCCATGTACTCTGTTAAGTAACCTCCCCATCACCCCATGTACTCTGTTAATAAGTAACCTCCCCATCACCCCATGTACTGTTTTTAAGTAACCTCCCCATCACCCCCATGTACTGTGTTAAGTAACCTCCCCATAACTCATGTACTCTGTTAATAAGTAACCTCCCCATCACCCCATGTACTGTGTTAAGTAACCTCCCCATCACCCCATGTACTGTGTTAAGTAACCTCCCCATCACCCCATGTACTGTGTTGAGTAACCTCCCCATCACCCCATGTACTGTGTTAAGTAGCCTCTCCATCACCCCACAATGTATAATGTTTGGGAACTCTATCATTACTCTGTAATAGCTTCTTCTCTCGTAGGATTTTGTTAACTCTTCTCTTTCTTGCATCTCTGTCCCACATTTTCTGTGTTTATTGATTCCTAGAGGTTCCTTATATTTAATTTTCAGTGTCCATTTCACTAAGAGGAAAATCGAGATCCTGTGTATCTGGTTCATCGTATCCGTGTCTGCATTTTGTGCTCAATACGTTTGATTGTAAAGTTACCTATTACTTCCTCCATCAGTTTATTTTCTGCGTTTCTGACCCTTGTGTGTGATTCTCGGTTCTCCCATTACTTATTGCATTAAAGAAGTCTCTAATGATTAGTTGTTTAGACCTGCTTCCAATCGTTCTATGCTGCTTCCTCCAGAACCTGTGGCATTACTTACTCTTCTATGCTGCTTCCTCCAGAACCTGTGGCATTACTCTACATACTTCTCTCATGATCGTTTTGCGTTCGGTGGATGATTGTAAATCATTCCTGTTATTGCTTTACGTTCTCTCGTGAACATTGTTCCTGCTGTAGTAACATGTTAATACTCTCCAAAGATTCACAGAAATATACCCGCTGGTGTATTCTTAGTCATGTTACAAAATTTACGTAAATACAAGACATCCTTTCCTTGGAGTGACCAGAAATATGACTATATCAACACCCCCCCTCCCGGGCACAAGCAAAAAAACCCCCATCCACCCCCGGGCCAAAAGCAAAAACACCCACTCCCCCCGGCACAAGAAACAACCCCCCTCCACCCCGGCACAAGCAACAACACCCCATCACCCCCGGCACAAGCAACAACACCCACCCCACCCCGGCCCAAAAGCAACAACCCCCACCCCATCCCCGGCACAAGCAACAACACCCACCCCACCCCCGGGCACAAGCAACAACACCCACCCACCCCCGGCACAAGCAAAAAACACCCACCTCCCCGGCAAAGAAACCCACCCACCCACCCCCGGCACAAGCAACAACACCCCCCCACCCCCGGCACAAGCAAACCCCCACACCCCCCCGCAAAAGCAACACACCCACTCCACCCGGCAAAAGCAACAACACCCACACCATCCCCGGCACAAAAACAAAACACCCATCCATCCCCGGCAAAAGCAACAACCCACTCCATCCCGGCACAAGCAACAACACCCACTCCATCCCCGGCACAAGCAACAACACCCACTCCATCCCCGGCACAAGCAACAACACCCACTCCATCCCCGGCACAAGCAACAACACCCCCAATTCCCCGGCCAAGCCAAAAACCCACACCACCCCGGCACAAGCAACAACACCCTCCCCCCCGGGCACAGCAAAACACCCACACCACCCCCGCACAACCCCAAAAACACCCAACCACCCCGGCAAAAACAACAACCCCCACACCACCCCCGGCACAAGCAACACCCCCCACCACCCCCGGCACAAGCAACAACACCCACACCACCCCCGGCACAAGAAAACCCCCACCCACACCCCCCCCGGCACAAGCACAAACCCACCCCCATCCCCGGCACAAGCAACACACCCACCCACCCCCGGACAAGCAACAACACCCCCCCCCCCCGGCACAAGCAACAACACCCACTCCATCCCCGGCAAACAACAACACCCACACCATCCCCGGCCAACAAAAACACCCACTCCACCCGGACAAGCAACAACCCCCACTCCCCCCGGCACAGAAACAACCCCACTCCACCCCGGCACAACAACAACCCCCCTCCACCCCCCGGCAAAAGCAACAACACCACTCCACCCCCGGCACAAGCAAAAACCCCCACTATCCCGGCACAAGCAAAAACCCCCCATCTTTCCCCGGCAAAAGCAAAAACACCCACTCCACCCCCGCAAAAGCAAACAACACCCACACCATCCCGCAAAGCAACAACCCCCCACTCCCCCCCCGGCACAAAAACAACCCCACTCCATCCCGGCAAAAGCACAACCCCCACTCCATCCCGGGAAAAGCAAAAAACACCCACTCCACCCCCGGCAAAACAAAAACACCCACCCCACCCCCGGCACAAGCAAACACCCACTCCACCCCCGGCACAAGAAACAACCCCCACTCCTCCCGGCACAAGCAAAAACACCCACACCACCCCCGGGACAAGAAACAACACCCACTCCCCCCCGGCACAAGCAACAACACCCCTCCACCCCCGGGCAAAAGCAACAAACCCACTCCACCCCCGGCAAACAACAACCCCCCTTCCACCCCCGGGCAAAGCAACAACCCCCACACCATCCCCGGCCAAAGAAAACAAAACCCCTCCACCCCCGGCACAAGCAACAACCCCCACTCCACCCCCGGCACAAGCAACAACCCCCACCCACCCCCGGCAAAAGCAACAACACCCACTCCATCCCGGCCAAGCAACAACACCCCACCCCATCCCCGGCACAAGAAAACAACACCCACCCCATCCCGGCCAAGCAAAACACCCAACCATCCCGGCACAAGCAACAACACCCCCCCCACCCCCGGCAAAAGAAAAAAACACCCCTCCACCCCCGGACAAAAAACAACCCCCACCCCACCCCCGGCACAGCAACAACACCCCCCCCCCCCCCCGGCAAAAGCAACAACACCCACCCATCCGCAAAAGAAACAACACCCCCCTCCATCCCGAAAAGAAAACAACACCCACTCCTCCCGGCCCAAAAGCAAAAACCCACTCCACCCCCGGCACAAGCACAACACCCACACCATCCCGGCCAACAAAAAAAACCCACCACCCCCGGACAAGCACAACACCCCTCCACCCCCCGGCAAAACAAACACACCCACACCATCCCCGGACAAGCAACAACACCCACCCACCCCCGGGCACAAGAACAACCCCACTCCATCCCCGGCACAAGCAAAAAACCCCCACTCCATCCCGGCAAAAACAAAACAACCCCCACACCCCCCCCCGGCAAAAGCAACAACACCCACTCCACCCCGGCCCAAAGCAACAACACCCACTCCACCCCCCCGGCAAAGCAACACCACCCACCACCCCGGCAAAAGGGCAACAACACCACACCATCCCGGCCAAGAAAAAAACCCCCACTCCATCCCCGGCACAAAGCAACAACACCCACCCCTTTTGGGACAAAAACCCCACCCACCCCATCCCCGGCACAAGAAAACCCCCCCCACACCCCCCGGCCAAGCAACAACACCCAACCCCCCCCGGCACAAGCAACACCACCCACCCCCCCCGGCACAAGCACACCCCCCACACCTCCCCCCGGCACAAGCAACAACACCCACCCATCCCGGCACAAGCAACACCACCCATTCCACCCCCGGACAAGCAAACCACCCACACCACCCCCGGCCAAGCAACAACACCCACTCCCCCCGGCACAAGAACACCCCCCCAACCCCCCCCGGCACAAGCAAAACACCCACCCACCCCCGGGCACAAGAAAACAACCCCCACTCCATCCCCGGCACAAGCAAAAAACCCCACACCACCCCCGGCCAAGCAACAAACCCCCCCATCCCCCGGCACAAGCAACAACACCCACACCATCCCCGGCACAAGCAACAACACCCACACCATCCCCGGCACAAGCAACAACACCCACTCCACCCCGGCACAAGCAAAAAACACCCACTCCATCCCCGCCAAAAGAAACACCCCCCCTTTCATCCCGGCCAACAACCCCCCCACACACCCCCGGGCACAAGCAACAAAAACCCACACCCCCCCGGCAAAAGAACAAACCCAAAAAACCCATCCCCCGGACAAGAAACAACACCCACCCCATCCCGGACAAGCAACAACACCCACCCCACCCCCGGCACAAAAACAACCACCCAAACCCCCGGCAAAAGCACCAAAACCCCCACACCACCCCCGGCACAGAAAAAACCCCCAAAACCCACCCCCGGGCCAAGCCAACCCCCACACCTCCCCGGCACAAGCAAAAAAACACCCACCCATCCCGGCACAAGAAAAAACACCCCACCTCCCGGCACAAGAACAACACCCACCCATCCCGGCACAAGCAACAACACCCACCCCATCCCCGGCACAAGCAAAAACACCATTCCACCCCGGCACAACAACAACCCCCACCCCACCCCCGGCAAAGCAAAAACCCCCACCCCATCCCGGCAAAAGCAACAACCCCCACTCCATCCCCGGCCAAGCAAAAACCCCCCACTCCACCCCGGACAAGAAACAACCCCACTCCACCCCCCGGGCACAAGCAAAAACACCCCCCCATCCCGGCACAAGCAACACACCCACTCCATCCCGGACAAGCAAAACACCCACTCCATCCCCGGCACAAGCAACACACCCATCCATCCCCGGCCAAGCAACAACACCCACTCCATCCCCGCACAAGCAACAACCCACCCATCCGGCACGCAACAACCCCACCCCATCCCCGGCCAAGCCAACACCCACTCCTTTCCCCGGGCACAAGCAAAAACACCCCTCCATCCCGGCCCAAAGCAACACACCACCCCATCCCCGGCACAGCAACAAACCCACCCATCACCGCAAAGCAACAACACCCATCCACCCGGCACAAGCAACAACACCCTCCACCCCCGGGCAAAAGGGAAAAAAACCCATCCTTTCCGGCACAAGCAAAAACACCCACACCATCCCCGGCACAAGCAACAACACCCACACCATCCCCGGCACAAGCAACAACACCCACACCATCCCCGGCACAAGCAACAACACCCACACCATCCCCGCCAAGCACAACACCCACTCCACCCCGGCACAGCACAACACCCACACCATCCCCGGCACAAGCAACACAGGGTAGTCTCCACTCCTCCATAACTCACTTAATGGTCAATTAAAAAATAAATATGTAAGGATAATATTTAGGAAGTGATAAGTTGCCACCGGAGCAGAAGGAAATAGCTGGTTAATAGAGGGAATAGGAGTAAATTAGGATAAATTTGTGTGTGGGAAGGTCTCTAGGTTAGGACATGACCGTCTAGCTGTTAGTTATTGTGCTGGGTGACAAGCTGTGTGTGTGCGTGTGTGTGTGTGTTGTGTGGCGTGTGTGTGTGGGGGGGTGGTGTCACTGTATGTATCACCTATATATGTGTATTATATTATATATATATATATATATTTATATATTATATATATATATTATATAATATTTATTATATATATATAGTAATATTTGTATATATTGTATATTTATTTTATATTTTAATATTATATATATATATATATATATTTTATTTTTTATGTATATATATGTATATTTATTATATATATATTATATATATATATATATATTTATATATATATTATATATATTTTATTATATTATATGTATATATATGTTATTATGTTATATTATATATATATTATATATTTTAAAATATATATTATTAAAATTTTATATTATTTGTATATTATGTATATATTATATATATATATATATTATATTATATATTTATATATATATTTTTTTTATATATTTATATATTATAATATATATATATTATGTAGGTAGATAGATAGATAGTTGAACGGGTTGAGTGTGAGCTATTGGCCCCTCCTGTTAACATGCCGCTTGTCGGATTTGTTCACTATTAATGTCGTGGGTTGTCATACCTTTTCTTAAGAACGATGAATGGAGGCTGCCTCCACTATTTCTTCGCTCAGTTCACTCCACTTCGTGATCAGTCTTAGGCTGAAGAAAGCCAACCTAACATCCTTGTGACCCATCTGTGCCTTCAACTTCCTACTGTGCCCTTGTGTACCCCTTTGCTGACTCTCGAACAGTCTATCCTTGTCCGCACTATGAAATCCTTTGAGTATTTTGCATATGGTTGTCATGTCTTCCCTGATTCTTCTGTCCTCTAATGTTGCCAGGTTCAGTTCCTTTAGCTTCCCCTTATACCTCTTACTTCTTAGCCCTGGGACTAGTCACATTTCATACTTCTGAACATTTTCCACTTTCCTAACATGATTTATCAGGCGAGGGGCTCCATGCTGGTGATGCATATTCTAGGATAAACCCGTCATATTGGTAATAATGACAATAGAATTTGTTCTGTAAGAAAAAATAAAAATTTGCTTCAGTCTTTTGTCTTTTTAATTAATCATCAAACGTACGTGTTTCTGTACATCAGTGAATGAGTTTACTTATTTGTTATGTCAGCCTGAAAGTGGGAGGGGCTTTAATCCATCTTATACTAATCTCGGCTGTGAAGACTTAATTAAAAACAGCAAAACTGCATCTACTGTCCGTTCAGCAGAAACATCAATCTGGACCAATGGGAGTCCTGCTATCCTTCTTTTCCCCATGCACACCATATGTGCTTCATGGATTCACATGTACCCCATACACTAGCATGTTCACCATACACTAGCATGTTCACCATACACTAGCATGTTCACCATACACTAGGATGTTCACCATACACTAGCATGTTCACCATACACTAGGATGTTCACCATACACTAGGATGTTCACCATACACTAGCATGTTCACCATACACTAGTATGTACCCCATACACTAGTATGTATACCGTACACTAGCATGTTCACCATACACTAGCATGTACACTATACACTAGCATGTTCACCATACACTAGCATGTTCACCATACACTAGGATGTACCCCATACACTAGTATGTATACCATACACTAGCATGTTCACCATACACTAGCATGTACACTATACACTAGCATGTACACCATACACTAGCATATACACCATACACTAGTATGTACCCCATACACTATTTGTACCTCATACACTAGCATGTACACCATACACTAGCATGTACACCATACACTAGCATGTTCACAATACACTAGCATGTACACCATACACTAGCATGTACACCATACACTAGCATGTTCACCATACACTAGCATGTACACCATACACTAGCATGTTCACAATACACTAGCATGTACACCATACACTAGCATGTACACCATACACTAGTATGTATACCATACACTACCATGTTCACAATACACTAGCATGTACACCATACACTAGCATGTACACCATACACTAGCATGTTCACAATACACTGCTTTGTACACCTTACACTAGCATGTACACCATACACTAGTATGTATACCATACACTACCATGTTCACAATACACTAGCATGTACACCATACACTAGCATGTACACCATATACTAGCATGTACACCATACATTAGCATGTACACCATACACTAGCATGTACACCATACACTAGTATGTACCACATACACTATTTCTACCTCATACACTAGCATGTACACCATACACTAGCATGTACACCATACACTAGCATGTTCACCATAACACTAGCATGTACACCATACACTAGCATGTTCACCATACACTAGCATGTACACCATACAATAGCATGTACACCATACACTGGAATGTACACCATGCACTAGTATGTACCACATACACTATTTGTACCTCATACACTAGTATGTTCACCATACACTAGCATGTACACCATACACTAGCATGTTCACCATACACTACCATGTACACCATACACTAGCATGTTCACCATACACTAGCATGTACACCATACACTAGCATGTTCACCATACACTACCATGTACACCATACACTAGCATGTTCACCATACACTAGCATGTACACCATGCACTTGCATGTACACCATACACTAGTATGTACCACATACACTATTTGTACCTCATACACTAGCATGTTTACCATACACTAGCATGTACACCATACACTAGCATGTTCACAATACACTAGCATGTACACCATACACTAGGATGTTCACCATACACTAGCATATACACCATAAACTACCATGGTCACCATACACTAGAATGTTCACCATACACTAGCATGTACCTCATACACTAGCATGTACACCATACACTAGCATGTTCACCATACACTAGCATGTATACCATACACTAGTATGTACCACATACACTATTTGTACCTCATACACTAGCATGTTTATCATACACAAGCATGTACACCATACACTAGCATGTTCACCATACACTAGCATGTTCACCATACACTAGCATGTATACCATACACCAGCATATTCACCATACACTAGCACGTTCACCAAAGACTAGCATGGTCACCATACACTAGCATGTACC
>NC_069419.1:40421160-40441160 GCF_026875155.1 Cherax quadricarinatus
TTTCGCCAAATTCTCCCCTGCTGTTTATGATTACTGCTGAAATTCATGATGGATGTTACACCTAGGAAGTGTGCAAGTATTGTAGCTCTTAGAAAACATGCTGATTTGAGTATCAGACAGATAGCCGAAAATTTGAGCCTAGCAAATTCAACTGTTGGTCGGATTCTGAAGAGCTCATATTGCAATCAACATATCATCATGAGCTACCAAGGTTGCAAAAATGAGTTGAAATCTCAGCAGATTTGTTCCGAGGGATACTTGCTGAGACTGAGGGTGGGAGGAGAGGCGGGAAACTTAAAGTGTCCCAGGCACACGAGTGCCTAGTGCCAGACGCATTGAGTATTATAGGAATAGAGGACAGTCAGCCCACAAGCAAAGGGATTGGAGTGGTTAGATTGCAAAATTAACACTGGTGGTGTATCAGTTATTAAAATTATCAATGGGACTTCAGGACAATATATAGGACTTAACAATCCGGATATAAATCCTTGGAGTAGAATTCTGGTACCAAAGACAATCTTCAGCATTCATGTAAGAATCCGGTTTTAGATTATGCACGATAACCTTAAAGCTTGAATAACCCACAACTACCATTATGTAACAAATGTTTACGTGTGTATTAATTTTAGACTCAAGAATACACACACACACAAACTCACACACACACAACACACACACACCACACACACACACACACACACACACACACACACACAACCACACACACACATATATATATATATATATATATATATATATATATTATTATACAGTGGTCCCCGTTTTTCGTAATTAATCAGTTCCTGGAGGAGCTACTATAAACGAAATTTACGATTTGCGAATCAATTTTCCCCATAAGAAATAATGTAAATTCAATTAATCCCTTTCTGACACTCAGAAGTATTAAAAAAAAAAAAAAATACATGAAATATACATATAGTACATAAACAATACAATGGGAAATGATGAATGAAACATTAACAGCATAACACTTACCTTTATTGGAGATTCTTCTTAGTGTATGGGAGACTGGAGGAGGAGAGAGAGTGGATTGTTTATAGTTTGGAAGGGGAATCCCCTTCCAGCAACACCTCAAGTACCAATTGCTTCTCTGGGGTTGCTTCTCTTCTCTGTTTCTTAATGCCACTAGGACCACCTTGAGAGTCACTCTAGTCCTGTCTCGCAAAGTAACTGTGGAGAGAGCTCTGTTTCTGGCATCTCTTTAACACTTCCCTAAAATGGTACAAGACTTTGTCACTGTACATATTTCTCACCTTCTTTACCACAGGCTTGGCACTAGGAACTTTCTTTGGAGCCATGGTAGCTTATTTAGTACTTGCAAGCACTAAAATGAGTGGAATATTATGAAACATTTCATAGGAGCACTTGAGGGGACCTGTGGAGAAATTTTCTCCAGGAGGGGGGTATCAGCCCCCTTCAGCCCCTTGAGCCCCTTTCAGCCCTGAGGGGCCCAGCTCTCTCAGAAGGGGCAAGCGTCTTGTTTACTGCTACAGTGAGTAATTGATCACAGATGCCGTACGAGTATGCGACGTGGTCAAGTTGACCGCTGCTCCTTGCAGTGCAGTGTTGCAAAGTGTAGTTTAATAAGAGACAGTACATCTCTTACTTTAGCAGGACAATTAAGGAAAATCCTGCTCCCTCTTTATTACCATAGTAAAGATAGTGGACATTGTTGTCTATGCTTAAGACAGCAAGAATCAAACATTTTGCTTTACTTCATCGAGGAAGTGGCAAGGAAGCAAAAGTACTAGGTCAGCTTTTTCTTTGTGCTAGGGGAGTGATGGCATGCGGTGCTGTGGCGTCTTCAGATTACTTTTGACTCTACTGAGAGTGACACTGACGCCAGGATAACCAACAAAGAACAACGATCTGTGCGTTAGTGTGAACAAAGTGTCTCACAAAACACAATAAACACTTAAGAGAAGTGTGATCAGCTTCTCTTGTGATAAGATTGTGAACAATAAAGACAAATCTTGTGGAACATAGTGTACCAGTGTGCGTTTCCTAGACAATGGAAGACGTGGATATCCAAGGACACTTCAGCTTCTATCAAGTCACCGATACCTGTCGAAGGTGTGAAGAACACCATAGCTCACGTTACAAGAGCAAGGTATGTTACGAATTTCTTGTAGTTACGGTGGGACTGTGCAGTACTTGAGTCGCAAGGAGTTTGTAATCAACCTATAGTCGGCAGTAAGGTGTGGACTTTTGAGTCCAAACAAGTATGTATTTTGTCAGCCATCAGTGAATGAAATATGCTGACATAACACCCCCTAGGGGTAATTTATAATCTTACAAATTATAAATCTTTACAGCCCGTTGAAAGATGGTTTCGACAGCTTCTAGACCTCGTCTGCAGGGGCGGCTGTGTAGACGATTTGCTGTCTTTTATCAGCTAAGTGTTCACTATATTTATATTTATAAATTAAGCTTAGCTGGCAATGCCATTTCTCAACAGGACCTTCACTCACTGGTAAACAATGCCAGACTGGCTGGGTAGGGAGGCCTCCCCTGCTCACACCGTGCGTAAGCGTCCTGGACGAACTACTATTCGCGAGTCAACCTATGAAAAGCGAGTCCATGTTTATACGAAAATACCCCTATGATTGGCGAAATTTACGATTGCCGAGAACTACGAAAAGCGAGGGACCACTTTATTATATATTATATATATATATATATATTTATATATATATATATATATATATATATATATATATATATATATTATATATATATATATATATATGTATGCAAGGAATTCGCAAGAGCAGGCTAAATATACACAAACACTGATCTCTGGCTGAAGGAGACTCGAACATACGAACCTTGGAATTTAGGTATGCAGTGCTATACCAATCTCACCACACTGGATGATACCTTGACGTGCAGCTTGCGCTACACGTTGATCCAAGGCAGCCAGCTTTCAGGGAGAAGGGCTTACTGCTTTTCATCTCATCTCCCTGAAAGCTGGCTGCCTTGGATCAACGTGTACCACAAGCTGCACGTCAAGGTATTATCCAATGTGGTGAGATTTGGTGTAGCACTGCATACCTAGTTCCAAGGTTCGTAGGTTCGAGTCTCCTTCAGCCAGAGATCAGTGTTTGTATATATATATTATATAAAATATATATTTTATTATTTATTATCACACCGGCCGATTCCCACCAAGGCAGGGTGGCCCGAAAAAAAAAACTTTCACCATCATTCACTCCAACCCTTCCTCAGCCCTCTGGACAACAGTTTTGGTAATCCCGCACCTCCTCCTAACTTCCAAACTACGAATTCTCTGCATTATATTCACACCACACATTGCCCTCAGACATGACATCTCCACTGCCTCCAGCCTTCTCCTCGCTGCAACATTCATCACCCACGCTTCACACCCATATAAGAGCGTTGGTAAAACTATACTCTCATACATTCCCCTCTTTGCCTCCAAGGACAAAGTTCTTTGTCTCCACAGACTCCTAAGTGCACCACTCACTCTTTTTCCCTCATCAATTTCTATGATTCACCTCATCTTTCATAGACCATCCGCTGACACGTCCACTCCCAAATATCTGAATACGTTCACCTCCTCCATACTCTCTCCCTCCAATCTGATATTCAATCTTTCATCACCTAATCTTTTTGTTATCCTCATAACCTATATACATATATATATATATATATATATATATATATATATATATATATATATAATATATATATATATATATATATATATATATATATATATATATATTATTATTAGCACACTGGCCGATTCCCACCAAGGCAGGGTGGCCCGAAAAAAGAAAAACTTTCACCATCATTCAACTCCATCACTGTCTTGCCAGAAGGGTGCTTTACACTACAGTTTTTAAACTGCAACATTAACACCTCTACTTTAGAGTGCAGGCACTGTACTTCCCATCTCCAGGACTCAAGTCCGGCCTGCCGGTTTCCCTGGATCCCTTCATAAATGTTACTTTGCTCACACTCCAACAGCACGTCAAGTATTAAAAACCATTTGTCTCCATTCACTCCTATCAAACACGCTCACGGATGCCCGCTGGAAATCCAAGCCCCTCGCACACAAAACCTCCTTTACCCCCCTCCAACCTTTCCTAGGCAGACCCCTACCCCGCCTTCCTTCTACTACAGACTGATACACTCTTGAAGTCATTCTTTTTCGCTCCATTCTCTCTACATGTCCGAACCACCTCAACAACCCTTCCTCTGCCCTCTGGACAACAGTTTTGGCAATCCCGCACCTCCTCCTAACTTCCAAACTACGAATTCTCTGCATTATATTAACACCACACATTGCCCTCAAACATGACACCTCCACTGTCTCCAGCCTTCTCCTCGCTGCAACATTCATCACCCATGCTTCACACCCATATAAGAGCGTTGGTAAAACTATACTCTCATACATTCCCCTCTTTGCTTCCATGGACAAAGTTCTTTGTCTCCACAGACTCCTAAGTGCACCGCTCACCCTTTTCCCCTCATCAATCCTATGATTCACCACATTTTTCATAGACCCATCTGCTGACACGTCCACTCCCAAATATCTGAATACAATCATCTCCTCCATACTCTCTCCCTCCAATCTGATATCCGATCTTGAGTCACCTAATCTTTTTGTTATCGTCATAACCTTACTCTTTCCTATATTCACTTTTAATTTTTTTCTTTTACATACCCTACCAAATTCATCCACCAACCTCTGCAACTTCTCTTCAGAGTCATCCAAGAGCACAGTGTCATCAGCAAAGAGCAACTGTGACAACTCCCACTTTATGTGTGATTCTTTATCTTTTAACTCCACACCTCTTGCCAAGACCCTCGCATTTACTTCTCTTACAACTGCATCTATAAATATATTTAACAACCACGGTGACATCACACATCCTTGTCTACGGCCTACTTTTACTGAGAAATAATCTCTCTCTTTCCTACTTACTCTAACTTGAGCCTCACTATCCTCGTGAAAACTCTTTACTGCTTTCGGTAACCTACCTCCCATACCATACAACTGCAACATCTGCCACATTGCCCTCTATCCACCCTGTCATACGCCTTTTCCAAATCCATAAATGCATATTATATATTTTATATATTTATATATTATATATATATATATATTATATATATATTATATATATATATATATATATATTTATATATATGCAAAAAATTTAGCAGACGGGTGATCTTAACTATGCAAGACAAGCCACAGGGGTGGAAATCTTTAGCGCAACTACTCTCACACTTCTCAGTGCTATTCTGAGAACACTCTCCCTGCTTTAGTTGCTCTCGTGCAACATTGCATAACTCCTGATGACGCACTGAGAAGTGTGAAAGTACTTGAGCTAAAGATTTTCACCCCCCCGTGGCTAGTCTCTCTCTCTCTCTCTCTCTGTCTCTCTCTCTCTCTCTGTCTCTCTGTCTGTCTGTCTCTCTGTCTGTCTCTCTCTCTCTCTCTCTCTCTCTCTCTCTCTCTCTCTCTCTCTCTCTCTCTATATATATATATATATATATATATATATAAAATATATATATATATATATATTTTATATATATATATATATATATATATATTATATTTATTTATTTATTTATTGTGTGTGTGTACTCACCTGTTTGTGGTTGCAGGGGTCGAGTCATAGCTCCTGGCCCCCTCATCACAGATTGCTACTGGGTCATCTCTCTTCCTGCTCCATGAGATTTATCAGACTTCATCTTAAAACTATGTATGGTCCCCGCATACACTACATCACTTTCTAGGCTATTCCACTTCCTGACAACTCTATGACTGAAGAAATACTTCCTAACGTCCCTGTGACTCATCTGAGTCTTCAGCTTCCAATTGTGACCCTTTGTTTCTGTGTCCCAGCTCTGGAACATTCTATCTTTGTCCACCTTGTCTATTCCGCGCAGTATTTTATATGTTGTTTTCATGTCTCCCCGGACCCTCCTGTCGTCCAGTGTCGTCACGCCAATTTCCCTTAACCTTTCTTCGTTGGACAATCCCCTTAACTCTGAGACTAGTCTTGTTGCAAACCTTTGCACTTTCTCTAATTTCTTCACGTGCTTGACCAGGTGTGGATTGCAAACTGGCGCTGCATACTCCAGTATTGGCCTGACGTATATGGTGTGTGTGTGTACTCACCTAGTTGTACTCACTTAGTTGAGGTTGCAGGGGTCGAGTCATAGCTCCTGGCCCCGCCTCTTCACTGGTCGCTACTAGGTCACTCTCCCCATACCTCTGCTTAAAGCTATGTATGGATTCTGCCTCCACTACATTGCTTTCCAAACTATTCCACTTCCTGACTACTCTGTGGCTGAAGAAATACTTCCTAACATCCCTGTGATTCATCTGTGTCTTCAACTTCCAACTGTGTCCCCTTGTTGCTGTGTCCTATCTCTGGAACATCCTGTCTTTGTCCACCTTGTCAATTCCTCTCAGTATTTTGTATGTCGTTATCATGTCCCCCCTATCTCTCCTGTCCTCCAGTGTCGTCAGGTTGATTTCCCTTAACCTCTCCTCGTAGGACATACCTCTTAGCTCTGGGACTAGTCTTGTTGCAAACCTTTGCATTTTCTCTAGTTTCTTTACGTGCTTGGCTAGGTGTGGGTTCCAAACTGGTGCCGCATACTCCAATATGGGCCTAACGTACACGGTGTACTGGGTCCTGAACGATTCCTTATTAAGATGTCGGAATGCTGTTCTGAGGTTTGCTACGCGCCCATATGCTGCAGCAGTTATTTGGTTGATGTGCGCTTCAGGAGATGTGCCCGGTGTTATACTCACCCCAAGATCTTTTTCCTTGAGCGAGGTTTGTAGTCTCTGGTCCCCCTAGACTGTACTCCGTCTGCGGTCTTCTTTGCCCTTCCCCAATCTTCATGACTTTGCACTTGGTGGGGTTGAACTCCAGGAGCCAATTGCTGGACCAGGTCTGCAGCCTGTCCAGATCCCTTTGTAGTTCTGCCTGGCCTTCGATCGAATGAATTCTTCTCATCAACTTCACGTCATCTGCAAACAGGGACACTTCGGAGTCTATTCCTTCCGTCATGTCGTTCACAAATCCAGAAACAGCACTGGTTCTGGGACTGACCCCTGTGGGACCCCGCGGGTCACATGTGCCCCCCACCTCCACTCCCACGTACCATGACTCGCTGCTGTCTTGCTGACAAGTATTCCCTGATCCATTGTAGTGCCTTCCCTGTTATCCCTCCTGGTCCTCCATTTTTTTGCACTAATCTCTTGTGTGGAACTGTGTCAAACACCTTCTTCCAGTCCAAGAAAATGCAGTCCGTCCACCCTCTCTCTCTCTTGTCTTACTGCTGTCACCATGTCATAAAAACTCCGTAGGTTTGTGACACAGGATTTCCCATCCCTGAAACCATGTTGGTTGCTGTTGATGAGATCATTCCTTTCTAGGTGTTCCACCACTCTTCTGATAATCTTCTCCATGATTTTGGATACTATACCTGTCAGTGACACTGGTCTGTAGTTTAGTGCTTCATGTCTGTCTCCTTTTTCAAAGATTGGGACTGCATTTGCTGTCTTCCATGCCTCAGGCAATCTCCCTGTTTCGATAGATGTATAGTGCCTCTGCTCCCTCTCTCAGGGCCCATGGAGAGATGTTATCTGGCCGCATTGCCTTTGAAGTATCTAGCTCACTCAGAAGCCTCTTCACTTCTTCCTCGGTTGTGTGTACTGTATCCAGCACTTGGTGGTGTGCCCCACCTCTCCGTCTTTCTGGAGCCCCTTCTGTCTCCTCTGTGAACACTTCTTTAAATCTCTTGTTGAGTTCCTCACATACTTCACGGTCATTTCTTGTTGTCTCTCCTCCTTCCTTTCTTAGCCTGATTACCTGGTCCTTGACTGTTGATTTCCTCCTGATGTGGCTGTATAACAGCTTCTGGTCAGATTTGGCTTTCACTGCTATGTCGTTTTCATATTGACGTTGGGCCTCCCTTCTTATCTGTGCATATTTGTTTCGGCTCTACGACTGCTCTCCTTATTTCCTGGGTCCTTTGCCTTCTATATTTCTTCATCCCTAGCCACTAGGTTTTTGCACCCTGCACCTTTGGGTGAACCATGGGCTCATCTGGCTTTTTTATTATTACTGTTACCCTTGGGTACAAACCTCTCCTCAGCCTCCTTGCACATTGTTGCTATATATTCCATCATCTCATTAACTGGCTTCCCTGCCAGTTCTCTGTCCCGTTGAACCCCGTTCAGGAAGTTCCTCATTCCCGTGTAGTCCCCTTTCTTGTAGTTTGGCTTCATTCGTCCTGGCCTTTCTGCTTCCCCCTCCACTTGTAGCTCTACTGTGTATTTGAAGCTTAAAACCACATGATCGCTGGCCCCAAGGGGTCTTTCATATGCGATGACCTCAATATCTGCACTACTCAAGGCGAATACTAGGTCCAGTCTTGTTGGTTCATCCTCTCCTCTCTCTCTTGTAGTGTCCCTTACGTGTTGGTACATGAAGTTTTCCAGTGTGTGTGTGTGTGTGTGTGTGTGTGTGTGTGTGTGTGTGTGTGTGTGTGTGTTTATGTATGTATGTCTTTGCTGGAATGAGGGTGGAGGGACGCAGGAGGCTATAAGTGCCCCGGGCATACTAATCACCAGCGCCTAATGTCCAGTGCCAGGAAGACTGAATATTAAAACATCAGAACACAGGCAGCCCACAAGCACTGATGTTGTAGTAATAACCCCACGAACTTAACGTTAATCACATGACAATTCTAAAATTTTCGGTCATACTTCAAAATGCTTGAACGACTTAACATTCTAAATGTAGATATATATGGCAATTGTCTTAGGAATTTTTTATACATCTAGAAAGCGGTTCCACAGCCGCGTGATCTGAAGGAAGACATCCGTTGTTTATCCAGTAAGAAGACGGCCACGGTTAGTCTGTCAAACAAGATTCAGAGGCATTCAAGAAAACACGCTTCCTCTCAACGTATTTGCTTGGAATTCCTCCTTTTTTTGTGAAACACTGCAAACTCCTAATGATGTGTTAATTGCAACACGAAAATCCTAGAGCTGTCATTCAGCTCCTCTTTGGCATTTCGTGTCGCTTGTTCGCGATTATTGTATAATCTTACAATAAGGGTAATACAACTTTCAAAATCATTTAAAATTCCAGTTGAAATATAAATCTGAAATATTGTGAAAAGTAATAATAAAAGTGTACTCACACAGACTCGTAATTAACACAAATAAGACAAGACAAACCAACAACAATAAATATGAAGCCTAATTAATTTTTTAACGGATAAAGTATGCAGTGGATAATGTTATGGAAAATTCCTTGAAAATATTAGAAATGCATTTTACATATTTTATATTTGACTCAAGCAGAGTTAACATACATGTCAGGAACACAGAAGTGACAGCGACAGCCTTGGTGAGTGTAAGAACAAGAATCATGTAGTGGTGAGTGTAAGAACAAGAATCATGTAGTGGTGAGTGTAAGAACAAGAATCATACAGTGGTGAGTGTAAGAACAAGAATCATACAGTGGTGAGTGTAAGAACAAGAATCATACAGTGGTGAGTGTAAGAACAAGAATCATACAGTGCGTGAGTGTAAGAACAAGAATCATACAGTGGTGAGTGTAAGAACAAGAATCATGGCAGTGGTGAGTGTAAGAACAAGAATCATACAGTGGTGAGGTGTAAGAACAGAATCATACAGTGGTGAGTGTAAGAACAAGAATCATACAGTGGTGAGTGTAAGAACAAGAATCATACAGTGGTGAGTGTAAGAACAAGAATCATACAGTGGTGAGTGTAAGAACAAGAATCATACAGTGGTGAGTGTAAGAACAAGAATCATGTAGTGGTGAGTGTAAGAACAAGAATCATACAGTGGTGAGTGTAAGAACAAGAATCATGTAGTGGTGAGTGTAAGAACAAGAATCATACAGTGGTGAGTGTAAGAACAAGAATCATGTAAGTGGTGAGTGTAAGAACAAGAATCATACAGTGGTGAGTGTAAGAACAAGAATCATACAGTGGTGAGTGTAAGAACAAGAATCATGTAGTGGTGGAGTGTAAGAACAAGAATCATACAGTGGTGAGTGTAAGAACAAGAATCATACAGTGGTGAGTGTAAGAACAAGAATCATACAGTGGTGAGTGTAAGAAACAAGAATCATACAGTGGTGAGTGTAAGAACAAGAATCATGTAGTGGTGAGTGTAAAACAAGAATCATACAGTGGTGAGTGTAAGAACAAGAATCATACAGTGGTGAGTGTAAGAACAAGAATCATACAGTGATGAGTGTAAGAACAAGAATCATACAGTGGTGAGTGTAAGAACAGAATCATGTAGTGGTGAGTGTAAGAACAAGAATCATGTAAGTGGTGAGTGTAAGAACAAGAATCATACAGTGGTGAGTGTAAGAACAAGAATCATGTAGTGGTGAGTGTAAGAAACAGAATCATACAGTGGTGAGTGTAAGAACAAGAATCATACAGTGGTGAGTGTAAGAACAAGAATCATACAGTGATGAGTGTAAGAACAAGAATCATGTAGTGGTGAGTGTAATGAACAAGAATCATACAGTGTGTGAGTGTAAGAACAAGAATCATACAGTGGTGAGTGTAAGAACAAGAATCATACAGTGATGAGTGTAAGAACAAGAATCATGTAGTGGTGAGTGTAAGAACAAGAATCATGTAGTGGTGAGTGTAAGAACAAGAATCATACAGTGGTGAGTGTAAGAACAAGAATCATACAGTGTGGTAGTGTAAGAACAAGAAATCTACAGTGGTGAGTGTAAGAACAAGAATCATACAGTGGTGAGTGTAAGAACAAGAATCATACAGTGGTGAGTGTAAGAACAAGAATCATACAGTGGTGAGTGTAAGAACAAGAATCATGTAGTGGTGAGTGTAAGAACAAGAATCATACAGTGGTGAGTGTAAGAACAAGAATCATACAGTGGTGAGTGTAAGAACAAGAATCATACAGTGGTGAGTGTAAGAACAAGAATCATTAGTGGTGAGTGTAAGAACAAGAATCATACAGTGGTGAGTGTAAGAACAAGAATCATACGTGGTGAGTGTAAGAACAAGAATCATACAGTGGTGAGTGTAAGAACAAGAATCATACAGTGGTGAGTGTAAGAACAAGAATCATGCAGTGGTGAGTGTAAGAACAAGAATCATACAGTGGTGAGTGTAAGAACAAGAATCATGTAGTGGTGAGTGTAAGAACAAGAATCATGCAGTGGTGAGTGTAAGAACAAGAATCATGTAGTGGTGAGTGTAAAGAACAAGAATCATGCAGTGTGAGTGTAAGAACAAGAATCATGTAGTGGTGAGTGTAAGAACAAGAATCATGTAGTGGTGAGTGTAAGAACAAGAATCATGTAGTGGTGAGTGTAAGAACAAGAATCATGTAGTGGTGAGTGTAAGAACAAGAATCATGCAGTGGTGAGTGTAAGAACAAGAATCATGTAGTGGTGAGTGTAAGAACAAGAATCATGCAGTGGTGAGTGTAAGAACAAGAATCATGTAGTAGTGAGTGTAAGAACAAGAATCATGCAGTGGTGAGTGTAAGACAGGAATCATACAGTGGTGAGTGTAAGAAACAAGAATCATGCAGTGGTGGTGTAAGAACAAAATTTCTTGAAGTAGTGATTGTAGGAACAGGAATCATTTAGTGGTGTGCGTAAGAACAAGAATCATGTAGTGGTGAGTGTAAGAACAAGAATCATGTAGTGGTGAGTGTAAGAACAGGAATCATGAAGTAGTGATTGTAGGAACAGGAATCATTTAGTGGTGAGTGTAAGAACAAGAATCATGTAGTGGTGAGTGTAAGAACAAGAATCATGAGGTGATGAGTGTAAAAACAAGATTCATGAGGTGATGAGTGTAAGAACAGAATCATGAGGTTGATGATGTAAGAACAAGAATCATGAGGGTGGTTGTGTAAGAACAAGAATCATGAGGTGATGAGTGTAAGAACAAGAATCATGAGGTGATGAGTGTAAGAACAAGAATCATGAGGTATTGAGTGTAAGAACAAGAATCATGTAGTGGTCAGTGTAAGAACAAGAATCATGAGGTGGTGAGCGTAAGAACAAGAATCATGAGGTGGTGAGTGTAAGAACAGGAATCATTTAGCGGTGTGTGTAAGAAACAAGAATCATGTAGTGGTGAGTGTAAGAACAAGATCACGTATGGTGAGTGTAAGAACAAGAATCACGTAGTGTGATGTAGAAAACAGAATCATACAGTGTGAGTGTAAGAACAAGAATCACGTGTGGTGAGTGTAAAACAAGAATCACGAAAGTGGTGAGTGTAAAGAACAAGAATCATGTAGTGGTGAGTGTAAGAAAAAGAATCATGTAGTGGTGAGTGTAAGAAAAAGAATCATGTAGTGGTGAGTGTAAGAACAAGAATCATGTGTGGTGATTTGTAAGAAAAAGAATCATGTAGTGGTGAGTGTAAGAACAAGAATCATGTAGTGGTGAGTGTAAGAAAAAGAATCACGTAGTGGAGAGTGTAAGAACAAGAATCACGTAGTGGTGAGTGTAAGAACAAGAATCACGTAGTGGTGAGTGTAAGAACAAGAATCATGTAGTGGTGAGTGTATGAACAAGAATCACGTAGTGGCGAGTGTAAGAACAAGAATCATGAGGTGGTGAGTGTAAGAACAAGAATCATGTAGTGGTGAGTGTAAGAACAAGAATCACGTAGTGGTGAGTGTAAGAACAAGAATCATGAGTTGGTGAGTGTAAGAACAGGAATCATGTAGTGGTGAGTGTAAGAACAAGAATCACGTAGTGGTGAGTGTAAGAACAAGAATCATGAGGTGGTGAGTGTAAGAACAAGAATCATGAGGTGGTGAGTGTAAGAACAGGAATCATAAAGTGGTGAGTGTAAGAACAAGAATCATGAAGGGGTTAGTTGTAAGAACAGGAATCAAACAGTGGTGAGTGTAAGACAAGAATATGAAGTGGTGAGTGTAAGAAAGGAATCATACAGTGGTGAGTGTAAGAACAGGAATCATAAAGTGGTGAGTGTAAGAACAAGAATCATGTAGTGGTGAGTGTAAGAACAAGAATCATGTAGTGGTGAGTGTAAGAACAGAAATCATGCGTGATGTAGTGTAAGAAACATGAATCATACATTTGGTGAGTGTAAGAACAGGAATCATACAGTGGTGAGCGTAAGAACAAGAATCATGTAGTGGTGAGTGTAAGAACAAGAATCATGCAGTGATGAGTGTAAGAACAGGAATCATAAAGTGGTGAGTGTAAGAACAGGAATCATAAAGTGGTGAGTGTAAGAACAGGAATCATACAGTGGTGAGTGTAAGAACAGGAATCATACAGTGGTGAGTGTAAGAACAGGAATCATAAAGTGGTGAGTGTAAGAACAGGAATCATACAGTGGTGACTGTAAGAACAGGAATCATACAGTGGTGAGTGTAAGAACAGGAATCATACAGTGGTGAGTGTAAGAACAGGAATCATAAAGTGGTGAGTGTAAGAACAAGAATCATGTAGTGGTGAGTGTAAGAACAAGAATCATGCAGTGATGAGTGTAAGAACAGGAATCATGTAGTGGTGAGTGTAAGAACAAGAATCATGCAGTGATGAGTGTAAGAACATGAATCATACAGTGGTGAGTGTAAGAACAGGAATCATACAGTGGTGAGCGTAAGAACAAGAATCATTAGTGGTGAGTGTAAGAACAAGAATCATGCAGTGATGAGTGTAAGAACAGGAATCATAAAGTGGTGAGTGTAAGAACAGAATCATACAGTGATGAGTGTAAGAACAGGAATCATACGTGATGAGTGTAAGAACAGGAATATACAGTGGTGAGTGTAAGAACAGGAATCATACAGTGGTGAGTGTAAGAACAGGAATCATACAGTGATGAGTGTAAGAACAGGAATCATACAGTGGTGAGTGTAAGAACAGGAATCATACAGTGATGAGTGTAAGAACAAGAACCATGAAGTGGTGAGTGTAAGAACAGGAATCATACAGTGGTGAGTGTAAGAACAGGAATCATACAGTGAAGAGTGTAAGAACAAGAATCATGAAGTGGTGAGTGTAAGAACAGGAATCATACAGTGGTGAGTGTAAGAACAGGAATCATACAGGGGATGAGTGTAAGAACAAAAAACCATGAAGTGGTGAGTGTAAGAACAGGAATCATACAGTGATGAGTGTAAGAACAGGAAATCATGAAGTTGGTGAGTGTAAGAACAAGAATCATGAAGTGGTGAGTGTAAGAACAAGAATCATGAAGTGGTGAGTGTAAGAACAGGAATCATACAGTGGTGAGTGTAAGAACAGGAATCATAAAGTGGTGAGTGTAAGAACAGGAATCATACAGTGATGAGTGTAAGAACAAGAATCATGAAGTGGTGAGTGTAAGAACAGGAATCATACAGTGATGAGTGTAAGAACAAGAATCATGAAGTGGTGAGTTTTAAGTAACAGGAATCATACAGTGATGAGTGTAAGAACAGGAATCATAAAGTGGTGAGTGTAAGAACAGGAATCATAAAGTGGTGAGTGTAAGAACAGGAATCATAAAGTGGTGAGTGTAAGAACAAGAATCATGAAGGGGTTTGAGGTAAGAACAGGAATCATAAAGTGGTGGAGTGTAAGAACAGGATCATTAAGTGGTGAGTTGTAAGAACAGGAATCATAAAGTGGTGAGTGTAAGAACAGGAATCATAAAGTGGTGAGTGTAAGAACAAGAATCATGAGTGGTGAGTGTAAGAACAAATCATGAGGTGGTGAGTGTAAGAACAGGAATCAACAGTGGTGAGTGTAAGAACAGGAATCATACAGTGGTGAGTGTAAGAACAAGAATCATGAGGTGGTGAGTGTAAGAACAAGAATCATGAGGTGGTGAGTGTAAGAACAAGAATCATGAAGTGGTGAGTGTAAGAACAAGAATCATGAGGTGGTGAGTGTAAGAACAGGAATCATACAGTGGTGAGTGTAAGAACAAGAATCATGAAGTGGTGAGTGTAAGAACAGGAATCATACAGTGGTGAGTGTAAGAACAAGAATCATGAAGTGGTGAGTGTAAGAACAGGAATCATACAGTGGTGAGTGTAAGAACAGGAATCATGAAGTGGTGAGTGTAAGAACAAGAATCTATGAATTTGGTGAGTGTAAGAACAGGAATCATAAGTGGTGAGTGTAAGAACAGGAATCATACAGTGGTGAGTGTAAGAACAAGAATCATGTAGTGGTGAGTGTAAGAACAAGAATCATGTAGTGGTGAGTGTAAGAACAGGAATCATAAGTGGTGAGTGTAAGAACAGGAATCATAAAGTGGTGAGTGTAAGAACAAGAATCATGAGGTGGTGAGTGTAAGAACAAGAATCATACAGTGGTGAGTGTAAGAACAGGAATCATGAAGTGGTGAGTGTAAGAACAGGAATCATAAAGTGGTGAGTGTAAGAACAAGAATCATGTAGTGGTGAGTGTAAGAACAAGAATCATGTAGTGGTGAGTGTAAGAACAAGAATCATGTAGTGGTGAGTGTAAGAACAAGAATCGTGTAGTGATGAGTGTAAGAACAGGAATCATGCAGTGATGAGTGTAAGAACAGGAATCATAAAGTGGTGAGTGTAAGAACAGGAATCATGAAGTGTTGAGTGTAGAACAAGGAATCATAAAGTGGTGAGTGTAAGAACAAGAATCATGTAGTGGTGAGTGTAAGAACAAGAATCATGAGGTGGTGAGTGTAAGAACAAGAATCATGAGGTGGTGAGTGTAAGAACAAGAATCATGAAGTGGTGAGTGTAAGAACAAGAATCATGAAGTGGTGAGTGTAAGAACAAGAATCATGTAGTGGTGAGTGTAAGAACAAGAATCATGAGGTGGTGAGTGTAAGAACAAGAATCATGTAGTGGTGAGTGTAAGAACAAGAATCATGTAGTGGTGAGTGTAAGAACAAGAATCATGTAGTGGTGAGTGTAAGAAACAAGAATCGTGTAGTGATGAGTGTAAGAACAGGAATCATGCGGGTGATGAGTGTAAGAACAGGAATCATGAAGTGGTGAGTGTAAGAACAGGAATCATAAAGTGGTGAGTGTAAGAACAGGAATCATGAAGTGGTGAGTGTAAGAACAGGAATCATAAAGTGGGTGAGTGTAAGAACAGGAATCATGAAGTGGTGAGTGTAAGAACAGGAATCATACAGTGGTGATTGTAAGAACAGGAATCATACAGTGGTGAGTGTAAGAACAGGAATCATACAGTGGTGAGTGTAAGAACAGGAATCATGAAGTGGTGAGTGTAAGAACAGGAATCATAAAGTGGTGAGTGTAAAACAAGAATCATGGGGGTGGTGAGTGTAAGAACAGGAATCATACAGTGGTGAGTGTAAGAACAGGAATCATAAAGTGGTGAGTGTAAGAACAGGAATCATAAAGTGGTGAGTGTAAGAAAAAGAATCATACAGTGGTGAGTGTAAGAACAAGAATCATGAAGTGGTGAGTGTAAGAACAGAATCATACAGTGGTGAGTGTAAGAACAGGAATCATAAAGTGGTGAGTGTAAGAACAGGAATCATAAAGTGGTGAGTGTAGACAGGAATCATACAGTGGTGAGTGTAAGAACAGGAATCATACAGTTGTGAGTGTAAGAACAGAATCATACAGTGGTGAGTGTAAGAACAGGAATCATAAAGTGGTGAGTGTAAGAACAGGAATCATACAGTGGTGAGTGTAAGAACAGGAATCATAAAGTGGTGAGTGTAAGAACAGAAATCATAAAGTGGTGAGTGTAAGAACAAGAATCATGTAGTGGTGAGTGTAAGAACAAGAATCATGCAGTGATGAGTGTAAGAACAGGAATCATGTAGTGGTGAGTGTAAGAACAAGAATCATGTAGTGGTGAGTGTAAGAACAAGAATCGTGTAGTGATGAGTGTAAGAACAGGAATCATGCAGTGATGAGTGTAAGAACAGGAATCATACAGTGGTGAGTGTAAGAACAGGAATCATACTGTGGTGAGTGTAAGAACAAGAATCATGCAGTGGTGAGTGTAAGAACAAGAATCATGTAGTGGTGAGTGTAAAGAACAAGAATCATGCCGTGGATGAGTGTAAGAACAGGAATCATACAGTGGGTGAGTGTAAGAACAGGAATCATAAAGTGGTGAGTGTAAGAACGGGAATCATGAAGTGGTGAGTGTAAGAACAGGAATCATACAGTGGTGAGTGTAAGAACAGGAATCATACAGTGGTGAGTGTA
The DNA here is from genome assembly GCF_026875155.1 of Cherax quadricarinatus. NCBI lineage: Eukaryota > Metazoa > Arthropoda > Malacostraca > Decapoda > Parastacidae > Cherax > Cherax quadricarinatus. The sequence continues at coordinate 40,438,442 of NC_069419.1, forward strand.
AGAACAGGAATCATACAGTGGTGAGAGTAAGGAACAAGAATCATGTAGTGGTGATTTGTAAGAACAAGAATCATGCAGTGATGAGGTGTAAGAACAAGAATCATGTAGTGGTGATGTAAGAACAGAAATCGTAAAGTGGTGAGTGTAAGAACAAGAATCATGTAGTTGGTGAGTGTAAGAACAAGAATCATGCAGTGATGAGTGTAAGAACAGGAATCATTTAGTGGTGAGTGTAAGAACAAGAATCATGTAGTGGTGAGTGTAAGAACAAGAATCATGTAGTTGATGAGTGTAAGAACAGGAATCATACAGTGGTGAGTGTAAAAAAACAGGAATCATACAGTGGTGAGTGTAAGAACAAGAATCATGCAGTGGTGAGTGTAAGAACAAGAATCATGAGTGGTGAGTGTAAGAACAAGAATCATGCCGTGATGTGATGTAAGAACAGGAATCATACAGTGGTGGAGTGTAAGAACAGGAATCATAAAGTGGTGAGTGTAAGAACGGGAATCATAAAGTGGTGAGTGTAAGAACAGGAATCATACTAGTGGTGAGTGTAAGAACAGGAATCATACAGTGGTGAGTGTAAGAACAGGAATCATACATGGTGAGTGTAAGAACAAGAATCATGTAGTGGTGAGTGTAAGAACAAGAATCATGCAGTGGTGAGTGTAAGAACAGGAATCATACAGTGGTGAGTGTAAGAAAAAGAATCATGAAGTGGTGAGTGTAAAGAACAGAGAATCTACATGTGGTGAGTGTAAGAACAGGAATCATAAAGTGGTGAGTGTAAGAACAAGAATCATGAGGTGGTGAGTGTAAGAACAAGAATCATGAGGTGGTGAGTGTAAGAACGGGAATCATACAGTGGTGAGTGTAAGAACAAGAATCATGAAGTGGTGAGTGTAAGAACAGGAATCATACAGTGGTGAGTGTAAGAACAGGAATCATAAAGTGGTGAGTGTAAGAACAGGAATCATAAAGTGGTGAGTGTAAGAACAGGAAGTCATACAGTGGTGAGTGTAAGAACAGGAATCATACAGTGGTGATTTGTAAGAACAGGAATCATACAGTGGTGAGTGTAAGAACAGGAATCATAAAGTGGTGAGTGTAAGAACAGGAATCATACAGTGGTGAGTGTAAGAACAGGAATCATAAAGTGGTGAGTGTAAGAACAGAAATCATAAAGTGGTGAGTGTAAGAACAAGAATCATGTAGTGGTGAGTGTAAGAACAAGAATCATGCAGTGGTGAGGTAAGAACGGGAATCATGTAGTGGTGAGTGTAAGAACAAGAATCATGTAGTGGAGAGTGTAAGAACAAGAATCATCGTAGTGATGAGTGTAAGAACAGGAATCATGCAGTGATGAGTGTAAGAACAGGAATCATACAGTGGTGAGTGTAAGAACAGGAATCATACAGTGGTGAGTGTAAGAACAAGAATCATGCAGTGGTGAGTGTAAGAAAAAGGGATTCATGTAGTGGTGAGTGTAAGAACAAGAATCATGCCGTGATGAGTGTAAGAACAGGAATCATACAGTGGTGAGTGTAAGAACAGGAATCATAAAGTGGTGAGTGTAAGAACAGGAATCATAAAGTGGTGAGTGTAAGAACAGGAATCATACAGTGGTGAGTGTAAGAACAGGAATCATACAGTGGTGAGTGTAAGAACAGGAATCATAGCAGTGGTGAGTGTAAGAACAAGAATCATGTAGTGGTGAGTGTAAGAACAAGAATCATGCAGTGATGAGTGTAAGAACAGGAATCATGTAGTGGTGAGTGTAAGAACAGGAATCATAAAGTGGTGAGTGTAAGAACAAGAATCATGTAGTGGTGAGTGTAAGAACAAGAATCATGCAGTGATGAGTGTAAGAACAGGAATCATGTAGTGGTGAGTGTAAGAACAAGAATCATGTAGTGGTGAGTGTAAGAACAAGAATCATGTAGTGATGAGTGTAAGAACAGGAATCATGCAGTGATGAGTGTAAGAACAGGAATCATACAGTGGTGAGTGTAAGAACAGGAATCATACAGTGGTGAGTGTAAGAACAAGAATCATGCAGTGGTGAGTGTAAGAACAAGAATCATGTAGTGGTGAGTGTAAGAACAAGAATCATGCCGTGGATGAGTGTAAAAAACAGGAATCTTTACAGTGGTGAGTGTAAGAACAGGAATCATACAGTGGTGAGCGTAAGAACAAGAATCATGTAGTGGTGAGTGTAAGAACAAGAATCATGCAGTGATGAGTGTAAGAACAGGAATCATGAAGTGGTGAGTGTAAGAAGAGGAATCATTCAGTGGTGAGTGTAAGAACAAGAATCATACAGTGGTGAGTGTAAGAACAAGAATCATACAGTGGTGAGTGTAAGAGCAGGAATCATAAAGTGGTGACTGTAAGAACAGGAATCATACAGTGATGAGTGTAAGAACAGGAATCATACAGTGATGATTTGTAAGAACAGGAATCATTACAGTGGTGAGTGTAAGAACAGGAATCATACAGTGATGAGTGCAAGAACAGGAATCATACAGTGGTGAGTGTAAGAACAGGAATCATACAGTGATGAGTGTAAGAACAAGAACCATGAAGTGGTGAGTGTAAGAACAGGAATCATACAGTGGTGAGTGTAAGAACAGGAATCATACAGTGATGAGTGTAAGAACAAGAATCATGAAGTGGTGAGTGTAAGAACAAGAATCATGAAGTGGTGAGTGTAAGA
>NC_069419.1:40445581-40510581 GCF_026875155.1 Cherax quadricarinatus
CTCGGAAAATAAATGATTAGCCGAAGATTCAGAAAACAATATGCACAGATAAGAAGGGAGGCTCAGCGGCAATACGAAAATGGCATAGCATCGAAAGTCAAGACTTACCCGAAGCTGTTGTACAGTCACATCAGGAGGAAAACAACAGTCAAGGACCAGGTAATCAGACTGAGGAAGGGTGATGGGGAATTCACAAGAAACGACCGGGAGGTATGTCAGGAGCGCAACACAAGATTTAAAGAAGTATTTACAGTGGAAACCAGTAGGACTTCAGGAAATCAGAGCAGGGGGGTGCACCAGCAAGTGCTGGATGAGGTACATATAACCAAAGAGGAGGTGAAGAAGCTGCTATGCGAACTTGACACCTCAAAGGCGGTGGGACCAGAGAACATCTCTCCGTGGATCCTTAAAGAGGGAGCAGAGATATTGTGTGTACCGTTAACAAAGATCTTCAACACATCCTTTGAAACTGGGCAACTCCCTGAGGTATGGAAGATGGCAAATGTAGTCCCAATTTTTAAAAAGGGAGACAGACATGAGGCACTAAACTAGAGACCTGTATCACTAACGTGTATAGTATGCAAGATCATGGAGAAGATCATCAGGAGGACAGTGGTGGAGCACCTGGAAAGAAACAAGTGTATAATTGACAACCAGCATGGTTTCAGGGAGGGAAAATCTTGTGTCACAAACCTACTAGAGTTTTATGACAACCTGGAGTTTACCTGGAGAGAGTTCCGGGGGTCAACGCCCCCGCGGCCCGGTCTGTGACCAGGCCTCCTGGTGGATCAGAGCCTGATCAACCAGGCTGTTGCTGCTGGCTGCACGCAAACCAACGTACGAGCAACAGCCCGGCTGATCAGGAACCGACTTTAGATGTTTGTCCAGTGCCAGCTTGAAGACTGCCAGGGGTCTGTTGGTAATCCCCCTTATGTATGCTGGGAGGCAGTTGAACAGTCTCGGCCCCTGACACTTACTGTATGGTCTCTTAACGTGCTAGTGACACCCCTGCTTTTCATTGGGGGGATGTTGCATCGTCTGCCAAGTCTTTTGCTTTCATAGTGAGTGATTTTCGTGTGCAAGTTCGGTACTAGTCCCTCTATGATATTCCAGGTGTATATAATCATGTATCTCTCCCGCCTGCGTTCCAGGGAATACAGGTTTAGGAACCTCAAGCGCTCCCAGTAATTGAGGTGTTTTATCTCCGTTATGCGCGCCGTGAAGGTTCTCTGTACATTTTCTAGGTCAGCAATTTCACCTGCCTTGAAAGGTGCTGTTAGTGTGCAGCAATATTCCAGCCTAGATAGAACAAGCGACCTGAAGAGAGTCATCATGGGCTTGGCCTCCCTAGTTTTGAAGGTGACAGAAGTAAGACTGGAGAGAGAGGGGTGGATCGACTGCATTTTTTTGGACTGCAAGAAGGCCTTCGACACAGTTCCTCACAAAAGGTTACTGCAAAAGCTAGAGGATCAGGCACACATAACAGGAAAGGCACTGCAATGGATCAGAGAATACACTGACAGGGAGGCAACAACGAGTCATGGTACGTGACGAGGTGTCAGAGTGGGCGCCTGTGACAAGTGGGGTTCCACAGGAGGCAGATCCTAGGACCTGTGCTGTTAGTGGTTATATGTGAATGTCCATAGCGGATGGATAGACTCAGAAGTGTCCTTGTTTGCGGACGTATGTGAAGTTAATGCAGAAGAATCAAATCGGAAAGGAGGGATCAGGCAGGAATACAAGAGACTTGGACAGGCTACAAAGCCTGGTCCAAGCAACTGGTCTTTGGAGTTTAACCCTGCCAAATGCAAAGTCATGAAGATTGAGGGATGGGCCAAAGAATGAAGCCGAAACCATATAGTTTTGGACGGCCAAAAGTCTGCAAACCTCACTAAGAAATAAGATCTGGGGTGCGTGAGCGATAACACCGAGCATATCTATCGAGGCGCAAATCAATCAGTTAACTGCCTGAAGCATAACGGACCGCGCAACCGCGCCGCCAACCTACGAATAGCGTTCCGATACATCAGTAAGGATTCGTTATGACTCTGTATACCTCATTTACGTCAGGCCCATACTGGAGTATGCCGCCACCAGTTTGGAATCCTCACCTAGTAAAGCCGTCAAGAAATTAGAGAAACGTACAAAGGTTTGCAACAAGACAAGTCCAGGACTAAAGGGATTGTCCTACGGAAGAAAGTATTTGCATGGAAATCGGCCTACGGACACTGGAGCAGGCGGGTCAGGTGAGACATTGATAACGACATTTAAAATACTGCGCGAAATTGACGAGGTGGACAAGACTGGATGTTCAAGATGCATAGGACACAGACACAAGAGGTCACAATTGGAGTTGAAGACTCGAAGAATCAAAGGGATGTTGGAAGTATTTCTTCAGTCATAGCTTTTCGTCAAAGCAGTGGAATAGCCTAGAAAGTGTAGTGGAGGCGGGGAACCCATACAATAGTTTTTAAGGCGAGGTATGATAAAGCTCATGGAGCAGGGAGGACAGAGGACATAGTAGCAATCAGTGAAGTGCGGCAAGGAGCTATGAATAGACCCTGAAACACCAAATAGGTGAGTACAAATTGGTGAGTACAAGCACTACACACACAAACACACTCACACACACACACCACACAACACTCACACACACACACACACACTGTGATCCAGTGTTCTTTGAGGTGGGGCGGATAACAGTAATCCAGTGGTCTTGTGATGTGGGGGATACAGTGGTCAGTGTCTCTATGTATGTGGGGATATCAGTTGATCAGCGTTCAGACTCGCTGTGATGTGGGGATAAACAGTGATACAGTGTCTCTGTGATGGGGGGGATAACAGTGATCCAGTGTCGCTGTGATGGGGGCCCTATAAACAGTGATACAGTTTATACTGTTGATGAGGGGGAATAACAGATGATCCTGTCGTCTCTGTGATGTGGGGGTTAACAGTGTTCCAGTTATGTCTATGTGATGTGGGGGATAACAGTGATGTAGTGCTCATAGATGTGGGGTAACAGTGATTGTGATACAGTTGATATATGTGATGTGGGGTGATAACAGTGTCCAGCTTGTCGCTGTTATTGTAGGGGTTAACAGTTGATCGTATTGTCACTGTGATGTGGGGGATAACAGTGATCCAGTGTCTCTGTAATGTGAGGGGTTAAACAGTGATCTAGTGTCTCTGTGATGTGGGGGATAAACTGTGGTCCAGTGTCGCTGTGTTGTGGGGGATATAACTGTGATCCGTGTCTTGTGATGTGGGGAATAAACAGTAGTACAAGTGTCTCTGTTGATGTGGGGGTTAACAGTGATCTTTTGTCGTGTGATGTGGGGATAACAGTGATCCAGTCGTCGCTCTGTGATGTGGGGATACAGTGATCCATTGCCTCTATGATGTGGGGGAATAAACAGTGATCAGTATCGCTGTGACGTGGGGATGACAGTGATCCAGGTTGTCATCTGTGATGTGGGCGATAACAGTGGGTCCAGTGTCGCTGTGATGTGGGGCGATAACAGTGTTCAAGTGTCTCTGTGAGTGTGGTGATAACAGTGGTCTAGTGTCGCTGTGATTTGGGGGTTAACAGTGATACTGTATCGCTGTGATGTGGGGGATACAGTGATCCAGTTGGTCGCTGTTGATGTGGGGGGATAACAGTGATCCGTGTCGCTGTGATATGGGGGATACATTGATCCAGTGTCGCGGTGTGTGGGGGTTAACAGTGTGTCAATTTCGCTGTGATGTGGAAGATAACTGTGATCCAGTGCTCGCTTGATGTGGGGGGATACAGTGATCAAGTTTCACGTGTGATGTGGGGGATAACAGTGATCCTGTGTCGCGGTGATGTGGAGGATAACAGTGATACCAGTGTAGCTGTGTGTGGGGGATAAATCAGGGATCAAGTATCGCTGTGATATCGTGGGGGGATTCAACAGTGATCCTCTTTCGCCTGTGATGTGGAATTAACTGTGATCCAGTGTCGATTGATGTGGGGGATAACAGTTATCCAGTGTCGCTGTGATTGTGGGTGGATTACAGGGTCAGTTCGCCGTGATGCGGTGGGATAACAGTGGTCCAGTGTTCGCCTGTGATGTCGGGGGTGGTAACCAATTGGTTCAGTGTCGCTCGTGATGTGGGGGATAACACGTGGTCAGGTGTCGCTGTGATGTGGGGGATAACTGTGGGTCTATGTGTCGCTGTGATGTGGTGGATAACAGTGGTCCAGTGTCGCTGTGTTGTGAGGGATAAACTGTGTCCAGTGTCGCTGTGATGTGTGGGATAACAGTTGGTCCAGTGTTTAGCTGTAATGTGGGGATGAACGTGATCCAGTGTCTGCTGTGATGGAGGGGGATAAAAGTGATCACAGAGTCGCTGTGATGGGGGGGGATAACAGTGATCCTGTGTCTCTGTGATGTGGGGGTTAACAGTGATCCAGTGTCTCTGGGATGTGGGGATAACAGTGATCCCAGTGTCTCTGTGATGAGGGGGATAACAGTGATCCAGTGTTCTCTGTGTTGTGGGGGATAACAGTGAATCCAAGTGTATCTGTGATGTTGGGGGATATAACTGTGATCCAGTTGTCTCTCTGATGTGGGGGATAAAGTGGATACAGTGTCTCTGTGATGTCAGGGGATAAACAGTATACAGTTGTCCGCTGTTATGTGGGGGGTAACAGTGATCCAGTGTACTAGTGATGTTGTGGGGATACAAGATGATCAGTGTCGCATGTGATGTGGGGGGATAACAGTGGTTCCTGTGTCGTGTGATGTGGGGGATAACAGTGGTCCAGTGTTTTCCGGCTTGTGATGTGAGGGTAAGAGTGGTTCCAGTGTCGCTTTGATGTGGGGGATAACAGTGGTACAGTGTCGCAGGATCTGAGGGATTACAAGTGGTCCAGTGGTCGCTGTGATGAGGGAGAAGATAACACAGTGGTCCAGAGTTTCTGTGATGTGGGGCCGATAAAACAGTGGTCAGTGTCGCTGTGATGTGGGGGATTACAGTGGTCCAGTGTCGCTGTGATGTGGAGGAATAAACAGTGGTCCAGTGTCGCTCTGATGTGGGGGATAACAGTGGTCTAGTGTCGCCAGTGATGTGGGGAAAATAACAGGATCCAGTGTCGCTGTGATGTGGGGGGCGATAACAAGTGTCCAGTGTCGCCTGTGATGTGGGAGGAGAACTGCTGGTCAGATTTCGCTGTGCTGTGGGAGATAACAGTGGTCCAGTGTCTGCTGTGTATATGGAGGATAACAGAGGTCCAAGTGTCACTGTGGTTGTGGTGGGATAAAAGAGGTCCAGTGTCAACTGTGTTGTGGGGGATAACTGGGGTCCAGTGTCACTGTGTTGTGGGAGGATTAACAGAGGAGTCCAGTCGTTCACTGTGTTGTGGGGGATAACGGGGGGTCCTGTGTCACTTTGTTGTTGGGGGATCACAGGGCGTTCCAGTGTCACTGTGTTGGGGGATAACAGAGGTTCAGTGTCACTGTTGTTGTGGGGGATAAACAGTGGGTCAAGTGTCACTGTGTTGTGGGGGATAACAGTGGTTCCAGTGTCACTGTGTTGTGGGGGAGACAGTGGTCAGTGGTCACTTGTTGGCGGGGGGATAAACGTGGTCCCAGTGTCACGGTGTTGTGCGGGTAACAGTGGTCCCAGTGTAACTGTGTTTGTGCGGGAGATAAATCAGTGGTCAAGTGTCACTGTGTTAGTGAGGGATAACAGTGGTCCAGGGTCAACTGGTGTTGTGCGGGATAACAGTGGTCCAGTGTCACTGTGTTGTGCGGGATTAACAGTTGGTCCAGTGTCACTGTGTGGTGCGGGATAACAGTAGTTCCAACATCGTTGTGTTATGGGGACGTCAAGCCGTCACTATGAAGTTTCAAACTAGCGGTTCTAGCGTCATGGATGATTATCAGTAATGGCAAAATAGCGTCACTGCGAGGGCAGCTGCCATCTAATGTTGCCTGAGGTGCGGCAGCAGAAGTCAAGAGCTTCTGTGAAGTGGACAACAGCCTCATTCATTGCTGTGACAAATATCACTGACAGGGAAAAAGTTGCAAATTATCAAGAAAACCTATAAGCTCTCAAAAGTATTGCTTAGATGAGGTTCAAATAGGAAAACAGCGACTGTCTCGCGCTCAAGCTTACGGGGATGGATTTAGTGCCTATCATAAATTAATTGAAATTTTGTCTCACATTGTACTTCCCGTAGCACAGACAAAATAGAAAAATGTTTAAGGGACATGGTTTCTTTAATGGAAATGTTTTTTATAAATGTGGGAAATCGAAAGTCAGGCGGGCTTACAATAAGTATGATGAGATATATAAATATAATTACAGGGGCTTTAGGGGGATTTCAATACAGTATTCTCCTTCCAAATGTAATAAAAAAAGTGATATAAATTTTATGAAATTTCTTCAAAACATGCTTTATTAGTCGAGCTCCATTTAATGGACAGGACTTTCGAGTTACTAGCACCACAGCCTCGCTATTGGAGAGGCATTAACAGTAGTTGTTACTCGGAAAGTTATCGAATGATTGTGGCGAAGGGTAAGATGAAACTGCTTATCTCAATAACCTTTGCCCTAACAGGTTCAAGGTTCTCAACGGCGTGAAAAGGAGTAGAGTGAGTAAATTATTCTACCATTCTTTATTATTATTGCCCTCCAAAATTAGATTGCAAGACAGATGCAACATTCGAAGAAGTAAGAAATGAACGTATTCTCATGTTTTATTACTCGAGAACTTCGATAAGAGAAAAGAGGAGGAAATCAATTATGGGAGAGGGAGTGAGTGAGGAGAAGAGGAGAGAGAGAGAGCTGTCACAAGCACTGAATTTGTGTGAAACACACACTGCATTATAAACGATAACTTTTAATGTCGTTATTCAGTTGATGCAAGATTGTGGAAGGACAGCCACAAGTAGGTATGTGTGTACACTGTCTCAGACGAACCATCACTGTTATAACATCAGCAGTCACCTGGGGTATTACGTTTTTACCATAACTATTGTCTACATATATATTTTTAAAGCTGTTTTAGTGTTAAAAAGTATTTAAAGAGTAGTGTAATATTATATTTATATTTTAATCCATTAGACCACCGTAGGATGGTGTAGAATTACTGTTTAACTAGAAATTTGATATAATAATAATAAAATGTTCAACTGGACTGGTTCCATCTTTCTTATTCATTTCAGTTTTCCATTTTTATTTTTTTCCGTTGTCAATAAAATCTTATACAGTGTATATATAATTAAATAAAATCAAGATAAATCAGACAGATACAGGGGCAATGAGAAGAGGCGGCATTGTCGTCGGTCGGACTGCGAAATCGTGCCTTTTGTTGTCCTCAGCAGCAGCTGTCTATCGTCGTTCTCGACTCAGCAACATTATTGCCTCGGCGTCCCTTTTGGTTGACGGTTGTGGCGGCGGCGGGTGGCAGGAGGGAGGTTTTAGTGTTGTCAGCCATCTCGGCAGAGACGTCGTTGGACGGTGGCTGTAAGCGGACGCAGCGGAGGTATGGGGACAGCTGGAGTCTGCCAAGATGTTGGTCATGCTGGGTTGGGGGAACCACTATGAAGCGTCTTCCAAGAAAATTCTTAGTTCTCCTCCTGATTATCTTCCTCCATCCTCCTCCTCCTCCCTACCTCCTCCTCCTCTTCCTCTTTATCTTTATCTCCTGCCTGCTAGTCTCACTTCCCCAGGACTCTCATGGGACGCTATCATGGGGACACTATCGCATGGGGACACTATCATGGGGGACAATATCATGGGGAAACTATCATAGGGACACTACATGGGACCTATCAGGGGACACTATCAGGAAAACATATCTGGGCATTATGGGGGGACACTATCAGGGAAAACACTATCAGGGGGACACTATCATGGAACACATCATGGGAACACTATAAAAGGGAAAACACTATCAGGGGAACAAAAATTAGGGGACACTACAGGACATTACATGGACACTACAGGGGACAACAGGGGGACATATCTGGGGACACTATCAGGGGACACTATCGGGAGACACTTTTTTTGGGGACACTATCATGGGCACTATCGGGGGACACTATCATGGGACACTGTCAGGGGGACACTACAGGGGGACACTACAGGGACACTATCATGGAACACTATTAGGGACACCATTAGGGGACATTATCAGGGAACACTAAAGGGGACAAAATCATGGGACACATCATGGACCTATCGGGAGACACTATTAGGGACACTATCTTTGGACACTATCAGGGGGACACTATCGGGGGGAACTTCATGGGGACACTACAGGTACCTATTAGGGGAACATTAGGGGGGACATTATAAAGGGAACACTACAGGACACTATCATGGGGACCTATCATGGGGACACTATCATGAACGGACACTATCGGGAACACTATCGGGACACTATCAGGGGGAACATCGGGGGACACTAGGGGGACACCATCTGGAACACTACATGGGGGACACTACAGGGACATATCATGGGACACTATCATGGGGGGGGAACTATCAGGAACACTGTCCAGGGGACACATCAGGGGCCCAACTATCAGGGGACCTATCAGGAAAATATCAGGGGACACACGGGGGGAACTATCATGGGAACACTATCGGGAAACTACAGGGAGACACTATTATGGGGACACTATTAGGGGGACTTTATCATGGGCCCAAAAACATGGGACACACATGGGACACATCAGGGGGACACACATGGGGACACTACATGGAGAACATTAGGGGGACACTATCATGGGACACTACAGGGGAACAGTATCATGGGGACACTACATGGGGACACATCGGGGGACACAATTGGAACACTATCAGGGAACACTATTGGGGGACCTATCAGGAAACTTTTTAGGGGACATATCATGGGGACACTACAGGGGACACATCATGGGAAACACTCATGGGACCTACAGGGCCATCATGGAGACACTAAAAAGGGGACATTTCATGGGGACACTGTAGGGGGACACTAAAAGGGGACACACATGGGCCCCCCAAAATCATGAAACACAATCAGGGACCTACAGGGACACTATCAGGAAAAACAGGGGACACTATCAGGAACACTATAAAAGGAACACTATCATGGAACACACATGGAGACACTAAAAAGGGACCTATCAGGGGACATTATCATGGGACACTATCATGGGACACAACATGGGACACTGTCAGGGGGACACATCGGGGGACACACAGGGGACACACATGGAACACTTTTATGGGACACATTTTTGGGCATTATCATGGGACCCTTCAGGGGACACTACCCTGGGAACACTATCGGGACAATCAGGGGACACTATCTGGGAACACTACAGGGAACACTACATAAAACCTTTTATGGGGACACAATTAGGGACTTTTTTCAGGGGGACCTATCGGGGGAACTATCAGGGGACACTATCATGAAACACTATCATGGGACACTACAGGGGACACTACAGGAGCACTATATTGGACACTACATGGGGACACTATCAGGGGAAAACACTATAAAGGGGACACAAAAGGGACACTACAGGGGACACCAAGGAGACACTATTAGGGGACACTATTAGGGACTTAAAATAGGGACACTATCATGGGACACATCATGGGACACAACAGGGGGGACACTATCTGGGAGGGACACACATGGAACACACTGGGGACACACAGGGACACTACATGGGACCACTTTTTTGGGACACTATCATGGGACACTTCTGGGGACACTATCAGGGAAACCTATCAGGGGGACATAACGGGGGGCACATCATGGGAACACTATCAGGGGGAACTACCGGGGAAAAACACTACATGGAACACTACTGGGAACACTATCATGGAGACACTATTATGGGGAAAACTATCATGGGACATTATATGGGACACTATCATGGGACACTATTTTGGGGACACTATCATGGGACACATCATGGGCACTATCTGGGGACACTGCATGGGACACACAGGGGGACACTATCATGGGACCATCAGAGACACTTTTAGGGACACCATTTGGGGACATTATCATGGAACACTACATGGACCTATCATGGGGACCATCAGGGGCCCTTTCGGGAAACTATTGGGGACACTGTCATGGGGCACTATAAAGGGAACAATCATGGGACACTATCAGGGAAACTATAAAAGGAACACTTTTAGGGGGACACAAATTATGGGGACTTATCAGGGGAACACTTTTATGGGGAACATTATAGGGGAACAATCATGGGGACACATCATGAACACTATCATGGGAACACATCAGGGAAAAACCCACAGGGAACACTATTAGGGGGACACTATCAGGGGGACATTATCAGGGGACATTTCAGGAGACACTTTTTTGGGGAAACTATCAGGGGGACACTATCAGGGACACTATCATGGGGACATTTCATGGGACCCTATCATGGAACTATCAGGGGACACTATCAGGAGACACTATTATGGGGACACCATAATTGGAAAATTATCATGGGAACACTTCGGGGGGACACTACTGGGACCTATCAGGGGACACTACGGGAGACACAATGGGACCGCAGGGGGACACAACATGGGACACTATCAGGGGACACTACGGGGGACCCAATCAGGAACACAATATGGGACCTATTATGGGGACTTTATCAGGGGAACACACAGGGACACTATCATGGGACAACAGGGACACTTAAAGGGGACGGACACTATCAGGGGAGACACTATCATGGGGACACTATCATGGGAACATCATGGAACACATCAGGGGGAACTATCAGGGGACCTATCAGGGGACGGACACTATCAGGAGACACTACATGGGGACACTACGGGGGGACACTATCTGGGCACAATCAGGGGGAACACTATCAGGGGGATGGACACTCATGAGACACTGTCAGGGGGACACTACATGGCCCACAATCGGGGGGGACACACAGGAACGAAATCAGGGGGACACTATCATGGGGAAACTTATGGGAACACAAACTGGAACACTACAGGAGACACTATTAGGGGGACACTTTTTAAGGGGACTTATCGGGGGACGTTGAAACCCCTGAAGGTTCAATGATTATTATTATATATAATGTATATTACCTTTTCTTTTAAATTTTTATATTGTTTATATTTGCGATAATAGCTAAATCGTAAATGATATTTTATATTATTATTTGACTGTTAATTTTTTTTTATTTATTTATTTTTTGGGTGTATATAAAATGTGACTTAGGGGTTATTTTAAAATACGTAATTATCGCTTGTCGCTCTTAACTGCCGCTTCTGACGCATTGTCCACTAGCTACACGGATCGAGGGGGGGGGTCCCACCCTCGTAAATATTCATCGCTGGGATCGCTTTCTGGTAAAATTGCTTTTCATTTTTCTTGTTATTCGTAAACTTTTTTCACAGAACTGTATAACTTGTGATTTTTTGACGGGTACTAGGTTGTTGTCACATTGACACTCTAAAACTCAGGGCCTTCTATACTTCTGCCTAATTTTTTACTGGGTTTTTGGTATTGTCACATCGTGTTTTTCCCATGCTGAACGTAGATTCAGTATTATGGGAGTATTATGTAACTTTTGTGGAGGATCTGCAGATGGTCCCTACTTAGTGTCGTTATATTATCTCCTTGATCCTGATTGTGTCGCAGTCGCATATTGCATTGCTATTGGGCTTAGCATTCTTTGTTGTTCAAGCAGACTGTTCGGGTTGCCAGTCGGTCAAGAAGTTAGTTTATTTGAGGACTTTGTCAGTCACTTGTTTAAGTCTTATTCGAGTCTTGAGACATAGCTAACTACTTAAGAGCACTTACATGCATACACACTTACTTGTACATATTTGTAATATCTTATTAAATGTTAATGTACCTGACGGTACTTAAGAATTATAAATGTGATATGTGCTTTCAGCACAATAATATTGAACTCGAGAGATTGATTTTATTTTGATTGCTGTGTTTTAATTTACTTTGATAATATACCTCTAGACAACTTATAGACTTAATAAATTTATTAAATTTTAATTTCTCTAGTTAGTAGCCTACCAGTTGTAATCCTAAAGCACTATTGAACCATACTGAATTTTAATGGATAATTGGACAAGGATACTGACTACTTGTTACAAAAACCCAGTAACAGGCTGGATGCTAGAAGGGCAGTCCTTTCTAGTATTCACTGGAGATCTCTAAGCTTTTAGAATCGCGTTTTTTGTAACAAATGGGGGCCTGTCCGGGAGGCTCTTGATCCAAGGTGTTGGAGAAACTGTCCGGGAGCTCTTGATCCAAGGTGTTGGAGAAATTGTCCAGTTTGACATACTAGTGAATCTATGATCAAACACTTTTGAGTACTTTCCTAATCTGAAGACTTTGAGTTTAGTCTTGTACAACATACCAGGTGGATGTATGTAACTGACTGAGTCTCTTGATCCAAGGAGATGGAAATACTGTTTATGAGCTCTAGCTCTAAGACATCCAACACTAAAATTCCTATTAAGATTATAGTTTCCCATAATCACTCTCTCGTAGTACAATTATTTTCGTGATGTATGCCAAGTGAAACAGTTAATTGATACTCTGACTTTGTCTGAGTTGAGTACATTAAAACTTCAGACGTGTTGGCAATAGCCAAGTATCTGGGTGTGACGTATAACGGGAATTAAAACCGCAGAAACTGTCAGGGGCTTAATCAAAATATATTTTTTCCTGCTCATACAGAAATGCCCCTGATTATGATTAAAATTTCCCGAAACCCTAGTGTCCACAATTAAAAAGGGTATGGTCTATTTGAAGTTGATGAAAGAGCAACTAGAGCAGCAGTGGGGCCCTAGTGTCTGACCCTATGAAGCTCAGTTCTCGCTCAAAAACCTTTCCCCCGCTTCACTGACATTTTAGTACAGAGTGTAGTTTGGTAGTATGACACAGCCTAATCTAGTACATTGTATACACCCCCTTTTATTTACTTTCCTAGACCAATCTAGACTCTCTAGAGAGGGCTGGACGAAGTTCCGACCTAAGGACCGCCAGACCATTTTAAAATTTTCCCTTTCTCCCCCAAATTACCTATTTGGCCCAAATCTCTCAGGAACAGTTTGAGGGGGTTGGGAACGCCCATTATGTTGCAGACTGCAAAAATAGGGGCCCAAAAAGGGGAAAATTTAACGAAAAAAGGTTTTCCCAAAGAGAAAATTTTCGCTTTTTTAAGAAAACAGACTGATAAAATCACAGGACACTTTTTAATGTGCAGAAAGCTGCATCAAATGGTTCCTTTTTTTTTTTGAAAGTGCCCTTAGACCCCTTTTTTTGATGGGTTTGAGAACCGGGCTCGTGCTATAAACGGGCCACGGTAAGCACTGGGAAACTTTGGGCTTCATAGGGCTTTGACGGGAAGAGTTTCAAACTTGTACGGCTGCTTTGCCTTTTTGGCCAAGTACATTTTTTATGAGCCTGTCAAAAAAAACAATTCAGAGACATATAATTTGTTCCTGTAAGTTTTTAAAAGAGCATTTCGTACGTTCCAACGAGGGAAAGATCAAACTTTTTGGGTTTTTTGCTCGTGAGAAAAAAGTTGCATTTGGAGATGGACTAAGCTGCAAATGCCCCAACAAACGAAAAGCCTTTTTCGTTGTTACAAACCCAAAATTTTTTTTAACAACTATATGTCTGGGGACGACAAGAAAAAATCTGATCAAACCTACTACCTCGTATTCTGGAAACTGCAACATTAGCAGAAAAATTTAACAAATTTCTCACAAACTTGTACGTACTAAAAATTTTTTCAGAAACAAGGTAACTAAAGATTGTCCTAGAATTGGCAACCTAAATCAGCTGCTTATTCCCGGGGCCTGATGTACCTCTACGTAATTTTCCTACCTTTTCCCAAAGGAAAACTCACAACCTAAATTTCTGTCTTTTTGGGGCCCTAGCCCAGTTTCTGGTATCGAGAAAAGAAATTTTAAAATGTACATTTTGGTAACAGAAAAGGACATGCTAGAAAAGTATTGCTATAATTAAAAGAGATACAGATACAGTCGTGCGGTTTGCGCCCCCCACACAAGTCGTATCCTCTTCCGACAACAAAGGCCCCAAAAATCCTAGCAAAAACCTCGAACCAAACTTTTTGGGATAATGTTACTCGGGGACAAAAGACTACCCGTCAGAAAGTGAAACTGACGAAAAGTTTCTTTCAGCGATAAAATTTCCTTACTTTTTCGAGAGAAAAAGAAAGGTTTTGACAAATAAACATCTAACTGAGAAAATTTTTCCCCTTTCCCAGAGACCCCGGCAGTTTTCTCACGTTTTTTAAAGAAAATGAACGGGCCCATAACACGATACCTATTGCAAGATAGAGGGGTATTGTTAGAACCCCTATGGAGGGGCTTTTTAAAAAGTGCCTCTGCACAAATTTTATTTTAGAAACAAGCTATTTTCGGGTTAATTTCAGTGGAAATACCAGGGGGTGTTTTTCCCCAACAGGTCATTGGACTTGTTGTTTAGGGAACGATATCCTTCATGCGGGGATATGAAAAGGAACCATTTTGTAAATTAATAACAACCCCTGTTGTTTAATTTTGCCATTAAGCTTGTAGAAGAAACCATTTTTTTTTCCTCTCAGCGAAATTTTACAGAGCTATGTAAAAAGTTAAACAACCACCCTTTTGCCCTCCTTTTGAGTTAGGGGGTTTACAATGATTTGGGGTTGAATATTTTTGGTTTAGTGACGCTCTGCGCCCGGGAAATCTTTAACACTGACTCCCCCCCGGCCCCATAAACCTATCAGGACACAACTGAGGGTTTAAATTTCTAATTTCCCATGATGATTTAATAAAAGGATCATTTGTTGATCAGTAAAGGAAAGACTGGAGATATGCAGTTACGAGAGTGAAGAAAAGGGAAATCTCGATAATTGTTACTATTATAGTAACGGTGTTTGATGGAAAAAAAATACATTTTAATTGTCAGCTGATAGTGTTTTTTTAACACGGGGTCAAAAAACCCTAGTAGGGGTTCCCTTTTTTTACATTTCGTAAACAAGCCATTGATTTTGCCCCAAAAATAGCCCCCATAGGGGGACTTTTTGGGTGCCCCAAAAAGACACTGGGAAAAACGGGCAAAACATTTTCCCCGGGCCAAAAGATAAAGGGAAACAAAAAAGCTGATCTTTGTGCGACGTTGCCACTGGGTCAAGTAAACACCCCAAGCCACGCACACCCCCCTCCACCTCGCCTCTCATTCCTATCCCCGTCATGGGGGGAACCCATTCCCCACTCTTTTTATTATTTTTTGTCCTTTGCCTAAAACCAAACAAAGGAAAACCCAAATTTACTTATTTACTTTTAAGGACGCTGCAACACCCCAAACCCAAAGCTTTTCCTATAAAAAAAATTTAATGCTCGTGCTTTTGTGAGAGCGTTGGATAAAATTTTTCTCCCAAAGGTTGGTTGGGCCACGAGAGAACAATCAGATCGGGGATCAAATTTTCCCATTTTCTAAACTTTCGAGAAGCATTACCCACCTAGGAAAAAAGTCTGTACTTTAAACCTTTTATCATCCACATCACGGGGGGCTTAGAGAAAATTTCATCAGACACTGAATCCATGGAGGGAAGCTTATTGTGAACATTTTTCTAAGACTGGGATGAGGGTATACCTTTTTTTCTTTTCGCTTTTAGAGAAATTGACAAGAAAGTCTGGGGTTTTGGGTCCGTTTGAACTAATATTCGGACCCCAAAGTGCGTGGCCCCTCTTGCAGTGTTAAAAACTGTGGACAGGGAAAATCAAATCCTTCATTAAATATTTTCCCCTTCTTTAAGCGGGCAACTTTTGAAAAAGGCCGCTAGAGACTAGCTTCGAAAAACCATTTTCAGCCCCAAGCTAAAATTTAAGCAGCATTAAAAAAGCGTGCTGTCTCTCGTTTTTTAAACGGGAGATAAGGTGATGGCTGGGAAAAATTAGTACCAGGTCATGCTCTACAACCAGGTATGATTCCCCTGGAAGAAAGGAAAAACCCTTGGGCGACGAAAAATTATTTGTACGTACGCCGGGGAAAAAAAAATCTAATCATGTGTACCATTTAACCCCCTTAAGGCATACAAACGCTAGCCCCTCCCCCTACTACTTCTATTCTTCCTGGGAAACAGGGGGAAGAAAACGTCAGCCCGCCTGACATCTCTAGAGGTATAGGGGTCCCTTTTTAAAAAATTCAGTGCCCTCTACACCCCATTTAAAACATTTTCTTAGTAACCTTGGATTGATAAAGCTGGGACTTTAAAAAAACAAAATTTTGAAATTTCCCCTTTGAATTTTCGGGGGATTTTTCCTAAACGTTGTACTCGGGTGTACATGACGTTGATGTACAGGGACTCACCCATTTTTAACCCAATCACCATATGGGATGAGCCCCAACAAAGCAAAAAGAAATTGAAGAAAAGGTTGTTTATTCTGTTATCCAGGGAACTTTTGAGCGCAGTAAAATTCCAGGGGCATCTCCCTGTATTTTAGTCCCAAAAACCTGACGGTATTTTTCGGGATGTGCCTGTTTACAGGAAAGTGAACCTGCCCACCTTCCTAAAGGTTTAAATCCCCCCTACCTGGGCATTGACGACCTTATTACCCGGTGGCAGGAGCCCAGTTTGTCAGCCTTTTGATCTCTTCCCGAGGCAAATTAAAAGCCCCCGTTTACTGAACGTGCCCCAAAAAATATTGTTTTTACTTTTCAAGATGGTTTGTTTTAACTACCTCGTCACCCCCTTTGGGCCCATGTAACGCGGGTTCTTCATTCCAACGTATAATGAACGAGTTGACCCAAACTTAGAAGGGAAATAGAAGCCTACCTTTTACGACTTAGTGTGTAAAAGTGACAGTGGGGAAAAGCACTTGACGCTCTCAGAACATTTTTTGAAGACGGGCCCCACTACAACTTCCCCTGTCAACTTGCCCAAAAGTAGTTTTTTGGGCCCAAACCCCAAAATACCTATCTAGGGTTTTGTATCGGCCAAGGGGAGGTTGCTCCCATTGAGGGTAAGGTTTTTGTGCAAATTTTTGAAATTTTCCGGTGCCTCAGGAAAGGGAAAAGGGGTACAAATTCCTGGGTATGGCAGGAAAATTAAACGCGGGTTTTGTTTCCCAAAATTTTCTCAGATTGCAGCTCCTCTCACTGAGCTTAAATAGTAGCAAATTCAGTTTACCTGGGCTAGAGATTTTTCAAACTCGTTCAAAAGGTTAAGCGCTTCTATCCTCTGCCCTGGTTGAAAAATTTCCCAAATTTTTAATCTTCCCTTCTTTTTACATATAAGCGAGTGGGATGCCAGTGGGGGCTGTGCTGCCCCCAACAATCCAACCCCCATGATATTCTCCATCCTATATGTTACTAACATCTAAGCTTAACACCCCCAGAAAAATTATGCCACTATTTTAGAAAGAGGCTCTAGCTCTTGTTGTCCTTAGAACATTTTTACGTGTATTTGGGGGAATTTTCCCCCTTTTAAAAATTTAAAGTTTTTTTTTGACCACAATCCACTCACTTATATTAAAACCATGAAAAGAAAAAAGCTAGGGTCATGAAAGGGGGGACCCTCAGAATCCCAAACCTATTCCCAATTTGAAAAAACACATAATGGGCATTTAATTAAAATTTCTGAAGCCTTTCCCCGTCCCTTTAAAAATTAAACAAATTTCATTAAATTAACGTAAAATTTTTTGCCAAATACCTTTTTTTTTCTTGCTATCCCCAAATTCAGTAAAGTAAAAAAAATCCCTCCCCGCCCATATTAACTATATATACTCTGTCATTTCTAAAATTTTTATATTTATATATTCACAGTAATGTTGTGTTTTGGGGGGAGACCCAAACTGATGTTGAGTAGTGTTTTGGTTTCGGGGGGATTTTACTGCGTGACGAACACTGCCCCTTTGCAGACCCCCCCCCCCTACACCAAAACCCTTTAAACGTTTCCCAAATCAAAGTTCATACTGCCTCGCATTCCACAAAACCCCACTTAAAAAGTGGGAAAGCAGTTTCCCCCTACTAAGATTAGCCTCCCAAAGTGCCCTCCTTGTCACCCCTAACCAGTCTCTACACTGATGTTTCCTTTAAACCCCGAGAAGAAGATAACGATACTGGTTTCTGCCCCCAGTCCCCCGGAGCATATCCAATGACGGACGCGTGAAATTGTAGAGGTGCCCTTGGGACAAGAACTCGTTTTAAAATTGATATTGAAATATTGATAGGTAAACCAAAATAATGTGAAAGACATTCATTTTCAACTCCAAATGCCAAACCCCCTGTCGTTGGGGGGGGGGGGGGCAAAACCCCGAAAGGGTTACAAAAGATTATTAGTAAAATATAATGTATATTACCTTTTTATTTTAAATTTTTTAAAAAGCTTAAAATTTTTCGGGTAAAAGCTAAATCGTAAATGTTTTTACTTTTTATTTTTATTTGACTGTTATATTGTTAAATTTGCTTATGTTGTTAGGATGTATAAAAAATGTGCTCAGTTAGGCTTGATTTTTCAAAATACTGTAATTATCGCTTGTCGCTCGTTTTTAAATTGGGGGGGCCTTTTAGGGGTGCAGTTGTCCACGTAGCATCACGTGATCGAGGGGGGGGTGTCCTCCCTCTCGAAAGTATTCAGTCTGCTGGAACCGCTTGCTGGGTTGGGCAGATTGTCTGTCCCCTTATTCTTGTTAGTTCTGTTGACTTTGTTTTAAAAAACATTGTAAAAGACTTTGTGTTTTTCGACTTTTACTGAGTTGTGTGTCAAATTGACACTCTGAAAATCCAGGGCCTTTTGCTATAGCTTTCCCGCCTAATTTTGGGAAATGGGTTTTTGTGTTTGTCACAGTCGTGTTTTTTCCCATGCTGAACGTAGATTCCCGTATTATGGGGGTTTATTTTAACTTTTTTTGGGGGATCTGCAGAGGGCCCTACTTATTTTCGTTTTTATTTTCTCCTTTAACCTGATTGGGTCGCCGTCCCTATTGCATTGCTATTTGGGGCTTAGCATTCTTTGTTGTTCAAGCAGACTGTTTCCGGGGTTTTCCAGTCGGTCAAGAAGTTTTGTTTTTTTTTGAGGACTTTGTCAGTCAAATTTTTTTAAGTCTTATTCGAGTCTTGAACATAGCTAACTACTTTTAAAAACACTTACATTCAAAACACACTTACTTGTACATATTTTTTTTAAAAACTTATTTAAAAGTTTAAAGTTCCCACGGGACTTAAAGGGAAATTTTAAAAAGTATTTTTGTGGGTTTTTAGCACAATAATATTGAAATCGAGGATTGATTTTATTTTGAAATTTCTGTGTTTTTTAATTTTCTTTTAAAATATACCTCTAACAACTTAAACTTAATAAATTTTTTTAAATTTTTAATTTTCTCAAATTAGTAGGGCCCAACCAAATTTGTAATCCCCAAAGGACTATTGCCCATACTGAATTTTAAAAGGATAATTTGGGCAAGGATTTCTTACTACTGTTAACCAAAAACCCCGTAAAAAGGCTTGGGTGCAGAAGGCAGTCCCTTTTTTAGATTTACTGGAGATCTTTTAAACCCTTTTTGAATCGGGGGGGGGGGGGTTTTTAACAGGGACACTAACAGGGGGGCACTATCATGGGGGGCACTATCATGGGGGCACATCATGGGGACACTATCAAGGGGGAAAACTATTGGGGGCACTATCATGGGGGACACTATCATGGGGACACTTTTCATGGGGCCCCTATCAGGGACACTACCATGGGGACAAATATCAGGGGGCCCCTAACATGGAGACACTATTATGGGGGCACAATTTTGGGTTATTATCATGGGGGCACTATCATGGGGACCCCTATCATGGGGGCACTATCAAGGGGACACCCTTTTTTGGAAACAAAATCATGGGGACCCTTTTCATGGGGGAAACTATCATGGGGAAAGGACAAATTCATGGAGACACATCAAGGGGGCACTATCATGGGACACTATCATGGGAACACATCAAGGGGGCACTATCATGGGGCATATCATGGGGAAAGGACCCTATCATGGAGACACTATCATGGGGGCACTATCATGGGGGCACTACATGGGGGCACTATCATGGGGGACGACCTATCATGGGGGAAAACTTCTTTTCATATTACTGGCACCAGCAAGAGAAAGGGGAAAGGGGGAAAAACATTTTTTTCCATGGCATTAAAAGTGTATTTGGGTTCAGACAGGATGGGCAGCACGCATAACTGTGGGGCATGTAAAAAAAAACCTTGGAAGGAAATCCAAAATCACTCAACCTATGCTCTTCCAAACACCATATCCCTTGTACTAAAACAAAAACAGCCTCAAAAAATGCCTCCCAACTAGCAAGGGGGCTTCTGGTTGTGCAATAAAGATTTAAAAACTTTTGGGCATATCGAAAAGGGACAAAGGGGAGTAATAAATATAAAAATAATCAAAAAACAAGGATGACCCTCTTTTGGGTAGTCCCACCAAAAATATATAAAAAAAGGGAGCAAGAGATAGTTATCAAAAAAAAGCAGAAAGTCCATACCACAACAGATTTTAAATCAAAAAATCCTTCACCCCCAAAGGGGCAAAAGACAGACCCCTCCCCCAGTCAAAAGCACTAATACCCACAGTGCTGGTGCTGGCCCAGGCCCCCCAGGCATAGAAACCAAAAACCCACATTTCTGGTACTGGCCCAGGCTCCCCCCAGTCATACACTAAAAAAACCCCCATTGCTTTGGCCCCCCCGGGCCCCGTCCCTGACCCCCGACCCAGCCCCACCCCCCAGCCCCAGTGCTGACCCAGACCCAGCCCCCAGCCTTACTGCCAGCCCAGACTCTCCTAGGACACTACCCAAACCACCACAAAAACAGTAAATAACAACCATCATTGCACAAGACCGTGGCCCACATTACAGATGTTGGAGAGGAGTCTCCTCCTTCTTCCTCTACTGGGAAAGTAGATGGAATCCAGGACGGGTTTGGGCCCTGGCTTGGATACTGAGGATTATAGTGCAGTCCCCAGAACCTGGGAGAAATTGACAACACACCTCCCAACAATTCTCAAACCAAAGGTGAATTTGTGCAAATATTATGCTTGGGGCATCTGTAAGCATGGAATAACAGGTGGAAAAACTGGGACATGCAACTTTGATCCATCCCATAAAAATGTTGCGAACATCGGTCTAAAGGAGTATGTCGTTCTTCTTCCTGTACTTTCTTTCATACCCAAAAATGTGCCACTCCTCGTCCTCCATGATGCAAGTGTTATCAACATCGAGTGACCCTGCATACCTTTTAGGGCCCCCCCATGGGAGTCCAGGAGGCACAGACCTCACAGACAAATCAATAGTAGCTACGACAACCCAACTCCTATGTAGTGATTTTTTGTGGCAGGTTACGAAAAATGAAAATGGAAGGAATACAAAATAGTCCACCACATGGAGCTTGCTGAGTATGGAGCGCCATGCAGTGGCCACCCAAGACTCCATGAATCTAAACTATGATGCACAATTAACAAAATCCCACACAACTATCACAGATTACAAACCTCGTTCTTATTTGCTAATATGATCTGGGCCTTAAGCCATACACCATCAACAAATAACTTTTTCAGTGGACTTCTAGTGGAGTTAATGCATTGTTTGCAGCCTTCACAGAGTCTACAACAAAAGTTCGTTGACAGGTGTTTCGATGGTTATGGGGGTGTACACTAACATTTTTAGATGCGAAGAATTTTTACACGGCATCTAGGGGGGTTGGCACTCTATGTCTAGAAGTCCCTTATCTGCTCGCGAGGTGGTTACTGAAACCATCCTCTAAGGAGGTGAGTGGATGGGCGTTCTTTAAAAGTTCGAGATACCTAAAACCTAGTCATGTGGTTGTATCAGCCACCAGATGGAAACCTCACAACAGTTCAATGGAACAGCTTACTGCAAAATATCGATTTCTGTTTGGGAAAACCTCCCCAGACTCCATTCCCAAACATCTTACTGCTTGGTGATTTCAAACCTAAGGCATACCATAATGGAAGACTGTACGCAAAATGAATGTTTATAGCTGGAAAACAAATCCCGGAGTAGCCCGCAGATGAAAGGTCACACACACATGAGCTACTTAGTCTCTGGAAAAACCACAACTTAAGTCCAGCAAGATAGTGGGAGCAACAAGATCTAGAAAAACACACTTGAACCTTATCTTCACAAAATAATGTAGAACCTGATAAGAGACATAAGAATATCAATAACATCTAATTCACGTATCACAATCTATCGAAGTCCTGACGTACATGCTTAGGGTCCTGAACAGCTAGAATCGCATTGTACCTGTGAAGGTGTCTCACAAATTCAGTTTCAACAACTAAGAACATCACTGAGGACTAGGTAAACCATGTCTTATACGAACATGGTTGGAAGTCATGTCTTAAATGACTGGAATCCAAACCGTGCCTTGAAAGGATACAACTCTCCTGGTAGCCGAAGATGTTCTAGGCACTATTCCCATATAGAAAAGATTGAAGCGCACGGAGTAAACTGGAGGAAAAGTACGCTCCCCTCTACAGCAGGACGACGAAGAGTCACTGAGCCCCGCGCGGGGGGCGGCGGGGTTCCTAGGAGTTGCTAGCAAATATCTGATACACGAAAGATGCTGCTGACCAGTTAAGAAGTGGGATAAACTATCGAAATTAAGCTAAATGACTCTTACAGGAACCAGGACGATGGCAGGAGGCAGCTTAAGGCTATTAGTTGAAATTTGAGAAGGAAATTCAACATTTTCTTTTTCATATGCCAAAAATCAAGGCAAATACCACTTTAGTTCTGGGCCCTTACTCAGACAGGAGGGACTTACACAGATGACAACACGGAAATGAGTGAATATGAAATCCAGTACCGACTCTGTGTTTAGTGAAACACACTATCTCAGGTCTGAGGATCTGACTGACCCAAATGATTTCTTCAATGAATGTAGCACTCAAAACTCCATAAATGTATGCAGATTATCCGACATTAACCTAATCTACGAGAGATTTCGAAAAAGCCATGTAACATTGCCCTATGCACTCAGCCCCGGAGCCAGACTCGTGGACTCTGTTTTCCATTAAGAACTGCAAGAAACCCTCTCTGCCGTGCCCTAAAGTACACTATGGAGGAGGAGCTTGGATCCCCATTGGTGTGAATCTTTCAGTCCAATTAAAAACAACGATATAGCCCCACTCATAAAGAGTGGCGCAAAGCATTAGCTAATAACTAAGACTAATAGTCTGACGTCCCACATCCATAAAATCTTTGAAAGAGTGCCTAAGAAGCAGGATTGCAAATCATCCTGATTCCCAAAATCTGCTCTTTCCGTGGGGATACATGGGTTCCGGGGCACAGGTCGCTCCTCGCCTCTCACAAATACTGGTATCAACTACTGACAATGGCCTTGGTGCACTGGTAAGAAAATCAGAATGCAGATTGTTAATATACACAGAACTTTGGCAAATAGAAATTTGACAAAATGCGTTCATGGGCGTAATAGCCCATAAAATAGTGCTAAAGGAATAACTGGGAAAGTGGGGAGATGGATCTTCAACTTTCCTAACAATTCGAACACAAAGTGTATCGTGGTCAACGAGTTAATCGGAGGTGCCATAGTGAGAGCTCTGATTTCACAAGCGCTCAGTAATCGCCCCCATCTTATGCCTTATCTCATATCAGACCATAAACAGAGATATACACCATCACACGCACCAGTAACATCTGTGCGATGATACTTGGATCTGACATGGCTAGGCCTGCTCCATACTAGACTGAGGACGCTCGGTTAAACTCAAAGATAGATATAACAAAGGATTTTCGAGTGGGCAACGGTAAACAATATGATGTTCAATAGGAAAAATCCTTCCCAACTACTCCGTTATGGAAAAACAGGAGGAGTTAATAACATAGAAACAGAGTATACTATGACTCCGGCCAATACCAATAGAGCGGAAAAATATTGATAAGGACGAATCTGAGGAGTAGTAAATGTCCCACAGATGGATCTTCACTTTTCAAGGATCAACAACAGTAGCCAACGATCGTCACGTGCAAGAAATTGATTTAGGAATGCGATTATTGGCGAACTTTCAAACGAGAGCGACAAGCCATGAGGATCTCTTTTCAAATATCACTTGGTTCTCTATCAGCTGGAATACTGCTGTACATTAACATCTCTCATTCAAGCAGTGAAATCGCAGATCTAGAGATGTGTACTGAGATCTCCGTTTGTTTTACATCGCACCCAGTCATAATGTTCTGTCAAGCACCCTTATATACTGGACGTTGGAAGACTTGAACTTGTACTCCGTAGGGATCGCAGTAGGTAGGGAAGAGTTATATCATAATCTACACTGAAATCTTGGAAGGAATGGTCCCCGAAATTGCACACAGAATCACTCCCTACGAAGTACAAAGACGGGCAGGCGATGCAAAATGCCCCCCAATTAAAAAGTAGGGGCGCCATTGGTCACTAAGAGAAAACCTCCTAAGTGTCCGGGGCCCAAAACTGTTCAACAGCCTCCCATCAAGCATTAGGGGAATTGCCAATAAACCCCTGGCTGCCTTCAAGAGAGAGCTGGACAGATACCTAAAGTCAGTGCCGGATCAGCTGGGCTGTGGCTCGTACGTTGGACTGTGTGCCGGTCAGCGTAAAAGCCTATGCTTGATAAGGCCATGATCCATCGGGAGGCCTGGTCATGGACCGGGCCGCGGGGGCGTTGATCACCGGAATAACCTCCAGGTAACCTCCAGGTATGGGGACACTATCATGGGACCACTATCATGGGGACACTATCATGGGGACACTATCATGGGGACACTATCATGAAACCACTATCATGGGGACACTATCATGGGGACACTATCATGGGGACACGTATCCTGGGACCACTATCATGGGGACACTATCATGGGGACACTATCATGGGGACACTATCATGGGACCACTATCATGGGGACACTATCATGGGGACACTATCTGGGGACACTATCATCGGTGTACACTATCATGGGGACACTCTTATGGGGACACTATCATGGGAACACTTCATGGGGACACTTTCCATGGGGACACTATCATGGGGGACCCTTTCATGGGGCACTATCATGGATGAACACTATCATGGGGACACTATCATGGGGACACTATCTGGAACCACGATCATGGCGGACACTATCAAGGGGACACTATCATGGGAACCAATCATGGGAACACTATCATGGAGCCACTATATGGGACCACGATCAGGGACCACTATCATGGGGACACTTATCATGGGGACACTATCAATGGGGACACTATCATGGGGACACTTCATGGGAACAACTATCATGGAAGACACTATCATGGGAACACTATCATGGGACCACTTATCATGGGGGAAACTATCATGGGACACTATCATGGGGACACTATCATGGGGACAATTATCATGGGGGACACTATCATGGGGGTCACTATATGGGGACCATATATCATGGGTACACTACCCATGGGACCACTATCATGGGACCACTATCATGGGGAACTATCATGGGGACACTTAATGGGGACACTATCATGGGAACTATCATGGGACCACTATCATGGGACACCTCTATTCATGGGGACACTATCAATGGAGACACTATCATAGGGACACTATCATGGACCAACTTCATTGGGGACACTATCATGGGGACACTATCATGGGGACACTATCATGGGGACACTATCATGGGGACACTATCATGGGGACCACTATCATGGGGACACTATCATGGGACCACTATCATGGGGACACTATCATGGGGACACTATCATGGGGCCACTATCATGGGGACACTATCATGGGGAACACTATTTGGGGACACTATCATGGGGTCACTATCATGGGACCTCTATCATGGGGACACTATCAGGGGACACTATCATGGGGACAACTATCATGGGAATTCATCATGGGGACACTATTATGGGGACACTATCATGGGACACTATCATGGGGACACTATCATGGGAACACTATCATGGGGACACTATCATGGGGACACTATCATGGGGACACTATCATGGGACACTATCATGGGGACACTATAATGGGGGACTCCTATCATGGGGACACTATCATGGGTACACTTTCATGGGGACCACTATTATGGGGACACTATCATGGGGACACTTTCATGGGGGACACTATCTTGGGGACACTCCCTCATGGGGACACTATCATGGGGACACTATCATGGTGACACTATCATAGGACACTATCAGGGGACCCATATCATGGTGACACTATCATGGGGGACACTATCATGGGGACACTATCATGGGGACACTATCATAGGGATCCGGAAACACCGACAGACGTATTCACTTTCTTAAGAAATGGAATTAAACAAGTGTGTACGAGACAGTCGCTACAACTTTCAAGTTGTAAAGAGACAGAGAGACCAATCAGTATTTTAATTGCTCATTTAAAAGGAATAATTTTTAATTCTCTAAATTATTTATATTTTAAATTAATAAGTTATTAAGACGTGCCAAGGTTCATATAATAAAATCATACAAGAACAACCGAAGGTGATCAGTAAGACATGCGTTCACGTAAGTATCATTTATTTTCGAAAAAGTTTCGCCCGCATAGCAGACTTATTCAGGTAATTTATAACACTGAAGACAGTATAAGAAGTGGAGATATAATTTTGAAGATAGAATGTTAGTATGCTCGTTATGAAGATTAAATTTTATTTTTAAATCATAACCATATGGGGGTTAAAAAAAAATATAATTCTTTTTTCGAAATGAGTAATTGAAAACGTGACTTCAGATTGCTGACTACTGTAGACACTATGTAGTGTTGAATGATCAAATGGATCATTTCACAGATTTGGAATGCAATACTGAGACTAATAATTATTTCAAGGTTAGGTTAGGTAAGGATTGTCAGGAAACAGGACAAGTGTTTTCTGACGCGGGTCTGAGTCATATGATGACCCGCAGCTGGAGTTTTTGGTCATCTGACTGAGGTCTTCCTCTGGCTTACCGGTCCATCTCTCCAGAATCAAGAGATTCAGAAATAAAATCCATCATAAACTACGCAAGCACAGCAAGGAATTGGAACACCATCTTTTTAAGGTCAACAACAAAAAAGTTATCAAGAAATAGGACAGTAATGTACAGCAAAGGCAAATGAAGTCGGTGACGCCGATAAATAACAAAGACATCGTCAAAATGCTACAAAATATTTGTGGTAACTGTTCAGTTGGTTATTTGCATCTTTACCACCAGTCAAAAGTATTTTAATCACCAAAACAAGTGTAGAATATTGTATAAATTAATTAGGACAAGAGTAAATTTTGTAATTATCTTACAATGTGTCTTAGTCTCCGGCTTAAAAAGGTTCTTTTCTCTTCAGAATAGTTTGCTACCTACTTATGGCAAGTATCTTGCGACTCTTGTCATTGCTACAACAGCTGTTGTTCTGCAAGGATATTCCTGCAAGCATGTTGTTAGATAAAAGGACACTAGTGCAACTGAGGTGACATTTTATTGTGGCAACATTTTGCTCTGCAGGAGAGAACAGTGGGAAACAGAGGGTATATACATCGCTTAGAGTAGGTGAAATTTCTATGGTGGGAAATTAGTAGCGTAATATAATTTGTATAGAAACGAATACAAATAGTAGAACAATCAACTTGAAAATGAGTAAAAGGTATAAAAAGCTATTACTTGGGAAAGAAAATAAAAAGGTTAGACAAATACTGATGTTAGTGGTTGGTTTTGGAAGGTCGGTTTCAGTGTTCCCCTCTGTTTGTTTTGTTAGTAAGGCGAAAAGATTTAATGGCGGGGTTTATTTTTTGGGGGAGTTTTTTTTGTTGCGTGAATAAAAGGGGTTTCGCAAAAATTTTCCCTTCCTTTCTGATTACGTTGAAATTTATGATGGAGTTACACCTGGGAAACGTGTAAGTTGAAATTTTTTGGGAAAACATGCAAATTTTGGTATCCAGATGCTGAAAAATTGAGCCAAACAAAGTCAATTGTTGGTCGGATTTGAAGAAAGCTGCACACTGGTGACTGTGGGGGCTGCGTCGGGGAAAGATGGGGGAAGGAAATGAAAGACAACCCCCTCGTGATGACAAGGTTATCATAAAAAATTGTGAAGGATCCCAAAAAAACAGCAAAGCTTACAGAGACATTTGGTTTTAGCGGGCTGAATGTTGATTTTTCACTGTTCGAGAAGGTTCCTTGAAGTTGGCAATCTGCTAAAGTCGGTAAAGAACCAGTTATTGGAGACGATGAATAGAGAAAATTATATTTTCAGATGAGGCGCATTTTGGACATGGCACCCCCGGTCAGTGTATGAACACTTTCAACACGCTCCAAAACCCCCATCAAAGAGATTTTGGGGTATTTTACTGCTAAACCCGGACTATTTGTTATTGTTGGGGGAAAACGATAAAACAGGACAGAAAAAGGAAATCTTGGGCAACCATTTGTTTCCCATTGTGGATAGAGATTTTTCCTGGTGGGAAGGCTTTTCCCCAAGGGGGATCTTGCTCTATCCCCACATTTCCCAAAAAAAAAATGATGAAGGAGTGAGCTAAACGTTTAAAAAGGCCCGGAAACTCTTCTGAGCCCCCAAAAACCCTTTTAAATCTATGGGGAAAAACCAAATGCAGGATTGCAAACAGAACTGTGTCACTGTCCATTTTAAAATGCACACTACTGTACATGCGCTTGAAATATACATTCTGGGTGTTTTTCCCTTAGTTTTGTAGTTAAGGGGAAAATATGGATTTTTTTCGCTTTCTTTACATAAAAAAAACATAATGAAATAGAAATTTTGTTCTTGATCTTACGTTATTGTTATTTTTATTATTATTATTATTTTTTTTTTATTTTTATTATTATTATTTTTATTATTTTTATTTTTATTATTATTTTTTTTTAGCATCAACATCTTTTTTTTTAAATTTCTGATAATTTAGGGTACAACTGCTATTTCATCATGCGCGTCAACTGTCGTTGCAGTGTTACAAAGAGGAACACATCTGGACAAATATTTCATCGCTGATACAGATAAAGGAAAATATTTTAAATCTTTCATCGCTGATGCAAAATATTAAACCTAAAGTAATGGTTTCATCTGTGATTTACACAGACGTATGAAGGAAGGTTCTATCAGGACTACGTGGCGGAACACTGAGGCACGACGTCAAACTGACTTATAATTGTAATGCTGAAATGAATATTAGATTAATAATATAATTCAGTGGAATAAGACCTCATATTAAATGGTAGTAATAAAAATAGAAGCTAATATATGCTAAAAATGACTAAGAAAAAAAGAGAGGGCAGGGAGAGGACTGGGGAGAGGGAGACACAACTGAAGGTTGAAGATCTAGGTGTGTGTTTCTTCAGTCTGATGATGATCATGAAGTGGAACATGTGCATGACGAACTGCTGGAAGCTGAGTCCATACACAGTTTTAAGAGTAGGTCTGCTAGTACTAATAAAGTCACGACTATTGTGACTTCCTGAGTATTCAAGAGGCGATGATAAAAGCTGCCACTTTAAACTCTTGTTATTTTTGTAACCAAAAATATCTTTAAGTATAAAAATTAAATTTCCTAAAATTCTAAAAAGTGGACAAAATGCGAAATAACAAGATATTTCATTTCATAATAAAATATTAATATTGCTTTATCGATTTTTTCCCTCGGATAAATATTAATTGAAATGTGACAGAGTCCAAATATAAAAATATAAAAATTCCTTTATACCACTAGGCAGAAAATATAAAAAGAAAGAAACAGGCAATAAAGGAATGAATATAAGTTGATACTGAGCAGGAACCTGCAGCTGCGTATATACATACCATCCTCACTTGTGCAAGAGAGTTAAGTGCGAATATCCAGAGGTAGAGAATACCATCTTAACCCTTGACGACACTTCTGCTTTTGAGAAAGACGGCCACTGTCTAAGGCTGCCATCTCTTGCAACACTGATCTTGCAACACTGCTTCTTGATACAGCTCTTGTAACACTGCTCTTGATACAGTTCTTGTAACACTGCTCTTGGTACAACTCCAGTAACGTTGCTCTTGGCATCGCCCTTCCAACACTGCTCTTGCAACACTGCTCTTCATGCAAGTCCTGCAACACTGCTCTTGATAAAGCTTTTGCAACATTACTCTTCAGACTGCTCTTGATACAACTCTTGCAACATAGCTCTAGCAACACTGTTCTTGATACAGCTCTTGCAATACTGCTCTTGATAGAGCTCTTAAAAGCATTTCTTTTGATACAGCTCTTGCAACACTGCTCTTGGCACAGCTCTTAAAACACTTCTCTTGATACAGCGCTTGCAAAACTGTTCCTGATACAGTTTTTGCAATATTGCTCTTCATACAGCTCTTGCAATACAACTCTTGACAGAGCTCTTGCAACACAGCTCTTGATAGAGTTCTTTCAACATTTATCTTGAAACAGCTCTTGATACAGCTCTTGCAGCACTGCTCTTGATACAGCTCTTGCAACACATCTCTTGATGCAGCTCTTGCAACATTGCTCTTAATACAGCTCTTAAAACACTTCCCTCTTTGATACGCTCTTGCAAAACTGCTCTTCATTTAGCTCCGCAACAAATCCTCTTGATTACACTCCTCAACAATGCTCTTCATTTCAGCTCTTGCAACTCTGCTCTTCATACAGCTCTTGCAACACTTTTCTTGCAACACTGCTCTTGATACAGGTCTTGCAGCACTGTCCTTAATACAGGTCTTGCAACACTGCTCTTGATACAGCTCTTGCAACACAGTTCTTGTGACCCAGCACTAGCAACACTGCTCTTGAACGCAGGTCTTGCAACACTGTTTCCTGACACTCGCTTGCAATACTGCACTTGACAAGGCCTTGTTCACACGAGGGAGAGTTTTGTCATCATGTTTCACATTGAGGGAGTGAACTGTTCATCATGTTTCACTAACTGAGGGAGTATCTGTCAATAAGTTCACACTGAGGGAGTATCTGCCATCATGTCACACTGAGGGGAGTGTCTGTCATTTTATTCATACTGAGGGGAGTATCTGTCATCCATTATTCACACTGAGGGGAGTGTCTGTCATCATATTCAAACTGAGAAGGAGTATCGCTGTCATCATGTCACCACTGAGGGAGTATCTGTCCATCGTGTCACACTAAAATTGCGTGCGTCCTCATGTTAACACTGAGGGCCGTCTGTGCAATCATGTTCACATTGAGGGGAGTAATCTGCATCATGTTTCAATCTGCGGGGAATATTTGTCATCATTTTCACACTGACGGGGAGTGTGATGTATTCAGCTGTTTGGAGGTCCTGGGGAAGACCTTATTATAGTCACACCATGCCTTGGCAAACTCTGTCAGAGCCACGCTTTGTCGACTTAAGTTCTCAGAATTCTTTCGAATCCTCCTGCTCAGAGCACTGCACACGCAAGCAGCTCTGCACGAAGCCTCTCTGCTCAGAGCTTCTGCACACAACAGCAGCTCCACTCGAAGTCCCTCTATCATGCTGTTCCTTGACCTTATATGGTGGTCCAAGCACCCTCCACAATGGGGTGTGCACCACGTGCTACGACCTGATGCCGAGACGAACAAAAGGAGCCTAGACTTAAGACGGAAAAGGCGTGGCTCTGACAGACGCTTGCCAAGGCAAGGTGTGACTATATAATGAGGTCTCACTAGAGACCTCACAAGTCCAGCTGAACTACATCACAAGAGTATCTGTCATCATGTTCACACTGAGAGGAATGTCTCTCATCATCTTCAGCACTGAGGAGTGTCTTCACATGGTCACACTGAGGGGAGTGTCGTCACATGTTCACACAAGGGAGTATCTATCATCATATTCACACTGAGGTGAGTATCTGTCATCATGTTTCACACTGAGGGGAGCATCTGTCATTAGGTTCCACACTGTCTGTAGGGAGTACTCTTCGTTAAGTTAACATGAGGAGAGTATCTGTCATCATGTTCAAACTGTAGGAGTATCTGCCATCACGTTCACACTAAGGGGTGTGTCTGTCATCATGTTCACACTGAGGGAAGTGTCTGTCATCATCTTCACACTGAAGGGAGTGTCGGTCATCGTGTTCACACTGAGGGGAGTGTCTGTCATCATATTCACACTGAGGGGAATGTCGTCCATCGTGTTCACACTGAGGCGAGTGTCCGACACCAAGTTCACATTGAGGGGAGTGTCTGTCATCGTATCCACACTGATGGGAGTGTTTATCATCATGTTCACTCTGAGCGAAGTGCCTGTCATCATGTTCACACTTAGGAGAGTGTCTGCCACCATGTTCACACTGAGAGGAGTGTCGGTCCTCCTGTTCACACTGAAGGGAGTGTCTGTCATCATGTTCACACTGAGGTGAGTGTCTGTCATCATGTTCACACTGAGGGGAGTGTCTGTCATCATACACACTGAGAAGGAGGAGTCCTGTCATCATGTTCACACTGAGGGGATGTCTGTCATCATGTCCACACAGAGGCGAGTGTCCCTGTTATCATGTTCACACTGGAGAGGAGTGTCATCATCATATTCACACTGAGAGGGAGTGTCTGTCATCATGTTCACACTGAGGGGAGTGTCTGTCATCATGTTCACACTGAGGCGAGTGTTTGTTATCATGTTCACACTGAGGGTAGTGTCTGTCATCATATTCACACTGAGGGGAGAGTCCTGTCATCATGTTCACACTGAGGGGAGTGTCTGTCATCTTGTTCACAATGACGGGGAGTGTCTGTCGTAATGTTCACATTGACGGAAGTGTGTGTCATTATTTTCACACTGAATGGAGTTTCTATCATCATGTTCACACTTAGTGGGAGTGTCTGTCATCATGCTCACACTGAGGGGATTGTTAGTCATTATGTTCACACTTAAAGAGTGTCTGTCATCATGTTCACACTGAGGAGTGTCTGTCATCATGTTCACACTGAGGGGAGTGTCTGTCATCATGTTCACACTGAGGGAGTGTCTGTCATCATGTTCACACTGAGGGAGTGTCTGTCATCATGTTCACACTGAGAGGAGTGTCTGTCATCATATTCACACTGAGGGGAGTGTCTGTCATCATGTTCACAGTGAGGTGAGTGCTTGTCATAATGTTCACACTGAGAGGAGTATCTGTCATCATGTTCACACTGACGGGAGTGTCTGTCACCATGTTCACACTGACAGGAGTGTCTGTCATCATGTTCACATTGAGGGGAGTGTCTGTCATCATGTTCACACTGAGAGGAGTGTCTCTCATCTTGTTCACACTGAGAGGAGTGTCTGTTATCCTGTTCACACTGAGTGGAATGTCTGTCATCATTTTCACATTGAAGAGAGTGTCTTTTATCATGTTCACACTAATGGGAGTCTTTGTCATCATGTTCACACTGAGAGGAGTGTCTGTCATCATGTTCACACTGAGGGGATTGTTTGACATCATGTTCACACTGAGTGGAGTGTCTGTCATTATGTTCACACTGAAGGGAGTGTCTGTCGTCATGTTCACACCGACTGGAGTGTTTGTCATCATGTTCATACTTAAGGGAGTGTCTGTCATCATCTTCACACTGAAGGGAGTGTTTGTTATCATGTTCATACTGAGGGCAGTGTCTGTCATCGTGTTCACTCTGAGTGGAGTGTCTGTCATCATGTTCACACTGAGGGGAGTGTCTGTCATCATGTTCACACATAAGGATGTGTCTGTCATCATATTCACACTGAAGTGAGTGTTTGTCATCATGTTCACACTGAGGGGAGTGTCTGTCATCATGTTCACACTAAAGGGGGTGTCTGTCATCTTGTTCACACTGAGGGGGAGTGTCTGTCATCATGTTCACACTGAGGGGATTATTTGTCATTATGTTCGCACTTAAAACAGTGTCTGTCTTCATGCTCACACTTAAAGTAGTGTGTGTCATCATGTTCACACTGATGGGAGTGTCTGTCATTATGTTCACACTGAGTGGAGTGTCTGTCTGTTAATTTTTTTATGGTCACACTTAAGGGGGGTGTCTGTCATCAAATTCACACTGAGGGGAGTTGTTTGTAATATTTGTTCAACGTAGGAGTTCTGTCCCTATTTCAAACTGAGGGATGTTTGTTATCATGTTCACACTTAGGGAGTGTTTGTCATCAGTTTCCACGAAGGGTGCTTATCTTTTTCACACTGGGGGGGTGTCTTCATCATGTTCACACTGAGGGGATGTGTTTGTCTTTATTTCACACTGAAGGGGTTTCTATCATTTAACTTGTTTCACACCTGAGGGAGTGTCTTCATCATGTTTACACTGGGGAGTGTTGTCTTTTTTTTTCACACTGAAGGGAAATCTTCATCATGTTCACCCCTGACCGGAGTGCCCGTCATCATGTTCACCTGAGGGAGTGTTGTCATCATTTTACACTTAAAGGGGGTGTCTGTCATCAGTTTCAAACTGAAGAGTGTTTGTCATCAGTTCCAATGAGGGAAATTCTGTCATCATGTTCACACTGAGGGAGTGTTTGTCATCACATTCCACTTAAGGGAGTTCTGCATCGTTCACACGAAGGTATGCTGTCATCATGTTCACACGTAGGATTTTCGTCATCAGTTCACCTTAAGACTGTTTTCATCATGTTCAACCGAAGGGGGTGTTTGTCTCATGTCACACTGAGGGGGTCTGCACTGTTCCACTAAAGGGGTGCTGTCATCTTGTTCACACTGAGGGAGTGTCGCCATCATGTTCACACTGAGGGGATTGTTTGTCATTATGTTCACTTAAAACAGTGTCTGTCATCATGCTCACACTTAAAGGAGTGTTTGTCATTATGTTCACACTGAGGGGAGTGTCTGTCATCATGTTCACACTGAAGGGAGTGTCTATCATCTTGTTCACACT
Organism: Cherax quadricarinatus; assembly: GCF_026875155.1. Taxonomy (NCBI): domain Eukaryota; kingdom Metazoa; phylum Arthropoda; class Malacostraca; order Decapoda; family Parastacidae; genus Cherax; species Cherax quadricarinatus. Next base: position 40,480,488 of record NC_069419.1, read on the forward strand.
GAGAGGGAGTGTTTGTCATCATGTTCACACTGAATGGAGTGTTTGACATCATGTTCACACAGAGGGGAGTGTCTGTTATCATGTTCACACTGAAGGGAGTGTTTGTCATCAAGTTCACACTGAGGGAAGTGTTTGTCATTATTTTCACACTGCAGGGAGTTTCTATCATCATGTTCACGCTGAAGTTAGTGTCTGTCATCATGTTCACACTGAGGGGAGTGTTTGTCATCATGTTCACACTGAGGGGAGTGTCTGTCATCTTGTTCACACTGAGAGGGAGTGTCTGTCATCATGTTCACACTGAAGTTAGTGTCTGTCATCATGTTCACACTGAGGGGAGTGTCTGTCATCATGTTCACACTGAAGGGAGTGTATGCCATCTTGTTCACACTGAGAGGGAGTGTCTGTCATCATGTTCACACTGAGGGAAGTGTTTGTCATTATATTCACACTGAAGAGAGTTTCTACCATCATGTTCACACTGAGTGGAGTGTCTGTCATCATGTTCACACTGAAGGTAGTGTCTGTCATCATGTTCACACTGAGTGGAGTGTCTGTCATCATGTTCGCGCTTAAGGGAGTGTCTCTCATCATGTTCGCACTGATGGGAGTGTTTGTTATCATATTCATACTGAGGGGAGTGTCTGTCATCATGTTCACACTGAAGGGAGTGTCTGTCATCTTGTTCACAATCAGGGGGAGTGTCTGTCACCATGTTCACACTGTGGGGATTGTTTGTCATTATGTTCACACTTAAAAGTGTGTCTGTCATCATGTTCACACTTAAGGGAGTGTTTGTCAACATGTTCACACTGAGGGGAATGTTTGTCATCATGTTCACGCTGAAGGGAGTGTCTGTCATCTTGTTCACTCTGAGTGGGAGTGTCTGTCATCATGTTCACAGTGAAGGGAGTGTTTGTCATCATGTTCACACTGAGGGGAGTGTTTACCATCATGTTTACAGTGAAGGGAGTGTCTGTTATCTTGTTCACACTGAGGGGGATTGTCTGTCATCATGTTAACACTGAGGGAAGTGTTTGTCATCATGTTCACACTGAGAGGAGTGTTTGTCATCAAGTTCACACTGAGGGGAGTGTCTGTCATCATGTTCACACTGAAGGGAGTGTCTGTCATCATGTTCACACTGAGGGAGTGTTTGTCATCATGTTCACACTTAAGGGAGTATCTGTCATCGCGTTCACACTGAAGGGTTTGTTTGTCATCATGTTAATACTGAGGGGAGTGTCTCTCATCATTTTCACACTAAGTGTAGTGTTTGTCATCATGTTCACACTGAAGGGAGTGTCTATCATCATGTTCACACTGACGGGAGTGTCTGTCATCATGTTCACACTGAATTGAGTGTCTGTCATCATGTTCACTCTGAGGGGAGTGTCTGTCATCATGATCACACTGAGGGGAGTGTCTGTCATCATGTTCACACTTAAGGGAGTGTCTGTCATCATGTTCACACTGATGGGAGTGTTTGTCATCATGTTCATACTGAGGGGAGTGTATGTCACCATGATCACACTGAGCGGAGTGTCTGTCATCATGTTCACGCTGAAGGGAGTGTCTGTCATCATGTTCACACTGATGGGAGTGTCTGTCATCATGCTCACACTTAAGGGAGTGTCTGTCATCATGTTCACACTGAAGGAAGTGTTTGTCATCATGTTCATACTGAGGGGAGTGTCTGTCATCATGTTCACACTAAAGGGAGTGTCTGTCATCTTGTTCACACTAAGGGGGAGTGTCTGTCATCATGTTCACACTGAGGGGATTGTTTGTCATTATATTCACACTGAAGGGAGTTTCTATCATCATGTTCACACCGAGTGGAGTGTCTGTCATCATGTTCACACTGAAGGGAGTGTCTGTCATCATGCTCATACTTAAGAGAGTATCTGTCATGTTCATGTTGTGTGGGGTGTTTGTTATCATATTGTTTGAAGTGTTTGTTATCAAGCTAACTTGTGTTCAGTGGGTTTCAAATGCTTGCCATCGTGTTCAAGTATATTGTAACGTCCGTCTCTGATGTGAACATTATCAGGTTCGTCATGTTAAAACAGGATCAAGGATGTGATCGGGAATTCAATAAAGCTCAGACAAGCTTGTCTCCTTATCTTTGTTTGACCCTTGTTGTGGGAAGTTTGTGTGTGTGCATGTGTTTGTGTGTGTGCATGTGTGTATGTGTGTGTGTGTGTGTGTGTGTGTGTGTGTGTGTGTGTGTGTGTGTGTGTGTGTGGTGTGTGTGTGTGTGTGTGGGTGTGTGTGTGTGTGTGTGTGTTTGTGTACTCACCTAATTGTACTCACCTAATTGTGGTTGCAGGGGTCGAGACTCAGCTCCTGGCCCCGCCTCTTCACTGATTGCTACTAGGTCCTCTCTCTCTCTCTCTCTGCTTCTTGAGCTTTATCATACCTCTTCTTAAAACTATGTATGGTTCCTGCCTCCACTACTTCACTTGCTAGGCTATTCCACTTACTGACGACTCTATGACTGAAGAAATACTTCCTAACGTCCCTGTGACTCGTCTGAGTCTTCAGCTTCCAGTTGTGACCCCTTGTTTCTGTGTCCCCTCTCTGGAACATCCTATCTCTGTTATCATGTCTCCCCTGACCCTTCTGTCCTCCAGTGTCATCAGTCCGATTTCCCTCAACCTTTCCTCGTACGACATTCCCCTGAACTCTGGGACTAGCGTTGTTGCAAACCTTTGTACTTTCTCTAACTTCTTGATGTGCTTGACCAGGTGTGGGTTTCAGACTGGTGCTGCATACTCCAGTATGGGCCTAACATACACAGTGTACATTGTCTTGAACAATTCCTTATTTAGGTATCGGAACGCTATTCTCAGGTTTGCCAGGCGCCCGTATGCTGCAGCAGTTATTTGGTTGATGTGTGCCTCCGGTGACGTGCTTGGTGTTATGGTCACCCCAAGGTCTTTCTCCCTGAGTGAGGTCTGTAGTCTTTGTCCACCTAGCCTATACTCTGTCTGCGGTCTTCTTTGCCCCTCCCCAATCTTCATGACTTTGCATTTGGCAGGATTGAATTCGAGAAGCCAGTTTCTGGACCACATGTCCAGCCTGACCAGGTCTCTTTGCAGTCCTGCCTCATCCTCATCCGATTTAATTCTTCTCATCAACTTCACATCATCTGCGAATAGGGACACTTCAGAGTCTATTCCTTCCATCATGTCGTTCGCATATATCAAAAATAGCACTGGTCCTAGAACTGACCCCTGTGGGACCCCGCTCGTCACAGGCGCCCACTGTGATACCTCTTCACGTACCATGACTCGTTGCTGCCTCCCTGTCAGGTATTCCCTGATCCATTGCAGTGCCCTCCCTGTTACATGCGCCTGATCCTCCAGCTTCTGCACTAATCTCTTGTGGGGAACTGAGTCAAAGGCCTTCCTGCAGTATGTGTGTGTGTGTGTGTGTGTGTGTGTGTACTCACCTAGTTGTACTCACCTAGTTGAGGTTTCGGGGGTCGAGTGTGTGTGTGTGTGTTTGTGTTTCTGTGTGTGTGTGGTTGTTTATCACACTCAGACCATACGCACCACTATCCATACCAATACAATCCCACCCATCTTCTAAATACCCATCTTGCTCAGCTCACCGCTTCCTTAATTTGACGACCATCCTTGCCCACCTCTTACTCAAAAAAAACATCAAAGTATAGCAAAATCCGTCCATCTGAATCCAGCCCATCATCCACAGGTTTCCACCCACAGGCTTCCACCCACAGGCTTCCACCCATAGGCTTCCACCTACAGGCTTCCACTCACTTTAATCTAGATACTCATCCACAGAATCTCACATTCCCTGTAAAACTGTTTATCATTCATCAGCTCTCACCCTCTGTAAACCAGCAAATCCTCCACAAGATCTTACATCCACCGGCTGTTGTCCACAAAGCCGCCCACACCCACTAACCTTGCTGAGCGTGTCCCACGCTCCGCACGTGGTCCGCCAACATCACCCACACCCACTTGGTCTCTGACAATAGTCTATCAGATAACACATCTCCACTAAGCAGTGCTCGAGTAAGGCAAGGCTTTGATACTATTCTTGTCTTCCGTATCGGTACGCGCAGCCTCTCCGTACCCACGGTAGTGATAGTGACAACCTGTGATGCGGGTGAACACGAAAGTCTATGTCCTCTAAGCACCCAAGACTCTGCCTAAAACGCCCTCTAAAACACCGCCTATACCTTTAATATATTTTTGAAGAGTTCCGAGAGTTTTTCTATTCCCAGAGCTCGGCCTTGGGCCTGGCTAGTCTGGTGTTTACCAGGCTGGTGGCCCATTGACCCACACATCCATCACAGCTTGACTGATCTGGCACCTGGCGAAGATACTTGTCCAGTTTTCTCTTGAAGACTTTTACACTTGCTCCAGCAGTGTTTTTGATATCTTTTGTTAAAACGTTCAATAGTCTTGGGCAACCCACTGCATCCGAAATTTTCACTATATTTATTTTGTATTTCCTCCAGAATGTTTTTAAGGCAGTGTGCAGATTTGGGACAAGGCCCTCAAGTGCTTTCCATGTATATATTATCACGTATCTCTCTCTCCTCTGCTCCAATGAGTGCACGTTTAAGACTTTAAGGCGTTCCCAGTAATTTAAATGCTTTACTGGCTCTATGGGAGCCGTAAACTTTCTTTGTATTTATTCTAGCTCTGAACGAATCCGTCAGCACTAAGCAATATTCCAAATGAGAGAGCACAAGTGGTTTCAAAAGTGTCATCCATTGGCAGAACTGGCAGCCACCTCAAAGACACCGATTAAGACGGCCTCTAAAGATGTGGCCTAAGTACCAAAGAATCACTTCCTCGTGATTTATCTTCCTCCAGGTTAATTTACTCTGCGTAATCTGAACTCCTTCCAGGGAAATTTACGTTTTTGAATAATTCGACTTCCTCCTGGGTAATTTATTCTCCCATTTAGATTTGTTCAAGATTATAAAATCTTAAATAAATGCTCTAATTCATTTGATCTTTGACTGCTTGAAACCTGAGTTTAAAAACAATGAAAAAATCGATTCAACTCTTCCTTAGTCTATCAATGAAGAAATGTTCAGGGGAAATTTTCATGAATATAAAGCTGGAAATCAAAGATTAATAACAAGGAAAAATCAATTTAAGCGTTAATTATTAATAATTTGTAATGGTAATTTTTTTTTCACAAGTCTTGTGTTTGTGTAACAGCAAGATTCTCTTCAGTTTCCATTTTTAAGGAGTTTTACATGACTTTATCCGTCTGTTTACTTTATCCCTTAAAAATTTAATTAGGTATCATACTTATTATTCTTGGTAATAGGAAATATATATTCTTAATTTTTTAAAGGGGTGGACGGGTAAGCCAGCTGAAAGTCTCGGTCAGATGACCAAAAGCTCCATTGGCGGGGTCATCATATGATTATTATCCGAGTCAGGAAACACTTGTCTTGTTTCTTTACAAATCTTACCTAACCTTCTTGGTTAGTCTCAGCTTATATGTTAAGTAAGTTTTTATTCAGGAACAAGTACACAAATACAGTTACATAAATTATCATACATAGCAGCACATGTGTAGATTACCCAGGACACCTTAAAAATGTCAGACAAAGTTACATATTTTCATTGTTCAATACAAGTCTAAGCTTCGTGAATGCACTTTTAATATAACTTTGTACAATGTTTCAGATTAAAATTTTAATTAGTAATTTAAATTATTTTAAAAGCCGTATTACTCTTATAATTTTAGATTCTGATAATGGATAATGTTACATCGGAAGAGTTAATAATAAAGAAATTGGAAGCCCACTGAGATGGTGCTGTCACAGCCTTGGTCCTAACTTTTTATATTAAATACGCGAGCAGGATTCTGGCGGGTAGCAGCTCAAAGGCTGTTGGAAAGTTGTGTTACAGATGGTGACCACTGATGCAGACATGACATGTGCTGCCTGTGAAATTTTCGTATAGCAAGCCTAGCAGCCCAGTGGTAGAGCTCTGGACTGTCTACCCGTCACGACAAGGGTTCCAGCCCCAGTCCATTCTTCTATTCATTCACTGATATTCGTTCATTTGGGCTGATCTTCTGATCATATTTGAACATAATTAAACACGTCTAAGAAATTTAAGCGTCAATAAAATTAATAAAAGTTCTTCACTTTGAAACTGGACTAGAGAGGTAATATTCAGCAGCGTGTTGCATGATTCACAGAAACTCTGATATATTCCATCATATTCCCTGGACATATCGTGACCATATATTTTTTTTCGCATGAAAGTGTACACCACACACACACACACACACACACACACACACACACACACACACACACACACACACACACACACACACACACACACACACACATACACACACACACACACTACCACACACACTACCACACACACTACCACACACACTACCACACACACACACACACACACACACACACACACACACACACACACACACACACACACACACACACACACACACATACACACACACACACACACACACACACACACACACGTACTCATATACAACAGGCCTAGTGTCTAATCGACATGTGCCTAGGACAAAATGGTAACTAACACACACACACACACACCAATGCTACCTGATACAGAAGGTACTAATATCTCGATACAACTATAATATTTTTGCTGTCATATATGACAATTGTACTTGAATACTTTTCTAATGTCTATAAATTATTGTTATTTCTGTTGTGAACTTGGTTATATTTTAGGTATTTTGTTTCAAGTTATTTACAAACAAGGTATGTATTTCTGCCATCATGCTTTAAGTTATTCTTGTCATCTTCAGGTTTTTTGGAACTCTCTTAATTTAGCCTTGTTATAATCATGTTTTTTTCTTTTAATTGTACGGATACATAAGTCACTTAAATTTTATATTTCCTTACACTCTCTGAATTTTTTTAACTTCCATTCATTTTCTTGTCCACTCATACAGTCTTACGCTTATTGATACATTCTCCCATCCACTAATATCATGCCCACTCATATAATTTGCTGTTCACTCATACATTCTCCTACACATCCCTTCCAGTGTTTACCTAATCTCCTATCCTTCCCTGGCCTCCCTGGATGTAGGACGGCCGACCTCACATTAGTTAATTGTTCCGTAGAGTCGATAGAGCAGGGTGTACCTGCTATAATTAGCTGTGGTTCCTGGCAAGGGGCGGGGACGACGCTCCCCCCATAACCACACTTCCGGAAAGGCAGCAGTCCCACTACAGGTGATCCTCAGAACTACAGGTGATCCTTAGAACTACAGGTGATCCTCAGAACTACAGATGATCCTCAGAAGCACAGAGTTATGCGTGTATGTAAATGGCAATACATTTTCTTATTAAACGTTTGTTTTCTTACGTTTTACAGTAAAGAAATTACTTACATGGGTTTCTTAGCGGGTTGAACTCTGTAGTTGTTTAAATCGCTAGAAACAACACGTTCGTTGTGCTTTGCATGACAATGGCTTATTCATTTATTATACAACAATATATTACAATGTAAACCTATGTAGAGTTATAGAGAATAAACTTTACTCAGTGCGGTCATACGAAGACACACACACCACACACACACACACACACACACACACACACACACACACACACACACACACACACACATACATACTCTCTTGTCCTCATCCTCCTCCTCCTCTCCTCATTAATGTGGTGTTGATAACTACTAACAACGATCCTGGTCGGTTCCCCGACCTCTGTTCTATGGTGTCGGTGACGGCGATTAGCAAGGCTTCCAGACATTATCGGCGTATAAGATCTTGTTCAGTGAGGACTAGCTGTGCTTCATCCTAATTCATTAAATGTCCCGTGGAATCCCTGTGGAGGACACAGGCGTACCTTAAGTCGTCTCTGTTGCTGCTGTTTCGATGTTCGATGAGGCGGACTGAAAATTTTTTGCCTGTTTTCCCTTTATATTTCATGGGACAGTATCCACAGGAAATGGCGTAGACAACCGCTGTGGAAATTAGAGGTGTGGCCATCTTGCCAGATACCTCTCAGCACTTCTAGGGACCATCAACCAGGCCCACCTCAAACACTCAAGTGACCTTCTCTCTAGGATTTCCAACCTGAATTTAAAAACAAAAGCATGGCTTCCTGCGATGTCACAACCCTCTTTACAAACGTTCCTGCTGATTCTGCAATAACCACGACCTCCCATTACTTCTGAATTTCATCAGTCTAGTGGCTCTCTGTGTTAATTTTAACCTCTTCAAGTACTAGACAACTACTACAAAGAAAGCTTAAGGGAGGCTCACTGCTGTGCTCGCCAACCTCTTCATGGAGAACCTAGAGACCGAGAAATTCAGCACCCTCATTCCTAACACTGTTTCCTGGCTAAGATACGTTGATGATATGGTTTTCTATCCGAGACTTTTCAAGTATCCAGGCCCTCCTCAACAAGATCAGTGCTGTCGAGTCATCAATAAAGTTTACAGATGAACTCGAAAAAGATGGCAAACTTCCTTTCCTCGACGTCCTCCTGTGCAGGTCTCCCGACATTGCCAAACTTCTCTTCAAAGTATATAGAAAACCTACCATCAAGGATGATCTTATACACCTTTATTCGCACCAAGACACCCACACTAAGAGAGGTGCCTTATTGGCTACTTGAGAACTCTTCGCCCTTGTTTCCTTGAAGAAGACTGTATCTACATAACACAAGCCTTCACACAACTTCAGTTTCCACTTTTCTTCATCCGGGATAGCAGACTCAAGGCACAAGCTATCCTCAACAAATTTTCCATGGAACAGTCCTCTAAGCAGTTCATAGTGCTCCCATGTCGTGATGTTGCCACGAATACTTACCAGGTACTTGGTAAGAGCAATATAAATATCATCTATCAATAATAATAATAATAATAATAATAATAATAATAATAATAATAATAATAATAATAATAATAATAATAATATCTTTATTTACTACAAGTACATGTACAAGGTATACAGACCATAGCTGACATCAATGACATACTACTATATAGAAAGCCGCTTGTTATGCTGAGCATTTCGGGCAAATTTTTGCTGAGTTATTGCAATAAATAATTTGCGCTCGGCTTGTTTAGCAAAATAAATGCTTGCAGAATAAGCCAAATAGGCAAGTTTAGCATTAAAAAAATACGATAAATATCAATATATGTATGTATGCACACACACACACACACACACACACACACACACACACACACACACACACACACACACAGGCTACACACCTGGACAGGCTACAAGCCTGGTCCAGCAACTGGCTCCTTGAGTTTAACACTGCCAAATGCAAAGTCATGAAGATTGGGGAAGGGCAAAGAAGACCGCAGACACAATATAGTTTAGATGGCCAAAGACTGCAAACCTCACTCAAGGAAAAAGATCTGGGGGTGAGTATAACACCGAGCATATCTCCTGAGGCGCACATCAATCAGATAACTGCTGCAGCATACGGGCGCCTGGCAAACCTACGGATAGCGTTCCGATACCTCAGTAAAGATTCGTTCAAGACTCTGTATACCATTTACGTCAGGCCCATACTGGAGTATGCAGCACCAGTTTGGAATCCACACCTAGTCAAGCACGTCAAGAAATTAGAGAAAGTGCAAAGGTTTGCAACAAGGCTAGTCCCAGAGCTACGGGGATTGTCCTACGAAGAAAGGTTGAGGGAAATCGGCCTGACGACACTAGAGGACAGGAGGGTCAGGGGAGACATGATAACGACATATAAAATACTGCGCGGAATAGACAAGGTGGACAAAGACGGGATGTTCCAGAGATGGGACACAGACACAAGAGGTCACAATTGGAAGTTGAAGACTCAAATGAATCAAAGGGATGTTAGGAAGTATTTCTTCAATCATAGAGTAGTCAGACCGTGGAATAGCCTAGAAAGTGACGTAGTGGAGGCGGGAACCATACATAGTTTTAAGGCGAGGTATGATAAAGCTCATGGGGCAGGGAGAGAGAGGACCTAGTAGCAATCAGCGAAGAGGCGGGGCCAGGAGCTATGACTCGACCCCTGCAACCACAAATAGGTGAGTACAAATATGTGAGTACACACACACACACACACACAACACACACACACACACACACACAACACACTATATATATATATATATATATATATATATATATATATATATATATATATATATATATAATATATATATATATATATGTGTGTGTGTGTGTGTGTGTGTGTGTGTGTGTGTGTGTGTGTGTGTATGTGTGTCTGGGTGACATCTGTCATGGCCTCTTAAGAGTGCAAGAAATCCCTAGGTTTTAACAAATGCCAGAAACATCATATCAGTCTTTGCTGAAAGAATAATAGAATCCCTATTTTGGTTTGATATAAAGTTTGTATGTAAGAAGGAAGAAATTACGATAAGACGTTGGTCTGAACTATATTTAGAATGTTACATGAATACTTGTGATATATTGTATCAGCGGTCTGAGTCCCACTCACCACATTCACCACATTCACCACATTCACCACACTCACCACACTCACCACACTCACCACACTCAAAACTCTTTATCTTCACCTCAGGCTGACTACTTAAATAAATATGTAGACCAGCTCTTCTCTTCTCTGATCTCTTTGGGTTATCTCTCACCTCTGTGGGTCATCTCTCATCTCTCATCTGTGTGTGTCATTTCTCATTCTGTATGTCATCTCTCATCTCTTTGTGCCATTTATCATCTCTTTATGTCATATCTCATCTCTGTATGTCATCTCTCATCTCTGTGTGTCATCTCTCATCTCTTTGTGCCATTTCTCATCTCTGTGTGTCATCTCTCGTTTGCGTGTGTCGTGTCATCTCTCAGTGTCATCTTTCTTCTCCTCGCACACCGGTGTAGTATTTTCTCTCCCTTCCCTTCTTCTTGTATGTCATATTCCCACTCGTTTTTGCTCCATCTCTACTCTTTGTGTCATCTCTCTCCTCTCCATTCATGTCTGGGTGCCATATCTCCTTCATCTGTATGCCACCTCTCCTTTCGTCTTGGTATCATCTCTCTTCTACAGTTATCTTGGTGTATCATCTCAGCTCCACACCAAACATCCTATATCTTCTAGCTAAATATTTGTATTTTTTTAAAGTTGTGTGTGTGATAACTGGTTTAAAAACCGACAAGTTGAAGACTGAGAAACTTATGCAACATATGGGAATCTTTATTGAAGAAACGTTTCGCCACATAGTGGCTTCATCAGTCCAATACAAAGGAGGAAGGTGTAAGGAGAGGAGTTTGAGGTAATCAGTCCCTCAGCCTGGAACCGATGTGTTCAGTTCATCACTCTTGTAGGAAGTACAGCATATGACCGGAGAAGTGGTTTATATACAATAGACAGGTGAGTCGAAGCAGGAGGAGGCGGGATCACAGTGGAACTATCCACTGGTGTAAGTAGGTCTTCGTCCAAATGTTGCATTTTTCAATTTTCAACTTGCCCGTTTTTAAACAATTAAACAGTCTGTCAGACATTGCAACATCATGGGATCTTGATACAAGGAATTCTTCAATACTTATCCAACCTTTGGACGAAGACCTACTTACACTGGTGGATGGTTCCACTGTGATCCCGCCTCCTCCTGCTTCGACTCACCTGACTACAGAACATAAGCCACTTCTCCGGTCATATGCTGTACTTCCTACAAGAGTGATGAACTGAACACATCGACTCCAGGCTAAGGGACTGATTACCTCAAGCTCCTCCTCTCCTTACACCTTCCTCCTTTGTATTGGACTGATGAAGCCACTGTGTGGCGAAACGTTCCTTCAATAAAGATTCCTATATGTTGCATAAGTGTTTCAATCACTTTTAAAGTTCCTTAAAAAAAATTATTTCTAGCCTCTCTAAGAACTTCATTTTTTATTTAATGTCATAAAACTTGAGTAAACAGACAGCTGACTGACAGTCCACTTAATTATCACTGAAGTTGTGTTGCTAAGATTCCATACACACTTTTACCCCCTAAATTCCTCTTTTTCTGTTACTCTCTCTCCCCGCAGAGACGTTTTGGAAATAATTCCAGAGTAGTGACTTGTAATAGATTAGAGATAGAGACAGTAGAGGCAGGAGCAATACAAGGTTTGACAACATATATGGAAACTCCAGATTAAGTCAGACTGAAGAACTGAAGCTAAACTCTTGGGTGATTACAACTAGGTTATACAACCATGTAATAATAAGGTAATTTTAACTATACGCTTACAACTAGGTAATAATACCTAGACAATTACATCTAGACATTTGCAACTGGCTAATCCTAGATATATGTTGGTATAAATACTCATTCTCTCATCAGTGATAATTAGTGTTTCACTGAGGTTCGCGTAGATTCTAAAATACAAAGACTAGCATGTGAGCAAAGTCTGGGTGTGAGTGGTGACTGTGTACTGCTAGAGCGCCACACTACTACGAATATACTAAACAGAAGAGATTTGAAATCATTGTCTTATTTTCGCTAAAAATGAGCCATTGCGATTCTCTCTCTCTCTCTCTCTCTCTCTCTCTCTCTCTCTCTCTCTCTCTCTCTCTCTCTCTCTCTCTCTCTCTCTCCTCTCTCTCTCTCTCTCTTCCTCCCCTCTCTCTCTCTCTCTCTCTAGTGGAAATTGTTTAATTAATTATTCAATTACACATTTTTCTCGTGAAAGTAGCATTCTTTCGCAGAGAAAGCGGTTTTGAAAGCCCCAGAAGTGCTCTTGCGTTGGCCAAACTTTCCAGAGAGAGAGTGACCTGGTCACGATTTGTTGACAAACTCTGGCTTGTGTTTGCTGTCAGTGCTGCTCCAGGTTCCTGTTAGTGCTGCTCCAGGTTCTTGTTAGTGCTGCTCCAGGTTCCTGTTAGTGCTGCTCCAGGTTCCTGTTAGTGCTGCTCCAGGTTCCTGTTAGTGCTGCTCCAGGTTCTTGTTAGTGCTGCTCCAGGTTCCTGTTAGTGCTGCTCCAGGTTCCTGTTAGTGCTGCTCCAGGTTCCTATTAGTGCTGCTCCAGGTTCTTGTTAGTGCTGCTCCAGATTCTTGTTAAAGCTGCTCCAGGTTCTTATTAGTGCTGCTCCAGGTTCCTGTTAGTGCTGCTCCAGGTTCTTGTTAGTGCTGCTCCAGGTTCTTGTTAATGCTGCTCCAGGTTCCTATTAGTGCTGCTCCAGGTTCCTGTTAGTGCTGCTCAGGTTCCTGTTAATGCTACTCCATGTTCTTGTTAATGCTGCTCCAGGTTCCTATTAGTGCTGCTCCAGGTTCTTGTTAGTGCTGCTCCAGGTTCCTGTTAGTGCTGCTCCAGTTCTTGTTAGTGCTGCTCCAGGTTTCTGTCAGTGCTGCTCCAGGTTCCTGTTAGTGCTGCTCCAGGTTCTTGTTTAGTGCTGCTCCAGGTTCCTATTAGTCCTGCTCCAGGTTCTTGTTAGTGCTGCTCCAGGTTCCTGTTAGGGCTGCTCCAGGTTCCTATTAGTGCTGCTCCAGGTTACTGTTAGTGCTGCTCCAGGTTCTTGTTAGTGCTGCTCCAGGTTCCTGTTAGTGCTGCTCCAGGTTCCTGTTAGTGCTACTCCAGGTTCCTGTTAGTGCTGCTCCAGGTTCCTGTTAGTGCTGCTCAGGTTCCTGTTAGTGCTACTCCAGGTTCTTGTTAATGCTGCTCCAGGTTCCTATTAGTGCTGCTCCAGGTTCTTGCTAGTGCTGCTCCAGGTTCTTGTTAATGCTGCTCCAGGTTCCTATTAGTGCTGCTCCAGGTTCCTGTTAGTGCTGCTCAGGTCCCTGTTAATGCTACTACAGGTTCTTGTTAATGCTGCTCCAGGTTCCTATTAGTGCTGCTCCAGGTTCCTGTTAGTGCTGCTCCAGGTTCTTGTTAGTGCTGCTCCAGGTTCCTGTTAGTGCTGCTCCAGGTTCCTGTTAGTGCTGCTCCAGGTTCTTGTTAGTGCTGCTCCAGGTTCCTGTTAGTGCTGCTCAAGTTCCTGTTAGTGCTGCTCCAGGTTCCTGTTAGTGCTGCTCCAGGTTCCTGTTAGTGCTGCTCAAGTTCCTGTTAGTGCTACTCCAGGTTCTTGTTAGTGCTGCTCCAGGTTCCCGTCAGTGCTGCTCCAGGTTCCTGTTAGTGCTGCTCCAGGTTTCTGTTAGTGCTGCTCCAGGTTCCTGTCAGTGCTGCTCCAGGTTCCTGTTAGTGCTGGTCCAGGTTCTTGTTAGTGCTGCTCCAGGTTCCTGTCAGAACTGCCCCAGGTTCCGGTCAGTACTGCTCCAGGTTCCTGTCAGTGCTGCTTCAGGTTCCCGTCAGTGCTGCTGCAGGTTCCTGTTAGTGCTGCTCCAGGTTCCTGTCAGTGCTGCTCGAGGTTCCTGTTAGTGCTGCTCCAGTTTCCTGTTAGTGCTGCTCCGGGTTTCCCTGTCAGAACTGCCACAGATTCCGGTCAGTACTGCTCCAGGTTCCTGTCAGTGCTGCTCCAGGTTCCTGTTAGTGCTGCTCCAGGTTCCCGTCAGTGCTGCTCCAGGTTCCTGTTAGTGCTGGTCCAGGTTCTTGTTAGTGCTGCTCCAGGTTCCTGTCAGAACTGCCACAGGTTCCGGTCAGTACTGCTCCAGGTTCCTGTCAGTGCTGCTTCAGGTTCCCGTCAGTGCTGCTGCAGGTTTCTGTTAGTGCTGCTCCAGGTTCCTGTTAGTGCTGCTCCAGGTTCCTGTCAGTGCTGCTCGAGGTTCCTGTTAGTACTGCTCCAGGTTCCTGTTAGTGCTGCTCCAGGTTCCTGTTAGTGCTGCTCCAGGTTCCCGTCAGTGCTGCTCCAGGTTCCTGTTAGTGCTGCTCCAGGTTCCTGTCAGTGCTGCTACAGGTTTCTGTTAGTGCTGCTCCAGGTTCCTGTCAGTGCTGCTCCAGGTTCCTGTCAGTGCTGTTCCAGGTTCCTGTCAGTGCTGCTACAGGTTTTCGTCGCTTCCCGGAAGTGAGACAGTTTTTCTTTTGAGATCATTATGTGTGTGGTAAACGTGACTGCTGAGAAGAGCAGCGGGTTGGTCGAAGTAACAAAAAATGCTGATAATTACAGTGATATACAGAGGAAGTTTGCAAGGAGCGAGATAGTCTTAAGAGTTTCCAGTCTTGGGAGTTGAGTCACCACTTTTGATATAATCCTACTGCCTCAACACCTGTCAGTCATCTCCAACACCTGTCAGTCATCTTCACTCAGCACCTGTTAGTCATCTTCATTCAGCACCTGTCAGTCATCTTCAACACCTGTAAATCGTTTTCAACACCTGTCAGTCATCTCCAACACTTGTCACTCACCTTCAATACATGTCAGTTATCTCCAACACCTGTCAGTCATCTTTATTCAGCACCTGTCAGTTATCTCTAACACCTGTCAGTCATCTTCAACACCTGTAAATACTCTTCAACACCTATCATTCATCTTCTATACCTGTAAATCATCTTCAGCACCTGTCATTCATCTCCAACACTTTTCATTCATCTCCAACACCTGTCAGTCATCTTCACTCAGCACCTGTCAGTCATCTTCACTCAGCACCTGTCAATCATCTTCCTCAACAACTGTCAGTCATTTTTCTCAACACCTACAATTACTATTGCATTTGTTTTGTCTGTTTCCTAAGGTGAAGTCCAGGATGTTTCCTTAAATCTTTGAGGACAATTGTGTTTGCATTACAACTGTTCTCAAAGATTTGTTAAGTTATACCATGAATTAAGGAAACATCCTGGACTTCACCTTAGGAAAGCAGATGAAGCAAATGCGATAGTAATTATGGACAACGTAGTTTATAGGGGGGAAATAAACATGATATTAGGAGACAGGGAAACTCGGGCGCCTCTTAATTCAAGTGGAACTCAGTTGCTGTCAATGGTGGCAGGCTTTTGTTGAGCCAAGACACAGTGCACCTTCCTCCGGACAAGAGCTAGAGTTCGACCTCCCTTTTTGAACCCGTTCTCCCGTCCATTCCCTCCAGCTTCACACATTACTAATTACAAACAGCTTCGAGCTGCCTGCTGCTGAGCTGCATGACCTTTGTGGGTTTAGCGCTTAGTTGTGATGATAATAATAAATACAGACTACTGAAGCACTTCCGGAAATTTGTAAAAACGTTTGAAGATTCACAAAACTATCTATTGATTATCTCCCACCGGCTCTATCTATCGATCACACTCTCCCACCGGTCCTATCTACCGACCATACTCTTCCACCGGCTCTATCTATCGACCATACTCTCTCACCGGCTCTATCTATCGACCACACTCTACCATCAGCTCTATCTATCAACCACACTCTCCCACCGGTCCTATCTATCGACCATACTCTCCCACCGGCTCTATTTATCGACCACACTCTCTCACTGGCCTTATCTATCAACCACACTCTCCCACAGGCAATATCTATCGACCACATTCTACCACTGGCTCTATCTATTGACCACACTCTCTCACCGGCTCTATCTATCGACCACACTCTCTCATCGGCTCTGTCTATCGACCACACTGTTCCATCGACTCTATCTATCAACCACACTCTCCCACCGGCCCTATCTATCGAACACACTCGCTCACCGGCTCTGTCTATCGACCACACTCTCTCACCGGCCCTATCTATCGACCACACTCTCTCACCGGCTCTGTCTATCAACCACACTCTCTCACCGGCTCTATCTATCAACCACACTCTCCCACCGGCCCTATCTATCGAACACACTCTCCCACCAGCCATATCTATCGATCACACTTCTCCCACCGGCCCTATCTATCGACCACATTCTCCCACCGGCCCTATCTATCGATCACACTGTCCCACCGGCTCTATTTATCAACCACACTCTCCCACAGGCCCTATCTCTCGACCACACACTCCCACCGGCTCTATCTATCAACCACACTATCCCACTGGCACTATCTATCAACCACACTCTCCCACCGACCCTATCTGTCGACCACACCCTCCCACCGGCTCTGTCTATCAACCACATTATCCCACTGGCTCTATCTATCAACCACACTCTCCCACCGGCCCTATCTGTCGACCACACCCTCCCACCGGCTCTGTCTATCAACCACACTATCCCACTGGCTCTATCTATCAACCACACTCTCCCACCGGCCCGATCTGTCGACCACACCCTCCCACCGGCTCTATCTATCAACCACACTATCCCACTGGCTCTATCTATCAACCACACTCTCCCATCGGCCCTATCTGTCGACCACACCCTCCCACCGGCTCTATCTATCAACCACACAATCCCACTTGCTCTATCTATCAACCACACTCTCCCACCGGCTCTATCTATAAACCAGCCTCAGCCGTCGCCACACACAAATATTCTCACGACATGCTGTGATATTATTTTTGGGAATAATCAGTGAAACAAATTTTGCAGCCGTGTTCCCGGAATTATTTGAGAAGTGACTCATTCCTGTTACATCTATCAGCGAGGAACGGCGGAGGAGAGACGGGAGAGTAGAAGAGACGGGAGAGTAGAAGAGACGGGAAGAAGAGACGGGAGACTAGAAGAGACGGGAGAGTAGAGGAGACGGGAGAGAAGAAGAGACGGGAGAGTAGAAGAGACGGGAGAGTAGAAGAGACGAGAGAGTAGAGGAGATGGGAGAGTAGAGGAGACGGGAGAGTAGAAGAGACGGGAGAGTAGAGGAGATGGGAGAGTAGAGGAGACGGGAGAGTAGAAGAGACGGGAGAGTAGAGGAGACGGGATAGTAGAGGACACGGGAGAGCAGAAGAGACGGGAGAGTAGGAGACGGGAGAGTAGAAGAGATGGGAGAGAAACACGGGAGAGTAGAAGAGACGGGGAAGTAGAGAGACGAAGAGTAGAGGAGACGGGAGAGTAGAGGAGACGAGAGAGTAGAAGATACGGGAGAGTAGAAGAGACGGGAGAGTAGAGGAGACGGGAGAGTAGAGGAGACGGGAGAGTAGAGGAGACGGGAGAGTAGAAGAGACGGGAGAGTAGAAGAGATGGGAGAGTAGAGGAGACGGGAGAGTAGAAGAGACGGGAGAGTAAAGAGACGGAGAGTAGAGGAGACGGGAGAGTAGAAGAGACGGGAGAGAAGAAGAGACGGGAGACTAGAAGAGACGACAGAGTAGAGGAGACGGGAGCGTAGAAGAGGCGGCAGAGTAGAGGAGACGGGAAAGTAGAAGAGACGGGAGAGTAGAGGAGACGGGACAGTAGAAGAGACAGGAGAGTAGAAGAGATGGGAGAGTAGAAGAGACGGAGAGAAGAGACAGGAGAGCAGAAGAGATGGGAGAGTATAAGAGACGGAGAGTAGAAGAGACGGGAGAGTAGAAGAGACAGGAGAGTAGAAGAGATGGGAGAGGAGAAGAGACGGAGAGTAGAAGAAGACGGAACAGTAGAACAGACGGGAGAGTAGAAGAGACGGAAGAGTAGAAGAGACGGGAGAGAAGAGACGGGAGAGTAGAAGAGACGGGAGAGTAGAAGAGACGGAGAGTAGAGGAGACGGAGAGTAGAGGAAACGGGAGAGTAGAAGGGACGGACAGTAGAAGAGACGGGAGAGTAGAAGAGACGGGAGAGTAGAAGAAAACGAGAGAGTAGAGGAGACGGGGGAGTAGAAGAGTCGGGACAATAGAAGAGACAGGAGAGTAGAAGAGGGCGGGAGAGAAGAGGAGACGGGAGAGTTGAAGAGACGGGAGAGTGGAGGAGACGGGACAGTAGAAAGAAAAGGAGAGCAGAAGAGATGGGAGAGTAGAAGAGACGGGAGAGAAGAGACAGGAAATAGAAGAGACGGGGAAAATAAAGAGATGGAAAAGTAGTAGAGATGGAAAAGTAGAAGAGACGGAGGAGAAGAGAAAGGGAATAGTAAAAAGAGACGGGAGAAGTAGGAAGAGACGGTAGAGTAGAAGAGACGGGAGAGTAGAAGAGACGGGGAGAGTAGAAGAGACGGGGAGGAGAAGAGACGGGAGAGAAGAAGAGATGGGAGATTGAAGAGTCAGGGAAAAGTAGAAAAGATGGAAGAGTTGAAGAGATGGGAGAGTAGAAGAGATGGGAGAGTAGAAGAGACGGGAGAGTAGAAGAGATGGGAGAGTATATGAACGGGACAGTAGAAGAGACGGGGAAGTAGAAGAGACGGGAGAGTAGAAGAGACGGGAGAGTAGAAGAGACGGGAGAGTAGAAAAAGACGGGAGAGTAGAAGAGACGGGGGAAATAGAAGAGATGGGAAAAAAGGGAGAAGAGACGGGAGAGTAGAAGAGACGGGAGAGTAAAGAGACGGAGAGTAGAAGAGACGGGAGAGTAGAAGAGACGGTAGAGTAGAAGTGACGGGAGAGTAGAAGAGACGGGAGAGTAGAAGAGACGGGAGAGTAGAAGAGACGGAAGAGTAGAAAAGACGGGAGAGTAGAAGAGACGGGAGAGTAGAAAAGACGGGAGGGTTTGAAGAGACGGGAGAGTAGAAGAACCGGAGAGTAGAAGAGACGGGAGAGTAGAAGAGACCCGGGGGAGAGACAGAGACGGGAGAGTAGAAAGATGGGAGAGTAGAAGAGACGGGAGAGTAAAAAGAGACGGGGGAGTAGAAGAGACGGGAGAGTAGAAGAGATGGGAGAGTAGAAGAGATGGGAGAGTAGAAGAGATGGGAGAGTAGAAGAGACGGAGAGTAGAAGAGACGGGAGAGTAGAAGAGACGGGAGAGTAGAAGAGACGGAGAGTAGAAGAGACGGGAGAGTAGAGAGACGGGAGAGTAGAAGAGACGGGAGAGTAGAAGAGATGGGAGAGTAGAAGAGACGGGAGAGTAGAAGAGACGGGAGAGTAGAAGAGACGGGAGAGTAGAAGAGACGGGAGAGTAGAAGAGATGGGAGAGTAGAAGAGACGGGAGAGTAGAAGAGAAGGGTGCACAAAGCTGGAAGAACAGAGATGGTAGAGAAGTGATGACAGAGAATAGATGATGGCAGAAGAAATAATTGAAAAAAAATAGAATTTCTGGGAAGAAAGAAGAGAAAATGGAGAGAGAAAAAAAGTGAATAGAGAAGAGGACATGAGGGGAGGGAGATCAGTTGAAGGAAAAACAAAAAAAAAAAAGTATCGTATTTTGAGAGAAATTTGCAATAGGGGAGAGAAAAATTTATATATATTTTTCCTTAAGTCTCGGAATGAGGACGAAGTGATGTCCTTCATGTTGCTGCAGCTCTCTTTTTCCAAGGAATTTATGATGCTGCCTCTCCCTCGGATCAAACTTACTTACCTTCCGTATATATATATATATATATATATATATATATATATATATATTATATAATATATATATATATATATATATATATATATATATATATATATATATATATATATATATATATATATATATATATTATATATATATATATAATATATATATATATATATTCCGTTATACCTGTTCATCTTTCCATTTTCTCTGTTCACTGCTTTTCCTTATTGTTTTTCTTCCGTCCCCTTCCCTCCTTCCTTCCAACTTTCACTTCCCTCCCTCTCTGTCCTCGGCTGCTGCTAGTAACTAACCCTCCTCCTCCTGGGATCATTTCAACTCCCTTCTACTGCTGACTCACCACTACAACCCCTTCCCCCCATTCATAGACCCTTTACCTCCCCTCCTCCTTGCCTACCCGTCTTCTCTGCCCACCACCTTTCCACAGGTCGATAACTGGATCACAGTGCAATAAATGTTCATCGTTACTGTGATGGAAAGTTTGTATGTTGGAATCTTAGGATGTTGGAATGTTGGTATGTTGGTTGGTATTTTGATTTGTATGTTCCTTGTTCGGTTGTTTGTTGGTATGTATGAAAATGCTTGCTGTGAGGTTAATGTGAGGTTATCATTGCTGCCCATCCCGGGGTACGACACTGACGTCCTGGTGTTCAAATAAACGGATTAGATGGTAACCCCTGCACAAACAGAACACATGAAACACAAATAGATGACTCAGGACACATGTAGTAGACCTGGAACACAAATGGACAACTCGACGTACGCCTGAACGACCGGAGGAAGGAATTGGCAATTCGTGCTGGAATGGAGGACCCGATGCTGGAATAGACGACCTGACGCTGGAATAGACGACCCGGTGCTGGAAAACACGACTTGGGACACGTGTATACAGATATTCTACGTTTTTCATCCTTTTGTTTTATCTGTTCATTATTTCAATATACACTTTTTGTTGTATCAACGAAACATTCGAGGAGATGACGTCGAAGCGAAAAATGTCAGTCAACGCCAAGACAGTGTAGAATCCTGAAATACGCTTGTTAACCTCCTGCGACCTTAACCTTGCTGGTTCTTCTGATTTCGTATCTCAAGGACCTCTATTACTGTCTCCACCTCCTCATCTGTGCCTGCTTCTAAAGTCCATTCCATGCTTCTTAAAATCTCTTCCCAGCTACTTAAAGTTTCTCTAGTGTTCCTTAAAATCATCTCTGATCTTTTAAATCAGTCACCTGCTCCTCAACATGAAGATTTGACTTTTTTCGGAGTGTCGATTAATTCAGAAATGAAATAATATTGACGGTAATTTCTTTATGCATGTGAGTAGATTATATTAAGAAGCCTTGAAATCTCTGGGTTTGGAGAGTGAACATCTCATTACATATAAGAGTTTTGTTGAATTCATCATCTGCTCCTTGAAGTCAATTCCCCTATTCCTTGAAGTCACGCACCTTGTTCTTTAAGCGTCTTTCCTGTATTTCAAAGTACATCACCCTCTTCTTAAATTTTACCACTTTTTCCTTTAAATTAGTCTGGTCCTTTAAATCAGTCACCTGTACCATGAAGTCTCTTTCTTGCTCCCTCCCCATAGATGAGACTCCACACACACACACACACACACACCACTCAGTTTCTCCTCACTATTCTTCTTTAACCGTCTCAGAGTAGCGCCACACACCATAACAAAATGCATAGTTTAAGGGGGAGAGGTTTCCATTTCCGGCGAGGGTAGAAACATTGGGCGTGTTTCCTTACACCAGTTGTCTATGTTCCCCATCAGTAAAATGGGTACCTGGGTGTTAGTGGACTGGTGTGGGTCGCATCCCGGGACAAAACTGACCTAATTTGCCCGAAATGCTCAGCATAACAAGGGACTTTCTGTATAGTAGTATGTCATTGATGTCAGCTAGGACTGTATACCTTGTACATGTACTTGTAGTAAATAAAGATATTATTATTATTATTATTATTATTATTATTATTATTATTATTATTATTATTATTATTATTTATTATTATTATTATTTTATTATTATTATTATTATTATTATTATTATTATTATTATTATTATTATTATTATTATTATTATTATTATTATTATTATTATTATTATTATTATTATTATTATTATTATTATTATTATAGAGGGGTAGAAGGAAAGGAGAGAGAGAGAGAGAGAGAGAGACAGAGAGAGAGAGAGAGGGAGAGAGAGTGGAAATGGGGGAGAGATGTTAGGTGAAGGAGGAGAAGAGAAGGGATTAGGAGAGAAAGAGGGAAAGAGGGGGGGGGTCAGAAGGGAAGAAGAGGGTTGGAAAGAGGGGAAGAGAAAATGGGTGGAAGAGGAAGTAAAGAGTGGAAGGAAGGAAGGAAGGAAGGAAGGAAGGAAGGAAGGGGAGAGAGGGAGGGGAATTGGGAGGATCAGGAAGTCATGCACAAGGTGACCTTCCCGTCCCCTCTGCCAGGCCGGAAGTGCCACATTAAGGATTCATCAGCTGGGAGATTCCTCGAAGGTGCGTGTCTTGGCACTGTCGATAAGGACGCCACGGAAGGTGCGTGTCTTGGCACTGTCGATAAGGACGCCACGGAAGGTGCGTGTCTTGGCACTGTCGATAAGGACGCCACGGAAGGTGCGTGTCTTGGCACTGTCGATAAGGACACCACGAAAGGTGCGTGTCTTGGCACTGTGGATAAGGACGCCACGGAAGGTGCGTGTCTTGGCACTGTCGATAAGGACGCCACGGAAGGTGCGTGTCTTGGTACTGTCGATAAGGACGCCACGGAAGGTGCGTGTCTTGGCACTGTCGATAAGGACCCCACGGAAAGTGCGTGTCTTGACACTGACAATAAGGACGCCACGGAAGGTGAGTGTCTTGACACCGTCAATAACGACGCCACGGAAAGTGCGTGTCTTGGCACCGTCGATAAGGACCCCACGGAAAGTGCGTGTCTTGGCACTGCCAATAAGGACGCCACGGAAGGTAAGTGTCTTGACACCGTCAATAAGGACGGCACGAAAGGTACGTGTTTTGGCACTGTCGATAAGGACCCCATGGAAAGTGCGTGTCTTGGCACTGACAATAAGGACGCCACGGAAGGTGAGTGTTTTGACACCGTCAATAAAGACGCCACGGAAGGTGTGTGTCTTGGCACTGTCGATAAAGTCGCCACGGAAGGTGCGTGTTTTGACACTGTCGATTAGGACGCCACTAAAGATGCGTGTCTTGGCACTGTAAATAAGGACGCCACTGAAGATCGCGTGTCTTGGTACTATCGATAAGGACGCCACGGAAAGTGCGTGTCTTGGCACTGTCAATAAGGACGCCACGGAAGGTGAGTGTCTTGGCACTGTCGATGAGGACGCCACGGAAGGTGCGTGTCTTGATACTGTCGATAAGGACGCCACGAAAAGTGTGTGCCTTGGCACTTTCGATAAGGACGCCACGGAAAGTGCGTGTCTTGACCCTGTCGATAAGGACGCCCCGGAAGGCGCGTGTCTTGGCACTGTAAATAAGGACGCCACGGAAGGTGAGGACGCAACCACCGTGCAAGAATACGGAAGATACATCTCAGGAGTGACGTACGTGTAGAGGAAATGCAATAAAACATAAAACATATAAATAAGAAGATTATAAATTTAATTCGGTCATCCGATAATTACACTTCCAGACGAACATGAGCAACTCTACTTCATTACTACTGTTCCAGGGATAATTACACTTCCAGACGAACATGAGCGACTCTACTTCATTACTACTGTTCCAGGGATTAATTACACTTCCAGAGGAACATGAGCAACTCTACTTCATTACTACTGTTCCAGGGATAATTACACTTCCAGACGAACATGAGCGACTCTACTTCATTACTACTGTTCCAGGGATAATTACACTTCCAGACGAACATGAGCGACTCTACTTCATTACTACTGTTCCAGGGATAATTACACTTCCAGAGGAACATGAGCGACTCTACTTCATTACTACTGTTCCAGGGATAATTACACTTCCAGACGAACATGAGCGACTCTACTTCATTACTACTGTTCCAGGGATAATTACACTTCCAGACGAACATGAGCGACTTACTTCATTACTACTGTTCCAGGGATAATTACACTTCCAGACGAACATGAGCGACTCTACTTCATTACTACTGTTCCAGGGATAATTACACTTCCAGACGAACATGAGCGACTCTACTTCATTACTACTGTTCCAGGGATAATTACACTTCCAGAGGAACATGAGCGACTCTACTTCATTACTACTGTTCCAGGGATAATTACACTTCCAGAGGAATATGAGCAACTCTACTTCATTACTACTGTTCCAGGGATAATTACACTACCAGAGGAATATGAGCAACTCTACTTCATTTCTACTGTTCCGGGGATAATTGCACTTCCAGAGGAACATGAGCAACTCTACTTCATTTCTACTGTTCCAGGGATAATTGCACTTCCAGAGGAACATGAGCGACTCTACTTCATTACTACTGTTCCAGGGATAATTACACTTCCAGAGGAACATGAGCGACTCTACTTCATTACTACTGTTCCAGGGATAATTACACTACCAGAGGAATATGAGCAACTCTACTTCATTTCTACTGTTCCAGGGATAATTGCACTTCCAGAGGAACATGAGCAACTCTACTTCATTTCTACTGTTCCAGGGATAATTGCACTTCCAGAGGAACATGAGCAGCTCTACTTCATTTCTACTGCTCCAGGGATAATTGCACTTCCAGAGGAACATGAGCAACTCTACTTCATTCTACTGCTCCAGGGATAATTGCACTTCCAGTGGAACATGAGCAACTCTACTTCATTTCTACTGTTCCAGGGATAATTGCACTTCCAGAGGAACATGAGCAACTCTACTTCATTTCTACTGTTCCAGGGATAATTGCACTTCCAGAGGAACATGAGCAATCTACTCATTTCTACTGTTCCAGGGATAATTGCACTTCCAGAGAAACATGAGCAACTCTACTTCATTCTACTGCTCCAGGGATAATTGCACTTCCAGAGAAACATGAGCAACTCTACTTCATTCTACTGCTCCAGGGATAATTGCACTTCCAGAGGAACATGAGCAACTCTACTTCATTTCTACTGCTCCAGGGAACACTACAGATAAAAAAATGAAGAAATCTGACCATCAACCTTGGAGAAAAAGTATTTGAGGTTGTGGGTCCTCAGCTCGACGGAGCTGAACTAACCAGTTCTTCAATAACACTGGTTAACAATAACACTGGTCAACAAAAGCTTCATTTCAGGTTTCTAACTAACTTAGGTCGCTAGATTCAGATGTGAACTTTGTTTTGCTTCGTCAGGCACACTTTCAGTGAAACAGAAGTCCAAGGTGAATGATTTCACTAAGACTTAGATATCATGGAGAAGAAACATCAGGGAAACTGACCGATCAGTTTAATGGTCGATTACTATTGGACACTGGTGGACACTGTTGGACACTGCTAGACACCGCTTGACACTGCTGGACACTGTTGGACACTGCTAGACACAGTTGAGCACTGTTGAACACTGCTAGACACTGCTTGACACTGCTGGACACTGCTGGACACTGCTGGACACTGCTGGGCACTGTTAGACACAGTTGAACACTGATGAACACTGTTGGACACTGTTGGACACAGTTGAACACTGTTAAATATTGTTGAACACTGCTGAACACTGTTGGACACTGCTGTGCACTGTTAGGCACTGTTGGACACTGTTCGACACTGTAGGACACTGCTGAACACTGCTGGATACAGTTGCACATTGCTCGATACTGCTGGACACTGTTGGGCACTGTTGGACACTGCTGGACACTGTTGAACACTGTTGGACACTGTTGGACACTGTTGGGGACTGTTGGGCACCGTTGGACACTGCTGGAAGGTGCAGAACACTGCTGGACACTGGTGAGCTGCTGAACACTGTTGGACACTGTTGGACACTGCTAGACAGTGTCGGACACTGCTGGACAGTGTCGGACACTCCTGGACACTGATGAATACTACTGAACACTGTTGGACACTGTTGGACACTGCTGGACTCTGACACTGGTGAATACTGCTGGACACTGTTGACACTGGACACTGCTGGACTCTGTTTGACACTGGTGAATACTGCTGGACACTGTTGACACTGCTGGACACTGCTGACACTGCTGACACTGCTGGACACTGCTGGACACTGGTTAATACTACTGAACACTGTTGAACACTGTTGGACACGGTTGGACACTGTTGGACACTGTTGGACACTGCTGGACACTGTTGGACACTGCTGGACACTGTTGGACACTGCTGGACATTGTTGGCGAGTTGCACCACACGTAGTATTTCCGAATGTTGCACCACACACAGTGTTTGCGAGTGTTGCACCACACAGTTTCCGAGTGTTGCACCACACACAGTGTTTGCGAGTGTTGCACCACACATAGAGTTTCCGAGTGTTGCACTACACATAGTGTTTGCGAGTGTTGTACCACACATAGAGTTCCCGAGTGTTGCACCACACACAGTGTTTGCGAGTGTTGCACCACACACAGAGTTTCCGAGTGTTGCATCACACATAGTGTTTGCGAGTGTTGCACCACACACAGTGTTTGCAAGAGCTGCACCACACATAGTGTTTGCGAGTGTTGTACCACATATAATGTTTGCGAGCGTTGCACCACACACAGTGTTTGCGAGTGTTGCACCACCCATAGTGTTTGCAAGTGTTGCACCAAACTCAGTGTTTACAAGTGTTGCACTACACATAGTGCATGCGAGTGTTTCACCACACAGTATTTGCGAGTGTTGCACCACACATAGTGTTTGCGAGTGTTGCACCACACATAGTGTTTGCGAGTGTTGCACCACACACAGTGTTTGCGAGTGTTGTACCACACATAGTGTTTGCGAGTGTTGCACCACACATAGTATTTGCAAGTGTTGCACCAAACTCAGTGTTTGCAAGTGTTGCACTACACATAGTGTATGCGAGTGTTGCCCCACACAGTATTTGCGAGTGTTGCACCACACATAGTGTTTGCGAGTGTTGCACCACACATAGTGTTTGCGAGTGTTGCACCACACACAGTGTTTGCGAGTGTTGTACCACACACAGTGTTTGCGAGTGTTGCACGACACATAGGGTTTGCGAGTGTTGCACCACACACAGTGTTTGCGAGTGTTGCATCACACATAGTGTTTGCGAGTGTTGCACCACACATAGTGTTTGCGAGCGTTGCACCACACATACAGTGTTTGCGAGTGTTGCACCACACACAGTGTTTGCGAGTGTTGCACCACACATAGTGTTTGCGAGCGTTGCACCACACATACAGTGTTTTCGAGTGTTGCACCACACATAGTGTTTGCGAGTGTTGCACCACACACAGTGTTTGCGAGTGTTGTACCACACATGGTGTTTGTGAGTGTTGCACCACACTTACAGTGTTTTCGAGTGTTGCACCACACATAGTGTTTGCGAGTGTTGTACCACACATAGTGTTTGCGAGTGTTGCACCACACATAGTGTTTGCGAGTGTTGTACCACACATAGTGTTTTCGAGTGTTGCACCACACATAGTGTTTGCGAGTGTTGCACCACACATAGTGTTTGCGAGTGTTGCACCACACATAGTGTTTGCGAGTGTTGCACCACACATACAGTGTTTTCGAGTGTTGCACCACACATAGTGTTTGCGAGTGTTGCACCACACACACAGTGTTTGTGAGTGTTGTACCACACACAGTGTTTGCGAGTGTTGCACCACACATAGTGTTTGCGAGTGTTGCACCACACATAGTGTTTGCGAGTGTTGCACCACACATAGTGTTTGCGAGTGTTGCACCACACATAGTGTTTGCGAGTGTTGCACCACACAGTGTTTGCGAGTGTTGCATCACACATAGTGTTTGCGAGTGTTGCACCACACATAGTGTTTGCGAGCGTTGCACCACACATACAGTGTTTTCGAGTGTTGCACCACACATAGTGTTTGCGAGTGTTGCACCACACACAGTGTTTGCGAGTGTTGTACCACACATGGTGTTTGCGAGTGTTGCACCACACATAGTGTTTGCGAGCGTTGCACCACACATACAGTGTTTTCGAGTGTTGCACCACACATAGTGTTTGCGAGTGTTGCACCACACATAGTGTTTGCGAGTGTTGCACCACACATACAGTGTTTGCGAGTGTTGCACCACACATAGTGTTTGCGAGTGTTGCACCACACAGTGTTTGCGAGTGTTGCATCACACATAGTGTTTGCGAGTGTTGCACCACACAGTGTTTGCGAGTGTTGCATCACACATAGTGTTTGCGAGTGTTGTACCACACAGTGTTTGCGAGTGTTGCATCACACATAGTGTTTGCGAGTGTTGCACCACACAGAGTGTTTGCGAGTGTTGCACCACACATAGTGTTTGCGAGTGTTGCACCACACAGTGTTTGCGAGTGTTGCATCACACATAGTGTTTGCGAGTGTTGCATCACACACAGTGTTTGCGAGTGTTGCACCACACATAGTGTTTGCAAGTGTTGCACCAACAACAGTGTTTTACGAGTGTTGCATCACACATAGTGTTTGCGAGTGTTGCACCACACAGAGTGTTTGCGAGTGTTGCACCACACATAGTGTTTGCGAGTGTTGCACCACACAGTGTTTTTCGAGTGTTGCACCACACATAGTGTTTGCGAGTGTTGCACCACACAGTGTTTGCGAGTGTTGCATCCACACATAGTGTTTGCGAGTGTTGCACCACACAGCAGTGTTTTCGAGTGTTGCACCACACAGTGTTTGCGAGTGTTGCACCACACATAGTGTTTGCGAGTGTTGCACCACACATACAGTGTTTGCGAGTGTTGCACCACACATACAGTGTTTGCGAGTGTTGCACCACACATAGTGTTTGCGAGTGTTGCACCACACATACAGTGTTTTCGAGTGTTGCACCACACATAGTGTTTGCGAGTGTTGCACCACACATACAGTGTTTGCGAGTGTTGCACCACACATAGTGTTTGCGAGTGTTGCACCACACAGTGTTTGCGAGTGTTGCACCACACATAGTGTTTGCGAGTGTTGCACCACACATAGTGTTTGCGAGTGTTGCACCACACATAGTGTTTGCGAGTGTTGCATCACCCCACAGTGTTTGCGAGTGTTGCACACCATAGTGTTTGCGAGTGTTGCACCACACATAGTGTTTGCGAGTGTTGCACCACACATAGTGTTTGCGAGTGTTGCACCACACATACAGTGTTTGCGAGTGTTGCACCACACATAGTGTTTGCGAGTGTTGCACCACACATACAGTGTTTGCGAGTGTTGCACCACACATACAGTGTTTGCGAGTGTTGCACCACATATAAGATCTGTGTATAACATAATAGCTATGAATGGCAGGTAACCTAAGTCACGTGGCTCTTCAAACATGAATAACCAAAATACTGACTAAAAGTTTTCAGCAAAACTCTAGCGACGGAGACTAAACAAGCTCAGATTCGCGATCAGCGCATCAAAATTAGTTGAAAACAACAAATATGGTTTCTGAACCTGATGAAAAGTTTAATTATGTTACTTAGTGTTATATTATAATCTGTCTCTTGTGCCATTTCTCATTATTCCCTAAAAATTATAAATGTTCTCTGGCAGTCCTTGGTTATCTTCCGGCTTCTCAGCTACACAGTCAACAAACACATTAACAATCCCAGTTCTTTATCTTCATCACTCTCAGCATTTCAGTCTTTCTCCCAGCTTTTAGCTCCTCTTTTTTAAGTTACATTGTGTTATAACTACTGACACTGGCAGTAACTCTCGTTTTTTTTCTCGTAATATACACGAAAATTCTGACTGAGTGTGTGTGTGTGTGTGTGTGTGTGTGTGT
>NC_069419.1:40515581-40525581 GCF_026875155.1 Cherax quadricarinatus
CATGGGTGCAATGTGGGGACCATGTGGGTGACACATGGGGAAAAGGGGCAGTGGACACATGTGGGGGACGCACGGGAGAACATGTGGGTGGCACGGGGTGACACATGTGGGTGACCCGTGGGGACGGGGGGCCGTGGGGACACATTGGGTGGCACATGGGTGACCCATTGGGGGCACTGTGGGTGACCCCTGGGGGACCAGTGGGTGACCACGGGGTGCACATGTGGTGGCACGTGGGTTTTACACATGGGGTGGCACTGTGGGGGGACAAATTGGGGGAACCCGTGGGGGAGGGGGACACATGTGGGGGACATTGGGGGACCATTGGGTGACACATGTGGGGGCACAGGGTGACCAGTGGGGACCATGTGGGGGGACCAGTGGGGGCCATGTGGTGGCACATGTGGGTGCCACTGGGGGACACATTTTGGGGCACATGTGGGTGCACACGTGGGGGGACACATGTGGGTGACCACGTGGGGGAACATGTGGGTGAAACACGTGGGGACACATTGGGGGGACACACGTGGGTGAGATATGTACGGGTGAAACACGTGGGTGACACATGTGGGTGAGATATATACGGGTGAGAGATGTGAAGATACTGACGACTTAGAAAATCGATAATATGTGGGAATGGAAGTGGATGTTGGATTGCAGGAAGGTGTGAGGAGAGTGTTGGTGTGTTTGTATGTGTACCCACCTAATTGTGATTGAAGGGGTCGAATCTCAGCTCCTGGTCCCGCCTCTCTGTTGCCGCTAATGGTTTCACACTTTCCTGGTTGCGTGAGCCCTATCATACCTATTCTTAAAGCTTTGTGTGCATTCTACCTTAACAACTTCATAGTCTATGTCGTTCTACTTCCAGACCAAACTAAGGATAAATAAGTATTTCCTAACATCTAACATCTCATCTGTGCTTTTAGCTTCTAGCCACGACCTTGTGTCTTTCGTACTCACCTAGTTGTGGTTACAGGGATCGACTCACAGCTCCTGGCCCTGCCTCTTCACTGGTTGCTATTAGGTCCACTCTCTGTTCCTTCTCCATGAGTTATGTATGGATCCTGCTTCCACTACACCACTCTACAGTTTGTTCCACTTCCTGACAACTCCATGACTAAAGAAATACTATCTAACATTCCTGTGACTCATCTGAGTTTTCAGCTTTCAGCTGTGACCGCTTCTTGCTGTGTCCCATCTCAAAAACATTCTGTCCTTATCCTCTTCGTCAATTCCTCTCAGTATCTTATATGTCGTTATCATATCCCCCCGTATGCCTCCTGTCCTCCAGTGTCGTAATGTTGATTTCCCTTAACTTCTCGTTGGGTATACCCCTTAGCTCAGGAACTAGTCTTGTTGCAAACCTTTGGACTTTCTATAATTTCTTGACGTATTTGAACAGGTGTGGGTTACATACTGGTGCTGCAAACTCCAATATGGGCCTGACGTACAGGGTGTACAGAGTCTTGAACGACTCCTTATTTAGATGACGAAATGCTATTCTTAAGTTTGCCAGTAGCCAATATGCTGCAGCAGTTATTTGGTTGATGTACTCCTCAGGAAATGTGCTCGTTATGATGCTCACTCCGAGATCTATTTCTTTGAGTGAGGTTTGCAGCCTTTGGCCCCTTAGCATGTATTCCGTCTGGGGTCTTTTTTGACCATACCCTATCTTCATGAATTTGCACTTGATAGGGTTACACTCCAGAAGCCAATTGTTGGACCAGGCTTGTAGCCTGTCCAAATCTCTTTGTAGTTCTACCTGATCCTCGTCCGCTTGAATTCATCTGCAAACAGGTACATCTCTGAATCTATCCCTTCCGCCCTGTGATTCACATATACCAGAAACAGCACTAGCCCTAGGACTGACCCTTGCAGAACTCAGCTCATCACATGTGCCCACTCCCACACCTCGTCCCGTACCATTACTCGTTGTTTCCTTCTTGTCAGGTATTCCCTGATCCATTGGTGCCTTTCTTGTTATTCCTGCCTGCTCCTTTAGCTTTTGCACTATTCTCTTGTGTGGACCGTTTCGAAAGCCTTCTTACAGTCCAAGAAAAAGTAGTCTAATCCCCCCCTCTCTACTGTCTTATTTCTGTTACCTTGTCTTAAAATTCCAATAGGTTTTTGACACAGGTTTTTAATGAGCAGTACAACTCCTCCTCCCTGTTCCCTTTATCTTTCTTCAGTATCTGATATCTGGATGGAAAGATCTCATCTGTTATCATCCCTATGAGTTTTGTTTCCAAGAGCACTATGATGTCTGAGGATACCTCTATGATTCTTTGGTACCACTCCTCACACTCCTCCATTTGTGTTGGTGTACCATACCTTCAGCTTCTTGTCCACTACTGTATACTGGGAGGTTTGTGGGGGCTGTGGAAGTAGGAGATCTGGAAAGATATTATAGGAGGCTGCTGTGAGGGTGGAGATTGTTACTGGGAGGGTGGGGGATGTGGGGGCAGAGTGTGAGTTCTTTTGGGTTAGTTTATTTGATAAATTAGACACATGTGCAACTCTTGGGTATCTTTATTGAGGAAACGTTTCGCCACACAGTGGCTTCATCAGTCCATACAAAGGAGAATCTTGAAGAACAGGAGGAGAATGAGGTAATCAGTCCCTCAACCTTGAGTCGATGTGATCAGTCCATCAATCTTGAATAGAATACGGCATACGTGCTGAGAAGGAGCTTATAAACCGTTGGTAGGAGAGGTGTAGCAGTCATAGGTGGTGTCACATTTGTTCTTCAAGATTCTCCTTTGTATGGACTGATGAAGCCACTGTGTGGCGAAACGTTTCCTCAATAAAGATACCCAAGATTTGCACATGTGTCTAATTTATCAACATGTCGGTTCTCTGAACCATTCATCTACAAACCTGTCAGACACTGCAACTTCTTGGGATCTTAATACTTGGGAATTCTTCGCTTGCCTAATTCTTGGGCACGACCTACTTCCACATTGAACAAATGTGACACCACCTATGACTGCTGCACCTCTCCTACCAACGGTTTATAAGCTCCTTCTCCGCACGTATGCCGTATTCTATTCAAGATTGATGGACTGATCACATCGACTCAAGGTTGAGGGACTGATTACCTCATTCTCCTCCTGTTCTTCAAGATTCTCGGTGTTTTGTAGATGGTTCTGAGGGAGGTTGTTTGCTGGTCCTCCCGAGTCTGGGTTTCCCTGCCCGACTCTATCCTTGTTTCTCTTTCCTTCTTCCCCTTGTGTCTTCACATCCTTTCAGTTTGTCATTCTTCTCATGTTCTGTCATGGTCGACGTACATCTGCTGGTATTTTAGTGAGCCCTAGTCGTGGTTTCTCATGCAGGATATCGTTTCGCACAGTTTCTGACCTGAAAATCAGTTTGGACAATATTTTCCCCTTGAGTATCCCCCTATTCTCTGAAAATTTGTCAGCTGGTTCATGTCATCCTCCTATTGCATTTCCCTTCATATCTCAGTGTCCGACTTTAGCATCTCCATTGCTGCCTTCCTTAACAATTCTTGGATCTCCCGTTGGCCTGATAGCACCTGTGTGTGTGTGTGTGTGTGTGTGTGTGTGTGTGTGTGTTGTGTGTTGTGTGTGTGTGTGTGTGTGTGTGTGTGGTGTGTGTGTGTGTGTGTGTGTGATTAACTATTTCGAATTACTTATCTGTATCTCCAGGAGCACAGTTATGTTCATGGCGTGCGGTTTTCAGTAATTTTTTCATCATATATTTTTTTTTAAATTTTCGCTTATTATAGTACTTAATATTTCAGCTTTTAATTCATTCACGTGGTCGTGCGAATCGTGCTCCAGGTACTGTTCTCTTGTATTCGATGTACATCATACATAACCACAGTTGGTCATTTCTTGCCAGGATGCGTGCACCATCGGCTGACTGGATGCTTTGGTTATTTGATGTTTCAGTGAGATGACAGATATCCTAAGCGAGGTTTCCTTGCTTCTAGGTATAGGCAAGACCATCATTTCATCTCCTGCCCAGGTTAGCTAGTAATGTATTAGATCTAGTTTTCTGTGTGTGGTGCGCTGTTGATGTAACTCTATTCACTACTGGGTTCAGCTGGTCCCTACTTACTATATATAGTGCATATAATTTTATTTACATTCCGGTGGGGATACATGTTGTTAGGTAAAAGGACACATGTGCAACTAATGATACATTTTACTGTGGCAATGTTTCACTTTCCAGGAGCTTTGTCAAGCCGTTACGCAAATTATCTTGAAGAGTATACTTTATTCCACATCTCTGATGGCCTATTGACTGCACTATAAGCTGGAACACAGCACGGCTGGGTACCACGGCAACTAACCTAACAAACATATGAATGGCACAGAGAGACCCAAACAAGAAGAGTTCAGTACCCTTTGCACATTATGTATCAGATCATTTCTAGAATAAGCAGTGATAGCGCGGAGTCTCCACCATCTCAAACACAGAGACGACAGAGATGGTCCCCAACAATAACCGCACGGCTGGTACCAGGCCTAAGGAACAAATGTTTCTAGGGTAGATTGTGCAAACTACACCTCGCAGCACTAGAAGACTGCAGAAAATGTTGGGAGTCATGATCACACCCTCCAGGACACTCAGAGGAATACAAAGGATAGACAAGAATGAGGAGATAGGTGGAAACTACATCCACTGATAACTCGTGGGGATATCATCAAGAAACTTCCACAGCGTCAGGACAGTAACATGGAACAAAACAAAAGGTGACTTAGTATCACAAACTATCCGTGACAGGAAAATTAAATACGGATAAAATAAAATAAAAGTCCAGAGTAAAGCAGTGATCCATGCATCTTATGGACTATAATTAGATATTATGCAGTGGATTTTTAGAGCAAAATTCACAGGCAATCTTAAAGTGCAGATGAAAAGAGACGTCAGCTAAAAATTTACCGAAAGAATAGAGAGAATTCGCAGCGTGTCAAGAACAAAAGAAGCAAACTTTTTCACCCAGAACTCATAAGAGAAATACATTAGTCTGCCCACGAAAGTGTGTATCTCGAATGAACCTGCCATAATTGAGCCGAAAAAAAGAGAAGACTGCCTGGTGAGTTTATTATTAACTAAAAGCTTTCAAAACAAACAATGACAGCCTACCTGCCAGAGTATTGTTGACGTAGAGAGCAGAGGGAAGTAGTGCACACAGATCTCTCCTCAGAACTACACACTGGGTCACTGGGTGTATATATTGCTCAGAACGATACGATGAATGTAGGCTACGTAGTGCTTAGAATGACACACAGACTGTAGGCTGCGTAGTAATTAGAACGACAGTGACAGTAGACTATGTAGTGTTTCGAACGACGCATTCAGTGTAGGTTATGTAGTGCTAAGAACGACACGCTGAGTGTAGAAGGTAAAATGAATATTTAGTATTTCGGCCTTCATCCGAGACCCTCCTCAATGATCTAGTGGCATGGGGCCCCTGGGGCACGATTTTGTGTGGCCTTCAAATGCATAACGCAGCAATGTTGATTTTTCGAAATATGGTCGATATATGACTGTCAAGAGTCATTATGTAATTCTAGAGAATAAATTCAAAACAAATTAACAGAGCTCCATGAACACAAAAACAGAGATATCAAATTGTTTCAGAATCAATTTAAAGTGTCACCAGAAAGTTCTTCTCATTTATTTATTAAATGGACTAAATTCATCTGCAAGTCACTGATGCTTTAAAAGGCTTATTTAACAAAAGACTTTCACCTTTGTAACAAAGGCTACTGAACCTTTATTAAGGATTACCTGAGATATTTGTAAATTTAAAAAAAAAATTAAACTGATGTGTTCTCAATATTTAGCAATACATACATAAGAAAACATGCATTTTCGATAATTAAATTAGCGAAATCAGGTGTAGATCAGTACTTGATTATAATTATGTGCATCACAATTTAGCTTCCTGTCACTAACAGAAATATTTCATTACAAAACTCACTAATATTGCATTACAAAGCTCACTAATATTGCATTACAAAGATCACTGATAACTTGCAGCCCCAAGTATCACAATAAATAAATATTTTCTCAGTATCCTGTTTATTTTATTTTATTCATTTACTGGTTACATAGGTATTTTGTGCTTCGTTATCATTTCAGGTTTAGTTGCCATGGAGTACATAGATCAGCAGCTGTATTTTCCTTCATGTTTTTGGAGTGTGACTTCTTTACGAGGTTTTAGGTTTAATATGGATCATTTGTTAAAATAAGAGAGGTGTAGTTTGGTGTAGTTTGATGAACCATCCAGGTTTATGAACCACATGAACCATCCAGGTTTATGAACCACATGAACCATCCAGGTTTATGAACCACATGAACCATCCAGGTTTATGAACCAAATGAACCATCCAGGTTTATGAACCACATGAACCATCCAGGTTTATGAACCAAATGAACCATCCAGGTTTGAGAGTCACATGAACCATCCATCTCGATAAGTCACATGAACCATCAAGGTCGACAAGTCACATGAACCATCCAGGTCTACAAGTCACATGAACCATCCATGTCGACAAGTCACAGGAACCAACCAGGTCTACAAGTCACATGAACCATTCAGGTCTACAAGTCACATGAACCATTCAGGTCTACAAGCCACATGAACCATCCAGGTCTACAAGCCACATGAATCATCCAGGTCTACAGGTCACATGAACCATCAATGTCGACAAGTCACATGAACCATCCAGGTCTACAGGTCACATAAATCATCTAGATCCTCAAGTCACATGAACCATCCAGGTCGACGAGTCACTTGAACCATCCAGGTCTACAAGTCATATGAACCACCCATGTCGACAAGTCACGTGAACCATCCAGGTCTACAAATCACATGAACCATCCAGGTCTACAATTCACATGAACCATCCAGGTCGACAAGTCACATGAACCCTCCAGGTCTAAAAGTCACATGAACCATCCAGGTCGACAAGTCACATGAACCATCCAGGTCGACAAGTCACATGAACCATCCAGGTGTACAAGTCACAGGAACCATGCATGTCGGCAAGTCACATGAACCATCAGGTCTACAATTCACATGAACCATCCAGATCCTCAAGTCACGTGAACCATCCAGGTCTACAAATCACATGAAC
Source organism: Cherax quadricarinatus (assembly GCF_026875155.1). Classification (NCBI taxonomy): domain Eukaryota; kingdom Metazoa; phylum Arthropoda; class Malacostraca; order Decapoda; family Parastacidae; genus Cherax; species Cherax quadricarinatus. Next base: position 40,522,697 of record NC_069419.1, read on the forward strand.
CATCCAGGTCGACAAATCAAATGAACCCTCAAGGTCGATAAGTCACGTGAACCATCGAGTTCTACAAATCACATGAACCATCCAGGTCTATAAGTCACATGAACCATCCAGGTCGACAAGCCACATGAACCATCCAGGTCGACGAGTCACATGAAACATCCAGGCCTACAAGTCACAGGAACCATACAGGTCGGCAAGTCATATGAACCGTCCAGATCCTCAAGTCACATGAGCCATCCAGGTCTACAAATCACATGAACCATCCAGGTCTACAAGTCAAATGAACCATCCAGATCGACAAGTCACATGAACCATCCAGGTCGACAAGTCACATGAACCATAGAGATCGACAAGTCACATGAACCATCCACGTCGACAAGCCACATGAACCATCCAGGTCGACAAATCATATGAACCATCCAGGTCGACAAGTCATATGAACCATCCAGGTCTTCAAATCACACGAACCATCCAGGTCTACAAGTCACGGGGAACCATACAGGTCGACAAGTCACATGAACCATCCAGGTCTACAAATCACATGAACCATCCAGGTCGACAAGTCATATGAACCATCCAGGTCGACAAGTCACATGAACGATCCAGGTCGACAAGTCACATGAACCATCCAGGTAAACAAGTCATATGAACCATCCAGGTCTACAAATCACAGGAACCATACAGGTCGACAAGTCACATGAACCATCCATGTCGACAAGTCACATGAACCATCCAGGTCTACAAATCACATGAACCATCTTGGTCGACAAGTCACATGAACCATCCAGGTCGACAAATCACATGAACCATCCAGGTCGACAAATCATATGAACCATCCAGATCGACAAGTCACATGAACCATCCAGGTCGACAAGTCACATGAACCATAGAGGTCGACAAGTCACATGAACCATCCACGTCGACAAGCCACATGAACCATCCAGGTCGACAAGTCATATGAACCATCCAGGTCGACAAGTCATATGAACCATTCAGGTCTACAAATCACATGAACCATCCAGGTCTACAAATCACAGGAACCCTACAGGTCGACAAGTCACATGAACCATCCGGCTTTCAAATCCAATGAAAACCATCCAATCGACAAGTCACGTGAACCATCCAGGTCGACAAGTCACATGAATCATCCAGGTCTACAAATCACACGAACCATCCACGTCGACAAGTCACATGAACCATCCAGGTCGACAAGTCACATGAACCATTCAGGTCGACAAGTCATATGAACCATCCAGGTCGACAAGTCATATGAACCATCCAGGTCTACAAATCACATGAACCATCCAAGTCTACAAATCACAGGGAAACCCTACAGGTCGACAAGTCACATGAACCATCCAGGTCGACAAGTCACATGAGCCATCCAGGTCGACAAGTCACATGAACCATCCAGGTCTACAAATCACATGAACCATCCAGGTCTACAAATCACAGGAACCATACAGGTCGACAAGTCACATGAACATCCAGGTCGACAAGTCACATGAGCCATCCAGGTCGTAAGTCACATGAACCATCCAGGTCGACAAGTCACATGAACCATCCAGGTCGACAAGTCACATGAACCATCCAGGTCGACAAGTCACATGAACCATCCAGGTCGACAAGTCACATGAACCATCCAGGTCGACAAGTCACAGAACCTTTCCCGGCCGACAAGTCACATGAACAATACAGGTCGACAAGTCACATAAACCATCCAGGTCGACAAGTCACATGAACCATCCAGGTCGGCAAGTCACATGAACCATCCAGGTCGACAAGTCACATGAACTATCCAGGTAGACAAGTCACATGAACCATCCAGGTCAACAAGTCACATAAAAACCCTCCATGTCGACAAGTCACATGAACCATCCAGGTCAACAAGTCACATGAACCATCCAGGTAGACAAGTCACATGAACCATCCAGGTCAACAAGTCACATGAACCATCCATGTCGACAAGTCACATGAACCATCCAGGTCAACAAGTCACATGAACCATCCAGGTCAACAAGTCACATGAACCATCCGGTCAACAATCACATGAACCATCCATGTCGACAAGTCACATGAACCATCCAGGTCACAAGTCACATGAACCATCCAGGGCAACAAGTCACATGAACATCCAGGTCAACCAAGTCACATGAACCATCCATGTCGACAAGTCACATGAACCATCCAGGTCAACAAGTCACATGAACCATCCAGGTCAACAAGTCACATAAACCATCCAGGTCAACAAGTCACATGAACCATCCATGTCGACAAGTCACATGAACCATCCAGGTCAACAAGTCACATGAACCATCCAGGTCAACAAGTCACATGAACCATCCAGGTCAACAAGTCACATGAACCATCCAGGTCAACAAGTCACATGAACCATCCAGGTCAACAAGTCACATGAACCATCCAGGTCAACAAGTCACATGAACCATCCAGGTCAACAAGTCACATGAACCATCCAGGTCAACAAGTCACATGAACCATCCAGGTCAACAAGTCACATGAACCATCCATGTCTACAAGTCACATGAACCATCCAGGTAGACAAGTCACACGACACTCTCCAGGGATATCTTCGTGGTTTTTATTGTCTGTCATGAAGTTACATGATGGAAAAGTAAGAAACATGTGGAACAGTTTGGTATCTTTATTGACGAGAAGTTTATTTTGCTCAGCAGGTTTCTTCGGTCAAAATCTGGAGGAAACAGCAGAAGTCGTGGAGATGCAGATATGAGGTGATCGGTCCCTCAGCCTGGAAAAAGGGCTGATCACTTCGTATCTACATCACGAGCTCTACCATCTACTCTTTGTTTCGACCTCAGCAGCCTGCTGAGTGGGCGAAACGTCTCGTTAATAAAGATACCAAATTG
>NC_069419.1:40535581-40538081 GCF_026875155.1 Cherax quadricarinatus
ATGTGATTGCGTGTTTGTGTGTGTGGGTGTATGTGGGTGTGTGTGGGTGTGTGAGTGGGTGTGTGTGATTGTGTGTGGGTGTGTGTGGGTGTGTGTAGGTGTGTGTAGGTGGGGGTGTTGGCATGTGTAAGTTTAGGATTCGAGAAAGAAAAATAATTTGTGGTAGCCGCTGTTGCCTAAGATAACTTGGGCATCTGTTCGTATCACAATGTGTTTTTGTGTTAATAAATGTAAGCGCTTGGCAAGACGATAACTTATCACTGGATGTAAAGAGGTGAGTCTCCAGCACAAGCTGAGCAAACATATCTTGGTCAGTCATCGACTAGAATTACTGAAACTTATACAGCTTCTCACCTCCCTTATTGTGAGGAGGACTAAAACAGTTATTTGAAGAAATGTATTCACATTATTTCTTGTAGTAAGGAAGAGGGAAGATGTTCTCACAGGAGCTCTGTGTTGTTCACTGTTATTCAGCGTTGTTCACCATTGTTCAGTGTTGTTTACCGTTGTTCTGTGCTGTTCACCGTTGTTCAGTATTGTTCACTGTTGTTCACCGTTGTTCAGTTCACCGTTGTTCAGTGTTATTCACCGTTGCTCAGTTTACTCTTATTTTCTTATGCGAATCTGAATATTATCTGCAGTTTAAAGAAATATCTTTATTTAGGTTAGATTGAGTAGTTTCTACAAATCTACCAGAAACGTATATTTAACCAGCAATAAGCAAATTAAACAACCGCGACACATTTGGCAGAACAGCGTATGAGTAAGGCAACACAAAGTTCAGATCCTCACGCGTATCATGTGCGGTATGAGGAGTGGTCGGTAATGGCGGAGCAAAGACACCACAAGAACTTCATTGTCAAGCAACAAGTTAATGATGCAACAACCAAGAAATATATCAACGAAAGAGCAAATAATGGAATCTAAATGAGACACTAAATAACGGAGAGTATAAAGATAATAACACCTAGAGACAAGGGGTAACGCAAGAACGTAAAGATAATAACATAACCAGTGAGAAGGTGTAATGTAAAATAATAAGATAATAAGATAACCAGATACAAGAAGTGATGAAAAACCCACATTGTGACGCTACGGTCACGATGGAAGTGAAAACAGATACGACATTGCTTGCTAGAGAGCAAAGCTCTGCCTACCTCTGCAACTATTCATTGTAGGATGACAGTGACAACTAAACTGAGGCTGGTCATTACCTTCTGAATGACTGATGCAACTCAGAAAACTTATTTTTTTCACCACTGGATAAAGAATAAATATCAAATGTAAAATTAGGAACAAGAGTCCCTCCTCGCTTACCATACTGTGAAGTGGAGCAATAGTCCCGCCTCACTTCCCTTACTGTGAGGTGGAATAATAGTCCCGCCTCACTTCCCTTACTGTGAGGTGGAACAATAGCCCCGCCTCACTTCCCTTATTGTGAAGTGGAACAATAGTCCCTCCTCGCTTACCGTACTGTGAAGTGGAACAATAGTCCCGCCTCACTTCCCTTACTGTGAGGCGATAGATTAGACACATACATAACACTTGGGTATCTTTATTGAGGAAACGTTTCGCCACACAGTGGCTTCATCAGTCCATACAAAGGAGAACGGTGAAGAACAGGAGAAGTTTGAGGTAATCAGTCCCTCAGCCTTGAGTCGATGTGGTCAGTCCATCAATTTTGAAAAGAATACATCATAAGTGAAGAATTCTTCACTTGCCTAACCCTTGGGCATGACGTACTTCTACACTGATCAAATGTGACACCACCTACGACTGCTGCACCTCTCCTGCCTACGGTATATAAACTACTTCTTCGCACATATGCTACATTATGCTGTATTCTTTTCAAAAAAGTTGGATTGACTACATCGACTCAAGGTTGAGGGACTGATTACCTCAAACTCCTCCTGTTCTTCCCCGTTCTCCTTTGTATGGACTGATGAAGCCACCGTGTGGCGAAACGTTTCCTCAGTAAAGATACCCAACATTTGTGTCTAATTTATCAACTTGTCGGTTCTCTGAACCAGTCATCTACATTACTGTGAGGTGGAACAACAGTCCCGCCTCACCTTCATTACTGTGAGGTGGAACAATAGTCCCTCCTCGCTTACCATACTGTGAAATGGAACAATAGTCCCGCCTCACCTTCCTTACTGTGAGGTGGAACAATAGTCCCTCCTCGCTTACCATACTGTGAAGTGGAACAATAGTCCTGCCTCACTTCCCTTACTGTGAGGTGGAACAATAGCCTCTCCTCACCTTCCTTACGGTGAGGTGGAACAATAGTCTCTCGTTTCTTACCATACTGTTAAGTGGAACAATAGTCTCTCCTCACCTCCCTTACTGTGAGGTAGAACAATAGTCCCTCCTCTCTTACCATACTGTGAAGTGGAACAACAGTCTCTCCTCACCTCCCTTACTGTGAGGTGGAACAATAGCCTCTCCTCACTTCCCTCACAAGAATGATAACCTCATTTTGGTAAGGATAATAGCGAGC
>NC_069419.1:40540581-40568081 GCF_026875155.1 Cherax quadricarinatus
AGAATAATATTAGGAGACAAAGAGATAATGAAAATGAATCCTTTATGAATGCAGTTAGAAGCCTGAGTAGATTAATAACCCACTATGATAATAGCATGTTTACGGAGCAGCTTGCAATATTTATTTACTGAGTAACTGACATAGCAGTGGTCAAGCTTACGCTTGGTTACAAGCACTTCTGACAGTTTACCATAAGCGCAGATGATGATCAAACTAAACGCAAAGCATGTGGGTAGCCTTATGGTCACGTTCTTCAACACTGTGCTTGACCGTCCACTATTTAGAAATATAGACAGTATAACAGCCTATGTAATATGATTAACGAAACTATGATAAAAGATATATTAGAAATATATTCAAGATTTGCTTGCAATATATAAGACATGCATACGTAAATTCAGCTGTTCTCTTGTTAACCCTTTTGGGTCCAAGCCTAGTTCCTAGGTCTTTTATGTATCAACACGCTCTTGCGCCATTCTCCATTGGATGGATAGGTAGTGCATAATAAACTAGCCGTAGCTACGGCAGCACAATTAAATCACCATTTTCAAACACCTCAACCCCTACCTTGGACTATTACCATGTTTCTTCTTTACTATGTTTTTTCTCTATTACCATGTTTCTTCTTTACCGTGTTACTTCTTTGTTACCAAGCTTCCTTCTATTCACGTCTTATATCCCCCTCCCCCGTCCTTAACTCCCCTCCCCCACTTATACATGCTGATCACCGGCCCTTCCAGCAAGTTCAAGGTTAAAAAGGTTACCAGTATTGGATTGAGAGAGGGGAACGTTGGGAACAAGGAGGGGGCAATGGTGCAGGTCTAGTGAGAGGGGGGAGGGAGGGGGTGATAGACGGTGCGGTAGATGATAAAAGAAGGGTCAAGTAAACGTGAGGGAAGAAGACGAAAGCAGACAACGCAAGGCGAACGAAGCAGGAGGTAAAGGAGCATGAGAGAAAATAAGATGAAAAATGAGGAGAGTAAGGGGAGAGAGAGGAAAGTGAGAGGGAGCTGAGAGAGAAGGGAGAGAAGGGGAGAGAGGGGGAGAGACGGAAGGAACGGAAAGAGGGAGGGTAGCGGAGTGATGTAGGAAGAGGAGAAAGAAGGGTTGAGAGAGAGAAAGAAAGAGGAGGGGGAGATGGGGGAAAGGCGATGAGGAGAGATGGAGCAAAAAAATGGGAGAGTAAGAGTGAAAATTAGATTTTAACTTGAGAAATTTATAAAGGAACGTATGTAAACATACGACCTTTGCTATGTTTTCCATAAAACCTAAACAATAACAGAATTCTACCTCCTTAGACTTGAAAGACAACGGGCCAACCACTCCTGATTTTGGAGTTTACAGGGAGAACAGTTACGTGTTGCTCTAGGGCAGCTAGTGCACTCTGAGAGTCTCAGTAAAACACAACATAGAACAGGATGAGAGCAGTCAAAATAACATGGAGTTTTAGGTACAATCCCTCAGAAGGTATCACAGCATAACTCTTCGAAACATCAGAAAAATTTGATCTTTGAAGAAACCAAATACGAGGTATGAATTAAGACTATTGTCGGTGTCAGACACTTATGGATTTCAGTGAATGTCTACCGAGGAAAACAAAGACAAAACCCACTTCCCAAGATGAGTTGCAGTGGAGCCGCAATTCAGGACAGAATTTATCTGCTCACAGCGGCCACAGGAAGCCACGAGCACCAGTCAAAGATAACTCTCCAGAGGCAACATAGCAACTCTCCACCTGAGACCTTCAGAATGCTTCAGTGCATCGCCAGATTTCTAGGTATCGAACCACTTCTACCATAAGCCACAAAGAGGAAGTATCAGGGCGAAGACTTAGCAGCCTGACTGAAGCCCAGAAAGGTACAGGAACATGTATAAATGGAAGGGCTACCTGTTATCTTTGCCCCGTCTTTGCTTAAATATTTTATTTCGTGTTAAAAATAAAATATTTAAGCAAATATTCAAGAATAACAATGTTGACAAAAACATACAGTTGAACTCTTGTACTGCACATTTAAAGTAAGGAAATACAATAGCAAATTAAATTTTATCCAGGTTCCTATATGCTGAATTTTCTGTTTTTGTCCCCCCCCCCATTTTTCTTCAACCTCTTTAGTTTTCTTCTTTCCTCACATTTTTATCCCATTTTCAATTATTCAAACCTTTCACTCCAATTACTACTACTGATTATTTAATGCACTCCATTTTTATCGCTCTTTCACCTTCTTCATCTAGTCCTACTAGAAGTCTGCCTGCTGCTGCACATGGCTCCTCACACAGACAGGTCCATCACCTACTCACCTACTGCATTAGGTCACTTCGATCTTGAGCAGGCGACCTCCCACCGCATAATACCCACCTGTAGGCAACACAAAAAAACAGATGATGTATACAATAATTCATCAGTGTGTTAGCAACTTATTATGGCATGAGTATATTACAATCTAATAATATCTAATGTATGAGAAAGGCAACAGCGCTACTACAGTATTACAGCCACTGTGCAGGGTCACTCAAGAGTGAGCCAGTGTTTGTGATCACTCATCAATATAATGCCCCTCCAGTCTCGTCTGGTCTCGTCCTCTCGTCTGCTCTTCTCCTGGTGTCACAACATGAGCTTATCTGACCAGCGATACCCAGTAATGAAGAGGAAAATTGCTCTTTTAAATAACAGGATGTTTGAACCGTATCATAGACACGAGTTAGAGTGCTACAGCCACTGTGCCATAATGTTATAGTTAAACTACAGTGTCACAGTTCTACTACAGTGCTACAGCCACTGTGCCATAATGTTATAGTTAAACTACAGTGTCACAGTTCTACTACAGTGCTACAGCCACTGTGCCATAATGTTTTAGTTAAACTACAGTGTCACAGTTCTACTACAGTGCTACAGCCACTGTGCCATAATGTTATAGTTAAACTACAGTGTCACAGCTCTACTACAGTGCTACAGGCACTGTGCTATAATGCTGTAGTTAGATTACTGTCACAGCTCTGTCACAGTGCCACAGGTTTAATGCAATATTTCTTCTCTTCATCGCCAACAGGTGCTTGAGGTAAGAGAGGACCTGTGGCTACGCCCAAAGGTAAACACTTTTTTTTTGTTTACTAAATGTGGACACATTAGTAGTGTGCTGTTACCCTGTTGTATAGGGCAGCTACACAGTGGGGAACAAAAGCTAGCTATGTTTATAGTCATATTCCCTCACACAGGATTCGTCACTGAGCTATGGAACTTTAGTAGGGCGACAAGGATGTTGTCAGTTATGGGAGTTTCAAATGTTTTCTTCCAGCAGAACAGGAGTAACTATTACTTGAGAATTACCATCTCTCGGGATGGCCTATTCCACACACACAGGTGAAATGGAATTTTTTGAAAATATCACCATCTTCCTAGAACAAGGGGCAAGAAAAATTATATATTGGGGACAGAAATTATAGAAGGGCCGCAGGAGGGAGAAAAATGTGTTTGACACTGGCATGATGGTGAGAAGTGGTGATGATCATGGTGACTGGGGAGGTCATCATGGGAAGGAGGGCAGGTTGGTAGGTTGTCTGAAATTGATCCACAAAGACCAAATTCCCCGCCGTCTGGAATCTTATTCTTTCATGTCTTGTTCTGCCCCTTAGTCTCTCTTCCGACCCTCCCTCCTCTGTCTCCCTCCCTCCCTCCTTTCTCTCCCCTGCCCTCCTACATCTCCCCTCCCTCCTGCCTGTCCCCCCTTCCCTCCTACACACACGGTAATGACCAAAACTCATGAATATTCAAAGAAATACTGCTAGTATGAGAAGCTAGATTAGCTGGATTATAAATCACATAGGTACAGTAACCTATTCCTTCTCATCCTCCGCCTCTTCCTCCTCCTCCTCTACTTCCTCCTCCACCTCTTCCTCCACCACCTACTCCTCCCCCCCTCCTCCTCCTCCTTCTCTTATCCTTCTTAGTATTCTGAGAAACTCATTCATGTTTTCAAAATATAAACATATACACGTTAAAGACACGATCACCAAAATGCCTGTTTGGCTGTACAACAAAAACGGAAATATTTCATTACGTTAATTGGGTCCCAGTGTGATAGCTGTCTCCGTGATCTGCATGTGGGTAATGGGGCTTCAGATTGCATGAAAATTACAGGGATCACACTGGCTACGTGCACGACCATAAATGATCAATACACTGAGGGAGACTGTACTTTCAAGAGAAGGGACCGGGCACTAGGCTACTTCGGAGTTGCTGGTCAGAATACGAAACAATGTTCGTATTTTGGAGGAATATTAAATGTGGTCTAAACTATTGCATCTTTCGGTTCCTTAGTGTACGTGAGAGAATACGTGTCACTACTTAGGCGTACATATGATTGCATCAAGGCGATAGATCTTCCTAATTTTAGGAGACAAGAGGTAGTACTCTTACTTTAGATTAGTTGATGAACTATATGTCTAGTAATTACCTGTTGAATAGCAAAGTCTACGAAACTTTAATGACTAGTAATATAAAATATTTAGAGCTGATGGCATTTTCCTTCTTAGTTTGAGTGCTTCCACCTTGTGCCTGTCGTAATAATATTTTACCTTTGTTCTTCGGTTAGTATTTTAATTTCATTTAGAGAGCAACATTGGTTTAGACTATTCCAAAATAGGGAAACGTTTGAGAGTTATAAGACTATGGACCAACTGCACCTTCCCCTCCATAGCTCTCATTTAGACATTCATAATCTTATTTCATCCTGAGGTAAACAGCCATGTTGCCGAACACTATCATGGTTTGGTAAAGACAGAGCTTTCCAATGTCATATACATATGATCTCTTTTATCTCTGAGATATTAAAGAGATAACGCTTGTGTTGTGATGCGCTTCCCCATTCCACAAGCTCTTCTCTAGTTTTCTTCAGTCGTTAATTTCTCGTACGTGCACCATGTTGCATGGAAGTAATGAGCTCTTCACTACTTTCATTTTCGTAAAAAAATTATTATTCAGTAAAAGTGAAGATGTATAAATAACGCTTTTGTTAATGTCACTTGATATATGTGACAAATCAAGATAATCTTCGAGTAGATCCTGGTGGCATTGTTTCTTGACGTTCTGTTTCTGTCGTATTTCAGTCTCCCTCGAGATGATCTGATTCTGTGAATGGTAGCATTGAAAGATCTCACGTAAGTTTAAAAGTCGTTCTTTTCTTGGAAAAATGAATATTTCATTCAAAGAAGTTTGTTGTTAAAGGTGTCCTGAAGGTCATTTGTAGTCCACAAAAACATTTACTCTCTTCTTCGTCACCGAGGTAAATATTTTTGGTCAAGTTCACAGATGATGCCACCTGAGGTTTTCCAAAGATGCTTCAGCATCTTATTCTTCATTCAGTAATTCTCAGTAAGATAATAATTATGCTGGTACCTTGGTACCTGTCAGCAGCGTAATGACAGCTAATACTGTCTATTCAATGCATTAACAACAGTTAGAGCTATGTATCTTCTCACTGTCTTAACAACATCTAGTATTATCTTCCAATCTTGTACCTTAAAAGCAACTAATCCTGTCTATCATCACAGAGCCTTTACCACAGTTATTGTTATAATCTATCTTGCTATTGCCTTAACATCTATACTATCTGCGTCGCTGTACTAACTACTACTATCTCTTTTGCTGTTTAAAATACCTGTAGAGATTACTAGTTGACACTAATAGCGGCAGTGTGTAATATACACATCAACTTAACCTGTTATAGTGTCAGCTGCTGAGGTGCAAAGTTTGTTAAGATGGAGCCTTAACATGAATGTGCAGCGCCAAATACAGCGGCGCAATGTTAAATTTTTTTCTCCCTTTGGCTGTTAACCATAAAATTTACATTATTATTATTATTATTATTATTAGTAGTAGTAGTAGTAGTAGTAGTAGTAGTAGTAGTAGTAGTAATATTATTATTATTGTTGTTGTTGTTATTGTTGTTGTTGTTGTTGGCAATATTATATTTTATAATCATAACTAAGCCCTAAACCCCGTAAAATTTATAGATTATAAATGAAAAGCCTAATCAGATAATGTATTTTTTTTATTATTTATTTATGATCCTTATTTCCTCCTCGAGGTTCTAATGTTTTTAATGAAAGTTTGCTAAAGAAAAGAAAGGTTCTGCTGTATCATAATAAAAGTTCTGGATATATTACTTACGTACTCGACATCAAGACATCGCTTGATAACAGGTTGTTTAATCAATAAAAACCGTATATGCGACATGTAGGTATATTTGAAAGAGTGTATGAAGTGTTATATGTAGGAATATAGTAATAAGTTGTAGCAGTGGTCGCAGCTTCCTGGACTCCAGACCACGCTTCTTCTCCGGGAAATTCAGTATTTCTTTCCAAGTCATTAATCTTGCCCTCCATCTCTACCCCAACTTTAGTCCAGTCTCTTTCCCATCCTTCTTTCCCTCAGGGTTCCTAGTCTTATCGTTTTTCTCTTGTTTAGTTACTCACGTTTATTTTCTTCCTTTCTCGCCTTTTCGGTTTGATGTTTCTGACTTGACATACATTTTAACATAGCTCTTTAAACTGCAAACATGTATCACATCTTATCCGAAATGCAGGTTGAGTATGAATTGCTAGCGTTGCAAAGTTGATCATCTCTTCTTCATCATCTCGTTTATGAAGTGAGTGCAACATCTGTCTTTGATCAACTCATCCTCAGCGACTCGTTTACGAGGTGCATTTCCATTTTACGGAAACATTAAACGACTAATTAAAACTAGGGTCTTCATGTAAGTTCCACAAGCGTTGTTTAAATGAGAAATCATCTGGAGGTGGCTTCTTGCGGATTATTACCCAGGCTAAACTCATTTACAGATTTAAGAACTGCCTGGACGTAGGAGTTTCGATATACTGGACCCTAAATAGAATTTCTCTTGTGAGAGGAATTGAATTTCTTCAAATACGTTATATATTCTTCTCAGCAGCATCTTCCTCACCCCAAAACAGTATAATAAAAAGGCATTTCTGTTTTCGCATCAGACACTCAAATAGATGGAAGGTTGACGAAGATACAAATATGTGAAGAGTGTGTGTTGAAGGATGGAATGTAAGAGTTTACTGCAAAAATTTGTAGTTACAGAAGGGTGGTTAAAGGAGGGTGGTTACAGGAGGGTAGTTACAGGAGAGAAGTAACAAGAGGGTGGTTACAGAAGGGTAATTACAGGAGGGTGGTTACAGAAGGGTGGGAAGAGAAGGGTATTTACAGGAGGGTAGTTACAGGGAGGTGGTTACATGAGAGTGGTTACAAGGTGGTTACAGGAGAGTGGTTACAGAAGGGTGGTTACAGGAGGGTGGTTACAGAAGGGTGGTTACAGGAGGGTGGTTACAAAAACGTGGTTACAGGAGGGTGGTTACAAGAAGGAGGTTATAGGAGGGTGGTTACAAGAAGGTGGTGACAGAAGGGTGGTTACAGGAGGGTAGCTACAGGAGGGTGGTAACAGGAGGGTGGTTACAGGAGGGTGGTAACAGGAGGGTGGTAACAGGAGGGTGGTAACAGGAGGGTGGTAACAGGAGGGTGGTAACAGGAGGGTGGTAACAGGAGGGTGGTTACAGGAGGGTGGTAACAGGAGGGTGGTAACAGGAGGGTGGTAACAGGAGGGTGGTAACAGGAGGGTGGTAACAGGAGGGTGGTAACAGGAGGGTGGTAACAGGAGGGTGGTAACAGGAGGGTGGTAACAGGAGGGTGGTAACAGGAAGGCTGGTTTAGGAAAGAGGACTGTTTTATGCAATTATTGTGTGTGTGTACTCAACTATTTGTGGTTGAAGGGGTAGGTGTGTGTGTGTGTGTGTGAGTGTACTCACCTAATTCGCTAATTGTGGTTCCAGGGGTGGAGTCATAGCTCCCGGCCCCGCCTCCTCACTGGTCGCTACTAGGTCCACTATCTCCCTGTTCCATGAGCTTCCACTACATCACTCTCCAGATTATTCCACTTCCTGACAACTCTTTGACTGAAGAAATACTTCCTAACATCCATGTGACTCATCTGAGTCTTCCACTTCTAATTCTGACCCATTGTTGCTGTGTCCCATCTCTAGAATATCCTGTCCCTATCCACCTTCTAAATTCCTTTCAGTATTTTATTTGTCGTTATCATATCCCACCTATCCCACCTATCCCACCTACCCTCCAGCGTCGTCAGGTCGATTTCCCTTAACCACTCCTCGTAGGACACGCCCCTGAGCTCCGGGACTAATCTTGTTACAAACCTTTGCATTTTTTTCTATTTTCTTTACGTGTTTGACCAGGTATAGGTTCCAACTGGTGCCGAATAGTTCAGTATGAGCCTAATGTAGACGGTGTACAGAGTCTTGAACGATTCCTTACTGAGGTGTCAGAAAGCTATTCTTAGGTTTGCCAGGCGCCAATATGCTGCAGCAGTTATTTGGTTGATGTGCGTCGCAGATGTGCTCGGTGTTATACTCACCCCAAGATACTTTTCCTTGAGTAAGGTTTATTTCCCCCTAGCCTGTACTATTTCTGCGGTCTTCTTTACCCTTCCCTAATCTTCACGACTTTGCACTTGGTGGGGTTAAACTCTAGGAGCCAGTTGCTGGACCAGGCTTGCAGTCTGTCCAGATCCCTTTGTAGTCCTGACTGATCGTCATCCAACTGAATTCTCCCCATTAGCTTCACATCGTCTGCAAACAAGGACACTTCTGAGTCTGTCCCTTCCGTCATGTCATTCATATATACCAGAAACAGCACAGGTCCTAGGAATGACCCTTGTGGAACCCCGCTCGTCACAGGCGCCCACTCTGACACCTCGTCATGTACTATGACTAGTTGTTACCTTCCTATCTGGTATTGTGTGTGTGTGTGTGTGTGTGCTGTGTTTTAGGTCTGAAAGTAACAAGGTGGCGGATAAGAAGATAGTGTTTTATTTATTTTTGTTTTTTTAGAAAGATGTGGATAAGCTTCTGCTGCGCTGCTGTTGTTGCTGCAGCTGTTGTTGCTGCAGCTACTGTTGTTGCTGCAGCTGCTGTTGTTGCTGCAGCTGTTGTTGCTGCAGCTACTGTTGTTGCTGCAGCTGCTGTTGTTGCTGCAGCTACTGTTGTTGCTGCAGTTGCTGTTGTTGCTGCAGCTGTTGTTGCTGCAGCTGTTGTTGTTGCTGCAGCTGTTGTTGCTGCAGCTGTTGTTGTTGCTGCAGCTGCTGTTGTTGCTGCAGCTGTTGCTGTTGCTGCAGCTGTTGTTGTTGCTGCAGCTGTTGCTGCAGCTGTTGTTGTTGCTGCAGCTGTTGTTGTTGCTGCAGCTGCTGTTGTTGCTGCAGCTGTTGCTGTTGCTGCAGCTGTTGTTGTTGCTGCAGATGCTGTTGTTGCTGTAGCTGTTGCTGTTGCTGCAGCTGTTGTTGTTGCTGCAGCTGCTGTTGTTGCTGCAGCTGTTGCTGTTGCTGCAGCTGCTGTTGTTGCTGTAGCTGCTGTTGTTGCTGCAGCTGCTGTTGTTGCTGTAGCTGCTGTTGTTGCTGCAGCTGCTGTTGTTGCTGCAGCTGCTGTTGTTGCTGTAGCTGCTGTTGTTGCTGCAGCTGCTGTTGTTGCTGCAGCTGCTGTTGTTGCTGCAGCTGCTGTTGTTGCTGCGGCTGCTGTTGTTGCTGCAGCTGCTGTTGTTGCTGCAGCTGCTGTTGTTGCTGCAGCTGCTGTTGTTGATGTAGCTGCTGTTGTTGCTGCAGCTGCTGTTGTTGCTGTAGCTGCTGTTGTTGCTGTAGCTGCTGTTGTTGCTGTAGCTGCTGTTGTTGCTGTAGCTGCTGTTGTTGTTGCAGCTGCTGTTGTTGCTGCAGTTTCTGTTGTTGCTGTAGCTGCTGTTGTTGCTGCAGCTGCTGTTTTTGCTGCAGCTGCTGTTGTTGCTGCAGCTGCTGTTGTTGCTGCAGCTGCTGTTGTTGCTGCAGCTGCTGTTGTTGCTGTACTGCTGTTGTTGCTGTAGTTGCTGTTGTTGCTGCAGCTGCTGCTGTTGCTGTAGCTGCTGTTGTTGCTGTAGCTGCTGTTGTTGCTGCAGCTGCTGATGTTGTTGTAGCTGCTGTTGTTGCTGCAGCTGCTGTTGTTGCTGTAGCTGCTGTTGTTGCTGCAGCTGCTGTTGTCGCTGTAGCTGCTGTTGTTGCTGCAGCTGCTGTTGTTGCTGCAGCTGCTGTTGTTGCTGCAGCTGCTGTTGTTGCTGCAGCTGCTGTTGTTGCTGCAGCTGCTGTTGTTGCTGCAGCTGCTGTTGTTGCTGTAGCTGCTGTTGTTGCTGCTGCAGCTGCTGTTGTTGTTGTAGCTGCTGTTGTTGCTGCTGCAGCTGCTGTTGTTGCTGCAGCTGCTGTTGTTGCTGCAGCTGCTGTTGTTGCTGTAGCTGCTGTTGTTGCTGCTGCAGCTGCTGTTGTTGTTGTAGCTGCTGTTGTTGCTGCAGCTGCTGTTGTTGCTGTAGCTACTGTTGTTGCTGTAGCTGCTGTAGCTGCTGTTGTTGTTGTAGCTGCTGTTGTTGCTGCAGCTGTTGTTGTTGCTGCAGCTGTTGTTGTTGCTGTAGCTGCTGTTGTTGCTGCAGCTGCTGTTGTTGCTGCAGCTGCTGTTGTTGCTGCAGCTGCTGTTGTTGCTGCAGCTGCTGTTGTTGCTGCAGCTGCTGTTGTTGCTGTAGCTGCTGTTGTTGCTGTAGCTGCTGTTGTTGCTGCAGTTGCTGTTGTTGCTGTAGCTGCTGTTGTTGCTGCAGCTGCCGTTGTTGCTGCAGCTGCCGTTGTTGCTGCAGCTGCTGTTGTTGCTGCAGCTGCTGTTGCTGCTGCAGCTGCTGTTGTTGTTGTAGTTGCTGTTGTTGTTGTAGTTGCTGTTGTTGCTGTAGCTGCTGTTGTTGCTGTAGCTGCTGTTGTTACTGCAGCTGCTGTTGTTACTGCAGCTGCTGTTGTTACTGCAGCTGCTGTTGTTACTGCAGCTGCTGTTATTACTGCAGCTGCTGTTGTTGATAGTGTTGTTCCTGCCAATGCTCATAACTGAATCATTTTTACCTTCATAATGTCTCCCTAACTATAAAAATTAAATATCATATATGCACAAAAACGGATTAACATAACATCCAATATATCAGTCTGAGGTACAAATATTACAAATCACAAAAATTACTGTCACTATTAATAAGAACATAAGAACATAAGAAAGGAGGAACACTGCAGCAGGCCTGTTGGCCCATACTAGGCAGGTCCTTTACAATTCATCCCACTAACAAACATTTGACCAACCCAATTCTAATTAACACACGTGCCTTTCTTCTGTCATAAGTAATTAGGTGAGTCACTAGCTTAGGGTTTTCGTTTGCCGGAACGAATATTAAAAAAAAAATAAAAAAATCTTAGATTAAGCACATCGGAATTTTGACTGAAAATTTTAATTCCAGTTCCCACATAAACTCACACCAAGGTAGGGTGACCCAAAGAAGGAAGCATCTTTACCATCATCTGGTCAATAGCTGTCATTCCAGAAGTGTTTTGTCATTACAATTCAAGCGAGTCTCCGAATCGTACCACCCCCAGAGTGAAGGACCTGTACGTTCCGTAGTCTCTTCATATATGTTGCCATATTCACAGTCCATCAGCACGCAAAATCCCAGAAACCACTTTTCTCTAGTCCAGTGTAACACATTCACACGTTACTGTTGGATACTCATGCGTTTAAGACTCCAGATCTCTTTTATTCCTTCTTTCCAGACCTTCCTGGGACGACCCATACTCTCCTTCTTTCAGTTTAATTAAATTTTATTCACCCTTTTGGTCAACCTATTCTGCTCAATTCCTTCTAAGTGACCAGACTAACTCAACAGCACCTTTCCCAGCCTCTGAATGGTACCTTCCGAATGTTATACAGTACTGTGACCTGGCTATTTTAGTATAGCATTGTGATCTGGCTATGTTAGCATAGTATTTAGACCTGCCTATGTTAGCATAGCATTCTGACCTTTACATGTTATTATGGTATTCAGACCTGGCTATGTTAGCATAGCATTGTGACCTTTCTATGTTATTATAGTATTCAGACCTGGCTATGTTATTATAGTATTCAGACCTGGCTATGTTAGTATAGTATTCAGACCTGGCTATATTAACATAGCATTGTGACCTTTCTATGTTATTATAGTATTCAGACCTGGCTGTGTTAGCATAGCATTGTGACCTTTCTATGTTATTATAGTATTCAGACCTGGCTATGTTATTATAGTATTCAGACCTGGCTATGTTAGCATAGCATTGTGACCTGGCTATGTTAGTATAGTATTCAGACCTGGCTATGTTAACATAACATTGCGACCTTTCTATGTTATTATAGTATTCAGACCTGGCTATGTTAGCATAGAATTGTGACCTTTCTATTGTATTACAGTATTCAGACCTGGCTATGTTAGTATAGCATTGTGACCTGGCTATGTTAGCATAGCATGGTGACCTTTTATGTTATTATAGTATTCAGGCTTGGCTCTGTTTGCATATAATTGTGACCTTTCTGTGTTATTATAGTATTCAGACCTGGCTATGTTAGCATAGCATTGTATTATTGTATTATAGTATTCAGACCTGGCTGTGTTAGCATAGCATTGTGACCTTTCTATTGTATTACAGTATTCAGACCTAGCTATGTTAGTATAGCATTGTGACCTGGCTATGTTAGTATAGTATTCAGACCTGGCTGTGTTAGCATAGCATTGTGACCTTTACATGTCATTATAGTATTCAGACCTGGCTATGTTAGTATAGCATTGTGACCTGGTTATGTTAGTATAGTATTCAGACCTGGCTATTTTAGCATAGCATTGTGACCTTTCTATGTTATTATAGTATTCAATCATGGCTATGTTAGCATAGCACTGTGACCTGGTTATGTTAGTATAGTATTCAGTCATGGCTATGTTAGCATAGCACTGTG
Source organism: Cherax quadricarinatus (assembly GCF_026875155.1). Taxonomy (NCBI): domain Eukaryota; kingdom Metazoa; phylum Arthropoda; class Malacostraca; order Decapoda; family Parastacidae; genus Cherax; species Cherax quadricarinatus. The sequence continues at coordinate 40,553,470 of NC_069419.1, forward strand.
ACCTGGTTATGTTAGTATAGTATTCAGTCATGGCTATGTTAGTATAGCATTGTGATCTGGGTATGTTCAATCTATTGTATTATAATTTTTATCACGTTATTTTACATATGAGAGTCTTAAAGTCAGTTTCTGAAACTCCATGTCAACTTACAAATTGTTAGGTTATGTTAGGTTATGTTATGTTATGTTAGGTTAGGTTAGGCTAGGTTAGGTTAGGTTAGGTTAGGTTAAGTTAGGTTAGGTTAGGTTATGTTGTGTTATGTTATCATGACTCAAGAAATCGTAATGACACGATTGCAAATAAACCATACCCCCGGCCGGGATTGCAATCGTGTCATTACGATTTCTTGAGTCATGTTGACGGCAGTGAAGGGACTTGAGCTAGAGTTCGTCACGGCCACGCTAGCTGGAGATTCGTCTGTAAAAACTTGCATTTGTGGTCACAGAGGTGCCTGTGCTAACTTTCCTATGGTGTAGAAATGTACCTAGTTGGATGAATCTTATTGTGGCTAGCTGGTCTAGTGGCTAACGCGACGGGCTGGAGTTTTGAGACTCTATGACCGCGGGTTCAATCCCGGCCGGGGGTATGGTTTATGTTATGTTATGTTGTTAGGTTAGGTTAGGTTAGGTTAGGTTAGGCTAGTAAGAGTGGTGCAGCTGACCTGACCAATGTATCAGCTGTAAATGTTCAGTTGAAGAGTTTGCTGAGAGAGATTTGGCAATATGAAAATTCCTTTATTCTTATATGTGATAGATGTTAGTCAGGTGTAACTCACACCCAATCATTCTCACTCACAATTCGTTAACTACTTTTGATATTTCTCTTACATTATCTCATATTTTAGATTTCTTATACGAGGGTTTTCCTCCTCAATTTACTTTGTCAACTTACATTATCAGGAATACTGGGGAGTGAGCCACAGATCTCGCCACAATCAAAATTCTCTTATCTGTTATCAATTTTGATATCTAATTTAGACTGAATTTTGTTCATTTCTGTATTTTTTTTATAGAAAAGTGTTACTCTTGATGTATAGTACTTTATTCTTAAAATTTTTCAGCATTTTCTTTCTAGTGTTTGCATCTAAATGGTCGATCTTGTTTACTGCCTCATTTATAATGTATGTAAAAGAATTTTGTCAAAGTTTGTCTGTAGCTGTTAACGTAATAATACTGTTTGGGATTTTACAAATTAATGTGCATAGTAAATCGAAAAAAATGATGTTTGCAGTTGTCAATGTTGTCACTATCTCTCACTTATTATATAATTATTAATTACAACTAATGATAAAGACAGTATGAAAGTAAATAAAAAAGTATTTGTTCTCATTACACTGAACTGCCTCGTTAGGTAGAAACCACTAGTCATACAGTACCATAAAACTGCCTCGTTAAGAAGAAACAATTCACCAATCATGCTAGAGCATAGAGCGAACGGCAGTTACCATCCAGATATAATTATTCGCAAGAATCATTTTTGGTCGTGTCTGTGAAATTTCAAGAAAAATCCTAGACCTTCCTTACCGGGAATCCCAGTTATCCAACTGCTGCACCACTGCTGGTGGAGCCTCCGCTCTCAGACGACTGAGGGTTTCCTGGTACTGATGACTTGACTCCTCGGAACTAGGTCATTGAAATTATTTTCCTTGGCAACCTATGGTATGAGCCAAAGAAGCAGTCCCTCCCTTACATCGGGAATGCAGGAATTTCGCACTCTTATGGAAACCGTCAGGCTATACACTCTATTCACCCTATGCAATAAATTCCTTGAGAAAGAATGCTCTTACATCGAACAAGTATTCTGTAAACTTCACTATCCTCGTCACTTCATTGGAGACTGCAGACACCGTACACATAACATCTTCAGCTCACCCAGACAAGATAGTGCCGAGAGGAGATATATAGTCCTCCCCGCCAACTCCGGTGCCAAACACGTATCCAACATCCTTTCCAGTACCCCATTCCAAGTATCTACCTCCACATCCACCACCCTCAAAGGCATCACCAGTAAGAGACACCGGTTGCATTAGTTGTAATGGGTATACATAACCCCCTTACAGTTATGTGTGGGCGAGACATCCAGAGACTTCCAAACATATTTCAGAACACCAATACGCAGGCTCTAGAATAGACGATCTGAGGAATTCCTGTGTTTTATTCCGAAACTTCAACAACCATTTAATCAGCTACACAGTCGCAAGACACTCAGCATCGCAGGATCTTGGATTCATCACTCATCTGTATATTTAATAATTTTAGCCAGAACAACGGCTTTTACGGTATAGCTGAACCCCTTGCCAGGAAACTTATTCATCGTTATCATACACAACAACCAACCTACTGGTCCATCCCGTGCAAGTCCGTCTCTAATTCAACCTTCTCAGCTTTCTCCACCTGACTCTCCACGTCACTATGCTCCCAATATATATTCATGTATATAAGGATCAATAAGTAGTTGGTTGGTAAACAGCAACCACCCAGGGAGGTACTACCGTCCTGCCAAGTGAGTGTAAAACAAATCCCGGTAATTATTTTACTTTTTTCTGTTTCATAAACATAGCAAGATTTCAGTTACCTCTTTCTACTTCTATTTACATTTAGGTCACACTACACATGCATATACAAGCATATATATACACACACTCTTCTGGGTTTTCTTCTGTTTTTCTTACTAGTTCTTGTTCTTGTTTTTTCCACTTATCTCCATGGGGATGTGGAACAGAATTCTTCCTCCGTAAGCCATGCATGTCGTAAGAGGCGACTAAAATGCCAGGAGCAAGGGGCTAGTAACCCCTTCCCCTCTATATATTACTAAATGTATAATAAGAAACTTTCGTTTTTCCTTTTGGGCCACCCAGCCTCGGTGGGCCACCCAGCCTCGGTGGGCCACCCAGCCTCGGTGGGCCACCCAGCCTCGGTGGGCCACCCAGCCTCGGTGGGCCACCCAGCCTCGGTGGGCCACTCAGCCTCGGTGGGCCACTCAGCCTCGGTGGACCACTCAGCCTCGGTGGGCCACAGAGCCTCGGTGGGCCACTCAGCCTCGGTGGGCCACCCAGCCTCGGTGGGCCACCCAGCCTCGGTGGGCCACCCAGCCTCGGTGGGCCACCCAGCCTCGGTGGGCCACCCAGCCTCGGTGGGCCACCCAGCCTCGGTGGGCCACTCAGCCTCGGTGGACCACTCAGCCTCGGTGGGCCACAGAGCCTCGGTGGGCCACTCAGCCTCGGTGGACCACTCAGCCTCGGTGGGCCACAGAGCCTCGGTGGGCCACCCAGCCTCGGTGGGCCACCCAGCCTCGGTGGGCCACTCAGCCTCGGTGGACCATTCAGCCTCGGTGGGCCACAGAGCCTCGGTGGGCCACTCAGCCTCGGTGGGCCACCCAGCCTCGGTGGGCCACTCAGCCTCGGTGGGCCACTCAGCCTCGGTGGGCCACCCAGCCTCGGTGGGCCACTCAGCCTCGGTGGGCCACTCAGCCTCGGTGGGCCACTCAGCCTCGGTGGACCATTCAGCCTCGGTGGGCCACCCAGCCTCGGTGGGCCACTCAGCCTCGGTGGGCCACTCAGCCTCGGTGGGCCACTCAGCCTCGGTGGGCCACTCAGCCTCGGTGGACCATTCAGCCTCGGTGGGCCACCCAGCCTCGGTGGGCCACTCAGCCTCGGTGGGCCACCCAGCCTCGGTGGGCCACTCAGCCTCGGTGGGCCACTCAGCCTCGGTGGGCCACCCAGCCTCGGTGGGATACGACCAGTGTGTTGAAAAAATATAAGGATCACATTATACTGTATTTGTGTCTATCTTTCCATCGTGTCGGTATTTTATACCATTTATTTCCAAAGTTTATGTAATACTTAGTCTCATGTTATATGACCCATGCAGGTTTAGTGCTTCCCATAATACAACACATAATGTCTGCATACCTTATTCTTTGTATATTCACAACTCACAATGATCTCTGACATAACATATCCTGTGCCACAAGCCTCTTCCTCGCTGCAACATACAAACACTGTGCCACAAGCCTCTTCCTCACTGCAACATACAAACACTGTGCCACAAGCCTCTTCCTCGCTGCAACATACAAACACTGTGCCACAAGCCTCTTCCTCACTGCAACATACAAACACTGTGCCACAAGCCTCTTCCTCACTGCAACATACAAACACTGTGCCACAAGCCTCTTCCTCACTGCAACATACAAACACTGTGCCACAAGCCTCTTCCTCACTGCAACATACAAACACTGTGCCACAAGCCTCTTCCTCGTTGCAACATACAAACACTGTGCCACAAGCCTCTTCCTCGCTGCAACATACAAACACTGTGCCACAAGCCTCTTCCTCGCTGCAACATACAAACACTGTGCCTCACACTCACACAAACGTGCTGGCACCAGTTTCCTCTCTAACATTCCCGTCTTTTATCCAATGACAAACTCATTTCTCTCAATAGACGTCACAATACTCTTGATAATTTCATTCCCTTTTCTATTACATGATTTTCATCAATTTTTTCAATCGGGGTTACTATTTACCATGGGTTGACCCAGGCAAGCCAGGGTTGACCCAGGCAAGCCAGGGTTGACCCAGGCAAGCCAGGGGTGACCAAGGCAAGCCAGGGTTGACCCAGGCAAGCCAGGGTTGACCCAGGCAAGCCAGGGGTGACCCAGGCAAGCCAGGGTGACCCAGGCAAGCCAGGGGTGACCCAGGCAAGCCAGGGGTGACCAAGGCAAGCCAGGGTTGACCCAGGCAAGCCAGGGTTGACCCAGGCAAGCCAGGGTTGACCCAGGCAAGCCAGGGGTGACCAAGGCAAGCCAGGGTTGACCCAGGCAAGCCAGGGTTGACCCAGGCAAGCCAGGGGTGACCAAGGCAAGCCAGGGGTGACCAAGGCAAGCCAGGGGTGACCAAGGCAAGCCAGGGGTGACCAAGGCAAGCCAGGGTTGACCCAGGCAAGCCAGGGGTGACCAAGGCAAGCCAGGGGTGACCAAGGCAAGCCAGGGGTGACCAAGGCAAGCCAGGGTGACCAAAGGGAAGCCAGGGGTGACCAAGGCAAGCCAGGGTTGACCCAGGCAAGCCGGGGTGACAAAGGCAAGCCGGGGGTGACCAAGGCAACCGGGGGTGACCAAGGCAACCCGGGGGACCAAGGCAACCCAGGGGGCCCAAAGGGCAAGCCAGGGTTGACCCGGGAAGCCATGACCAAGGCAACCAGGGTACCAAGGCAAGCCGGGGGTACCAAAGGGAACCCAGGGGGACCAAGGCAACCAGGGGTGCCCAAAGGGCAAGCCGGGGGTGCCCAAAGGGCAAGCCAGGGGGACCAAAGGGCAACCAGGGGTGACCAAGGCAAGCCAGGGTGACCCAGGAAACCCAGGGGGGCCAAAGGGCAAGCCGGGGGTGACCAAGGCAAGCCAGGGTTGACCCGCAACCCATGGTGACCCAAGCAAGCCAAAATGACCCAGGCAAGCCGGGGGGGACCCGGGAACCAGGGGTGACCCAGGCAACCGGGGGGGACCCGGGGAAAAGCCGGGGGTGACCCGGGCAAGCCGGGGGTGACCAGGCAACGGGGGTGCCCCAAGGCAACCAAAGGTGCCCCGGGCAAGCCGGGGGTGACCCAGGAAAGCCAGGGGTGATCCAGGCAACCAAAGGTGACCCAGGCAACCCCAGGGTGACCCAGGCAAGCCAAAAGGCCCGAGGCAACCGGGGGTGACCCGGGCAAGCCAGGGGTGACCCGGCAAGACAGGGGTGACCCAGGCAACCAGGGGTGACCGGGCAAGCCGAGATGCCCGGCAACCCGGGGGTGACACGGCAAGCCGGGGGTGACCCGGGCAAGCCGGGAGTGCCCAGGCAACAGGGTGACCCAGGCAAGCTGGGGGTGACCCAGAAAAGCAGGGGTGATCGGGCAAGCAGGGTACCCAGGCAAGCCGGGGGTGACCCACAACCAGGGGTGACCCAGGCAACCCAGGGTGGCAAGCCGGGTGACACGAAAGAAAAGGATACCCGGGAAAACCCCAAGGATGACCCAGGAAACCGGGGGGTACCCAGGCAACCCATGGTGACCCGGCTTTCCGGGGGTACCCGGGCAAGCCAGGGGTGAAAAGGGCAAGACAAGGATGACCCAGGAAAGCCGGGGGTGACCAGCAAGCCGGGGGTGACACGACAAGCCAGGGTGACACGGGCAACCCAAGGGATGACCCGGGCAAGCCAGGGGTGACCCAGGCTTTCCGGGGTGACCCAGCAAGCCAGGGGTGACACAGGAAAGCCAAGGATCCCCGGGCAAGCCAGGGGTGACACGGCAAGCAGGGTGACCCGGGCAAGCCGGGGGTGACAAGGGCAAGCCAGGGTGACACGGAAAACCCCAGGGTGACCCAGGCATTCCGGGTGACCCGGGCAAGCCAGGGGTGACCGGCAGCCAAATGACCCAGGCAAGCCAGGGTGACACAGGCAACCCGGGGGTGCCCAAGGCAGCGCTGTATACCACTTTTCAATTCTACTTCATAATTCCTATGTGTGTACGATAACATGGTTTCAACATTCAATTTTTTTATCACTGCCCAAAATTTTAGGTGCAAATAGTTTGGAAAAACCCCCAGATATGGAAAAAAATGGTCGTCTCAAAAACAAACATCACTTTTTTTGAGGAAAAACGGTTTTTCGTTTTCCAAAGAAAAAGAAAGTCACTGAAGGACCCCCGGGGGGTTAATAATCATTTTTTTTTTCAGCAGGTCGATCACCGACGTGTAAAACCGGGAGGTTTTTCCTTGCCCTGAGTACAGAAAAATTTTGCCCCAAAGTCTCTCTTCGTCGACGTGTCCTACTGTGGACATTTCTGGTATCTCTTATGAAGTTTCCTGAACAATTACGGCCAAGGGAAGCCTGGCCACGCTGGTTCGATGCCACATATACTTATCAAAAAGAGGTTTTTCAACTCTGCCAAAATCAAAACTTTAAAAAAGGTAAAACCTCGTCGACGTCGAGACCTCTTATCAAAACTAATTTTTTTCAATAACAAAAATTTTTTTAAATTAAACAAAACACTTGTTAAATTTAAAATTGTTACTTTTCATTTTTTTAAATATTTTGTGTTGGAGTTTAATACATTATTTATTTTTCAAAAAGATAAACATTTAACAAAAACAAAAGATTTTAAACACCACACATTTTACACACACACACACACAAAACCACACACACACACACACACACACACCAAAAACACACACAACACAACCACACACACACACACACACACACATACACACCACAAACACACACACACCCACACACACACACACACACACACACACAACACCACACACACACACACACACACACACAAAAATACCACACACACACACCACTCGGGGGGAGTCACGCGGTTTGAGCTCGTGTTTTGGGGGTAATTTCTGACTGTCCAAAGGAATAAGTGTGCGAAAGGCGTGTGCACCAGAGAGTGAAATAAATCACTTAACCCCGAAAAAAGGAATAAATATCACAGAAAAGAAAACAAAGGAAATATGACTAAGTTTTTGGGGGGCCTTGGGAAGGGTGAAGGTTGTGTCAGGCCTAAATATTTTGCCATAATAACGCAGTGGGGCATTTTGAAGAAAAGTCGACTCAAACCAGGGAGATAAAGATATGTATAGATGTGCTTTAAATACAGTGAAGTGAAAAAATTAGATGGCTAGAGACCACGGTCCACAGGAAGTTATGGAAAAATTACCGAGAAGCACAAGCATTTCATACGGGGACCCAGGACACAACATTACCACTGCCAGCCGCAAGTAATTTTTCACCTATTTTTAGTTGCATGGGGTCAGCACCAGTCTCTACAAAAATTTGGGGGGTCCCCTCCTCGACTACAAAATTAAAAAAGCACATTTACGGGCATTTTTTAGTTTTTAATTGGGTTTTAGGATTAAAAGTTAATGAAATCCCAGCATGAGGTAGCCTAGCGAAGCCTAGCAACAGAATTGAACTATTTTGGGCACAAGATAGTACAGTGGGAACCAAAGGTTTGGGGTACTAGCAAAACATATGTAACATACAGGGAAAAAAGGACTGCTTACATAAAAGCACGCTACACACACACATACACGCACACTGGTGGGGGAACAGGATCTGCGTTGGCACTTGAATAGTTTGTAGCAAACCACACAACCACACAACACACACCATACAGGTTTTCACACCTTTAGGGAATTGCCCTCTAACCCTTCCCCTTCTCTCTCCACCCTTTTTTTGTCTCTTTTCCTTATCCTCTCTCTCTCTTATATATATATTCTTCCTCTATTTTTCTCTCATTCTTCCTCTCCTTTTTCTCTCTCTCTCTTACTCTTTCGTCTCTTCCTCTCCTCTTAATCTTTCTCGCCTTTCCTCTCTCTATTCCTCTCCTTTTCCTCTCTCCCCCTTTCCCTTCTTCCTCTTTTTTTTTTCCCTCCTCTCTTCCCTCTTTTCCTCCTCCTTCCTCTTTTTCTCACTTCCTCCCTTCCCTCTTCCCCTCTCTCCTCTCTCTCCTCTCTCTCTCTCTCTCTCTCTTTTCCTCTCTCTCTCTCTCGCCCCTCTCTTTCTCCTCTCTCTCTCTCTCTTCCTCTCTCTCTTTCCCCTTCCTCTCCCCCTCTCTCTCCTCCTATTTTCCCCCTTTCTCTCCTCTCTTTCTCTCACTCCCCCCCTCTCCCCCTTTTCCCTTTTACTCCCTCCTCCCTCCTTCTCCCTTTCCCTTTTTTCCCCTCTCTCTCTCTCTCTTTTCTCTCTTTCCTTTACTAAAAAAAAATGGGTTTTGACTCTAGGGAAACAGGGGTCAGATGACAAAAGTATTGGTGGGGGGAAAGGAGGAGGAGCATGGAGAAGGATGGGCAAGAATGGGAGAGAAAATTAGGAGAGCTTTTTGAAAAAAATGGGGAAAAAACCTCTGAAAATGGGGAAAAAAGTTGGGGAAGGGGAGAAAAAATGGGGGGCAAAGTCGAAACTGCAGTAGACAGGGTAAGGGGCCTAGAGTTTGAGGGAAACAGGGGTGAAGCAAGTCCAGGGGCAGTGACCAGAGAAACACAGCATAGAAGCTTAAAAGGGGAACAGGGGAAAGGGAAGGAGATATAAATTTTGCTAAGGTCAACGCCGCAAAAAAGGTCAGGGGGTAAAGGAAAGAGCAGCTGGGTGCAGATAGAGAGGGAGATAATCGAATGCTGAGGCACAAACCCTCTACCAAAGCCATGGAAAAAAAAAAGGGAGAAAATGACCATATCAGACAGGAACCAAAATCACAGAGGGGGAGGGAAAGGGAAGGGGGATAGGGCAAAATCATGTTTTTTTCCTGGGCTTTTTGGGGGAAGAGGGAAAAAACACACACTGAAAAACGGAGGAAAAAAAAAGGGATTTGGGGAAAAACATCACGGGAAAAAGGGGGGGAAAGACATGGACGAATTGTAAATTTTTTAGAGAATAGGGGGGTACGGAAAGGGGGGAAACCGACCAATCAACTGATTCCGGGCGAAACAGGAGGAACAGGATCCTCCAAAAAAAACCAAGGTGAAGAACTCGGAAGAGTAAGGAAGGTTTTCCCAACAGAGCAGAACACAAATAGAGAGACAGCACTGAGGGGGAGGACAAAAAAAACGAAAGGAGATAGGAAAGGAACAAGGATGGAACCGCAGAGGAGTCGAGCAGAACAGAGAAAAGGGCAAGCACACAAACACTTCCCTAGAAACCCCACAACCTATCACACCCTTCCAAAAACACACTACAATCCATACCCCACAGCTTCCACCCAACCCCCAATCATAGAATCCCACAGACACCACTCCCCCCCCCAAGGCCCCCCCAAACCACAGTATTGGGGAAAAGGGAAAAGAAGGTATGGTAAACCAAACACTAAGGAATAACAAACAAGTGGGAGGGGTGGCACGAAAGATCAAAGAACACACCGGGCACATACCCACAGAAACCAAACTTACAGGGATGGTAACAGATGCCCTCTTTCCAACGGAACCAGATCCTGAGGAAAAACAGAAGGAACGGGAGGGGGGAGGGGGCACTGCTAAAAAACCGATGAATTTTGATGAGCTGGAGGAAAGGGAAAAGCGAAGAAAAAAGTGATTACAAGCGGGAACCTTCCCCTCTGGAGGGCCCAAAGGGGTAAAGCAGGGTTTTATAACCCACCCCAGAACACAGGGGACCAGGGCATAAATAGACAGAGCAATAGAGCGTGGTTGACACACTGGGTGCGTGGCCAAAGAGCTCATGCAGCAGGGCAAAAACCCTGGGTCTGGCGACTTTAACCCCAAGGGAAACCGACTGGAGAACTTGGAGCCACATGGGGGCCAAGATACATGGGGGGCTAAGATGAGAGGGGGTACTGGAAAACTCATGTACCAACACGTAAGGGGCACTACAAAGAAGAGGAGAGATGAGCCAGCAAGACTGACTTAATTCACCTGAGCATGCAGATATTGAGGGCATCACATATAAAGACCCCTTGGGGGGCCCCGATCTGGGGTTTTGAGCTTCGAATACACATAGACTACAAGTGGAGGGGGAAGCAGGGAAAGGGCAGGACAAATGAAACCAAACACAGGAAAGGGGGCTACACGGGGAAAGAGGAATTCCTAACAGGGTTTAGGGGACAGAGAACTGCAGGGAACCATTAATGAGATATGGAATTTTTACAACAATATCAAGGGGGCTGAAGAGAGTTTGTACCCAAGGGAAAAAGGGGAAAAATGAAAAAAGCCAGGGGGAGCCCAGGTTCACCCAAAAAGGGGAAGGAGGGAAAAAAACCAATGTGCTAGGGAATGGAAGAAATATAGAAGGCAAAGGGCACAGGGAATAAAAAAGCAGTCCGTAAGCCAGAAACAATAGCACAGATAAAAGGGGGACCCAACGACAAAAATGAAAACGACATAGCAGCGAAAAACCAAATCGACCCGAAGCTGTTATACAGCCCCATAGGAGAAAGCAACAGTAAAGACCAGGGAATCAGGGTAACGAAGAAGGGGGAGAGACAACAAGAAATGATGTGAAGTATTTAAGAACTCAAAAAGAATTCAAAGAAGTTTTCACGGGAACAGAAAGGGGGCCCCGAAGACCCCGGGGAGGTGTGGCACTCACCAGGGGGCTGGCACGGACACACAACCGAGGGAAAAAGTGAAGAGGCTCTAGTGAGCTAGATACCTCAAAGGCAATGGGGGCCCAAAAAACATCTTCCATGGGTCCCCGGAGAGGGAGCAAGGCCTATGTGTACCCTTTAAAAACAATATTCAAAACATCTATCGAAACAGGGGGATTTCCTGAGGCATGGAAGACAGCAAATGTAGTCCCAATCTTTAAAAAAAGGGGACAGACGAAACACTAAACTACAGACCATGTCCCGACATGTATAGTAGCAAAGTCATGGAGAAGATTGTCAGGGGAAGAGGTGGAACACCCGAAAGAATGACTCATCAACAGCACCCAACAGGTTTCAGGGGCGGGAAATCCCGTGTCACAAAACCCACTGAGTTCTATGACAAGGGAACAGCAGTAAACAAGGAGAGAGGGGGGGTGGATTGCATTTTCTTGGGCCAAGAAGGGTTTTACACAGTACCACACAAGAGATTAGTGCAAAAAAAAGGAGACCAAGCAGGGGTAACAGGGAAGGCACTACAAGGATCAGGGAATACTTGTCAGGGAAGACACGGAGTAAGGTACGGGCGAGGGGTCAGAGTGGGGGACCTATGACCAGCGGGGTCCCACAGGGGGCAGTCCTAGGGCCGGGTGTTTTTTGGAATTTTTTGAAGACATACAGAAGGAATAAACCCGAGGTGTCACTGTTTTGCAGATGACGTGAAGTTGATGAGAAGAATTCATTCGATCGAAGACCAGGCAGAACTACAAAGGGATCTGGACAGGCTGCAGACCTGGGCCAGCAATCGGCTCCTGGAATTCAATCCCACCAAGTGCAAAGTCATGAAGATTGAGGAAGGGCAAAGAAGACCGCAGACGGAGTACAGTCTAGGGGGCCAGAGACTACAAACCTCACTCAAGGAAAAAGATCTTGGGGTGGGTATAACACCAGGCACATCTCCTGAAGCGCACATCAACCAAATAACTGCTGCGGCATATGGGCGCCTTGCAAACCTCAGAACAGCATTCCGACATCTTAATAAGGAGTCGTTCAGGACCCTGTACACCGTGTACGTTAGGCCCATATTTGAGTATGCGGCACCAGTTTGGAACCCACACCTAGCCAAGCATGTAAAGAAACTAGAGAAAGTGCAAAGGTTTGCCACAAGACTAGTCCCAGAGCTAAGAGGTATGTCCTACGAGGAGAGGTTAAGGGAAATCAACCTGACGACACTGGAGGACAGGAGCGATAGGGGGGACATGATAACGACATACAAAATACTGAGAGGAATTGACAAGGTGGACAAAGACAGGATGTTCCAGAGATTGGACACAGTAACAAGGGGACACAGTTGGAAGTTGAAGACACAGATGGATCACAGTGATGTTAGGAAGTATTTCTTCAGCCACAGAGTAGTCAGTAAGTGGAATAGTTTGGGAAGCGATGTAGTGGAGGCAGGATCCATACATAGCTTTAAGCAGAGGTATGATAAAGCTCACGGTTAAGGGAGAGTGACCTAGTAGCGATCAGTGAAGAGGCGGGGGCCAGGAGCTCGGACTCGACCCCTGCAACCTCAACTAGGTGAGTACAACTAGGTGAGTACATACACACACACACACACACACACACACACATACACACATACACACATACACACACACACACACACACACACACACACACACACACTCACACACACACACACACACACACACACACACACACACACACACACACACACACACACACACACACACACACACACAGGAGCTTGGACTCGACCCCTGGAACCTCAACTAGGTGAATACACATGGGGGTCCCGAAACATGGAGAGCCAAGATGATGGATGTGGTGCTAGCAAATCTTATGCACCAACATGTTAGGGATACTACCAGAGAGAGAGGGGAAGATGAACCAGCAAGACTGGACCTTGTGTTCACCCTGAGTAGCTCAGACATTGAGCACATCACATATGAAAGGCCCCTTGGAGCTAGTGACCACATAGTTATGAGCTTTGAATACATCGTGGAGCTAAAAGTGGAGAGGGTAACAGGAGTAGAAAGGAAAAAGCTAAACTATAAAAGGGGGGACTACACGGGAATGAGGACCTTCCTGCAGGAGGTTCAATGGGAACAGGAGTTGGTAGGAAAGTCAGTAAACGAAATGATGGAAATGTAAAAACAAAATGCAAGGAGGCATAGGAAAGGTTGTTCCCAAGGGTAACAGAAATAATGGGAAGGACAGAACGAGCCCTTGGTTTACCCGAAGGTGCAGGGAGGCAAAAACTAAGTGCTCTAGAGAATGGAAAAAGTACAGAAGGCAAAGGACTCAGGAGAATAGAGAGATTAGTCGACGAGCCCAGAAACGAGTATGCACAGATAAGGAGGGAGGCGCAGCGGCAGTATGAAAATTACATAGCATCGAAAGTCAAGTCTGACCCGAAACTACTCTACAGCCACATCAGGAGGAAGACAACAGTCAAGTACCAGGTAATCAGGCTAAGGAAAGAAGGTGGGGAGCTCACAAGAAACGACCAGGAGGTATGTGAGGAGCTCAAAATGAGATTTCGAAAAGTATTTACAGTGGAGGCTGAAGGGACAACGGGGAGACAAAACAATGGGGTACAGCAACAATGGATATACCAACAAGTGTTGGATGAATTACACACAACTGAGGAGGAGGTGGAGAAGTTCCAAAGTGACCTTGATACCTCAAAGGCGGTGGGACCGGACAACATCTTTCCGTGGGTCCTTAGAGAGGGAGCAGGGACACTACGTGTGCCACTAACCAAAATCTTCAACAATTCCTTTGAAACTGGGCAACTACCTGAAGTATGGAAAAAGGCAAATGTGGTCCCCATCTTTAAGAAGGGAGACAGAAATGAAGCACTAAATTATAGACCAGTGTCACTGACATGTATAGTATGCAAAGTCTTGGAAAAGATTATCAGGAGGAGAGTGGTGGAGCACCTGGAGCAGAACAAGATTATAAACGACAGCCAGCACGGATTCATGGAAGGCATATCCTGTGTCACAAACCTACTAGAGTTTTATGACAAGGTAACTGAAATAGGAAATGAGAGGGAGGGGTGGGTTGATTGCATTTTCTTGGATTGCAAGAAGGCCTTCGACACAGTTCCTCACGAGATTAGTACAGAAGCTAGAAGAACAGGCACGTATAACAGGAAGGGCACTGCAATGGATCAGAGAATACCTATCAGGGAGGCAACAGCGAGTCATGGTCCGTGATGAGGTATCACAGTGAGCGCCAGTGACGAGCGGGGTCCCACAGGAATCAGTCCTGGGACCAGTGCTATTCTTGGTATACGTGAACGACATGACGGAAGAGATAGACTCAGAAGTGTCCCTGTTTGCAGATGATGTGAAGTTAATGAGGAGAATTAAATCAGACGCGGACCAGACAGATTTACAAAGAGACCTGGACAGGCTGGATGTGTGGTCCAGAAACTGGCTTCTAGAATTTAACCTCGCCAAATGCAAAGTCGGAGGAGGGCAAAGAAGACCGCAGAC
>NC_069419.1:40570581-40593081 GCF_026875155.1 Cherax quadricarinatus
TGATGTCACCGTGGTTGTTTAATATATTATAGATGGGGTTGTAAGAGAAGTGTGGCCCGGTGGTCTGGGTGTGGCCCGGTGGTCTGGTGGCTAAAGCTCCCGCTTCACACACGGAGGGCCCGGGTTCGATTCCCGGCGGGTGGAAATTCCGACACGTTTCCTTACACCTGTTGTCCTGTTCACCTAGCAGCAAATAGGTACCTGGGTGTTAGTCGACTGGTGTGGGTCGCATCCTGGGGGACAAGATTAAGGACCCCAATGGAAATAAGTTAGACAGTCCTCGATGACGCACTGACTTTCTTGGGTTATCCTGGGTGGCTAACCCTCCGGGGTTAAAAATCCGAACGAAATCTTATCTTATCTTATCTTAAGTAAATGCGAGGGTCTTGGCAAGAGGTGTGGAGTTAAAAGATAAAGAATCACACATAAAGTGGGAGTTGTCACAGTTGCTTTTTGCTGATGACACTGTGCTCTTGGGAGATTCTGAAGAGAAGTTGTAGAGGTTGGTGGATGAATTTGGTAGGGTATGCAAAAGAAGAAAATTAAAAGTGAATACTGGAAAGAGTAAGGTTATGAGGATAATAAAAAGATTAGGTGATGAAAGATTGGATATCAGATTGGAGGGAGAGAGTATGGAGGAGGTGAATGTATTCAGATATTTGGGAGTGAACGTGTCAGCGGATAGGTCTATGAAAGATGAGGTGAATCATAGAATTGATGAGGGGAAAAGGGTGAGCGGTGCACTTAGGAGTTTGTGGAGACAAAGAACTTTGTCCTTGGAGACAAAGAGGGGAATGTATGAGAGTATAGTTTTACCAACGCTCTTATATGGGTGTGAAGCATGGGTGATGAATGTTGCAGCGAGGAGAAGGCTGGAGGCAGTGGGGCAATGTGTGGTGTGAATATAATGCAGAGAATTCGTAGTTTGGAAGTTAGGAGGAGGTGCAGGATTACCAAAACTGTTGTCCAGAGGGCTGAGGAAGGGTTGTTGAGGTGTTTTGGACATGTAGAGAGAATGGAGCGAAACAGAATGACTTCAAGAGTGTATCAGTCTGTAGTGGAAGGAAGGCGGGGTAGGGGTCGGCCTAAGAAAGGTTGGAGGGAGGGGGTAAAGGAGGTTTTGTGTGCGAGGGGCTTGGATTTCCAGCAGGCATGCGTGAGCGTGTTTGATAGGAGTGAATGGAGACAAATGGTTTTTAATACTTGACGTGCTGTTGGAGTGTGAGCAAAGTAACATTTATGAAGGGATTCAGGGAAACCGGTAGGCCAGACTTGAGTCCTGGAGATGGGAAGTACAGTGCCTGCACTCTGAAGGAGGGGTGTTGATGTTGCAGTTTAAAAACTGTAGTGTAGAGCACCCTTCTGGCAGGACAGTGATGGAGTGAATGATGGTGAGAGTTTTTCTTTTTCGGGGCCCCCCTGCCTTGGTGGGAATCGGCCAGTGTGCTAAAAAAAATAACTAATATATATATATATATATATATATATATATATATATATATATATATATATATATATAAATATATATATATATATATATATAAAATATATATATATATATATATATATATATATATTCGTGCCGAATAGGTGAAACTTGTCAGTTAGCAAGAACCATTTAAAATCAAGACCTTTCTAAAATTTTCTCTTATACATTTAAAGATATATTTTTTCTCTTGTGTTATTGTAAAAATTAATAATTTTGTACCAAAAGAACCTTAAAAAACTTACCTAACCTTATTATAACAAGCGCAATTTAATTTTGCTTAATCCAGCTAAATATATTTTAGATAAGTTTACAATAATTTAATAATGAACAAAATGAAATATATCTCTTTCGTTAGGTTCGAATGACTTGCGAAATTATTGCATATACATATTTTTGCTTGCCTTATTCAGCAACAAGAGCGTTTCTATTTAAGCCAAAATCGCAAATTTTACGTATTTAGCATGCCATATATGTGTCGTGCCGAATGGGTAAAACTTGCGATTATATATATATATATATAAGACTTTTAATATCAAAGTTGTATTTAAAAATCTTGATACAGTAAAAAAAAACTTTTGATAAAGAATTCCCCCCAAAATGCTGATGGATGTGTCTATAAGATTCCTTGTAAAATTTGCGATAAAGTTTATTACGGTCAAACTGGTAAAAGTCTCGAACTAAGATTAAAACAACATAAATATAGCATTAGAAATGGACAAAATTCCAATGCTCTATTTATTCATGTAAGAGATTTTAACCATCCAATTGATTTTCAAAAAGTTGAGAAAGTAGTATCAAGCAAGTCCATGGTCGACAGGAATATAATTGAATCTTGTTTCATAAAAAGCAGTTTTGACAATAATATGAATATTTCCTTTGGTTTATATAAATTAGATCCATTTATAATTAATAGAATTAGAGAAGAATTTAATAATACATGGAACAAATAATAAATTTTAAAATTCGTAGTTCTTGGGTAGAATAGTTTGTTCGTGGGTTGTGTGAAGGACCTCCTGAGGGACTGATTACCTCAATCTCCTCCTCTCCTTGCACCTTTCTGCTTTGCATTGGACTGATGAAGCCACTGTGTGGCGAAACGTTTCCCTAATAAAGATTCCCATATGGTGCATGTCTCAGTCTTCAAGGACCTGTCTAGTTGGGCCAGCGGGCCTGCTGCAGTGTTCCCTTTCTTATGAGTCGCGCGTCAGGTGTTGCTTTGTTGTGGGTTGTGATAGTGAGGTGTGGTCTAGACCCTTTATATGTCTTCCTTTGATGCGTTACTTTTATTTTTCCTTGATAATGTGATTAGTCACGAAAGCGCTTGGAATTTCTCTATTCTTTCACAGTGGTTGTTTTGCATATATATATATATATATATATATATATATATATATATATATATATATATATATATATATATATAATATATATATATATATATATTATAGGGGAACGAACCCGTGTTGCTTTAGCCCACCTCATGGTGAGCATAAATTCGCGACGCTCTAACTCACTGGACCATGCAATCTTATATGAATCACGCACCCAGCAGAGCTAGATATTGTACCATGATCCTATGATATACGACAGTTTGAGTGCATCAGAGCTAATTTCATTCTATTCCCCGTTTGATGTACTATCCTCCACAAGCAGTATATATAGCATTGTATCCCAGGAGTGGAATTTAATCAATAACAACACTGCAACTAACCGGGGAATCAAACCCGTTTTAGCCCGCCTCATGGTGAGCGAAAATTCACCACACTCTAACCCATTGTCGCAGTGTTGTTATTGATTAAATACCATTTGTTCGTGGTTACAATAGTATATATACTGCTTGTGGAAGCAAGTACACCAAACGGGGAGTATAAGAAATTAGCTGTGAGTCACCCACACCATCGTATGTCCTCGGATCACAGTACAACACCTAACTTTGCTGCATGCGTTATTCTTGTAGGACTGTATGGTCCAGTTGGTTAGAGCATCGTGAATTTTCGGTCACCATTCGTCGCTCAACCTTTGGGACGAGCGGACGTGAGCTGAGCCTGCCCTCTGCTGTCAGCCGGTGACAACTTGGTTTTCCTCAAGAATGGCGCAGCCCGGCCAAAAAAGTAAACACTGTCGGCAATGAAGTGGTGCTGGGGCTGTGCATGCCCACTCAGCTCAAGTTTTTATTACCTGCCAACATCAGGGACACATACGGCATTGCCAACGAAGAGCTGTATGGTGTAGCCCTTGAATGGGGCATATAGAATTATTGTGAAGTTTCTCAATGCAATGTATATGAGGACATAGGTTTCGCCAGGTCCAATATCTTTGTGTACCATTGAATCCTGCAGTGACGTAAGGCTACATGATGTGTCCCGCATTATACTGTTTGAAATAAGAATGTACCCCTTTGAGGCTAATGATGCAGACCTACTGCTGTCTTCGAGAAGTTTGGACTTTCATATGGCGACATTGGGAAATGGAAGTAAGGATCGTATTCTATGATGCTGAGGAAGTTTTTCCTTAAAAATGACATTGAGCATCCTATTCCTACCTATATTTTCCTAGAAGACTTCAGGACTCAAGTAATGGTTACTTACGCAGGGCAACAACGTACCTTTCGATTATGCTTGCCTATGATCACATTGCCTGCGCAGTGTGTTAAACAACATGGTACGCAGGCGAAGAGCAGCATAATGAGGCATCGAGGACCTTGAGACGTTGGATTGGCACGACCTGAGTCGGTTTCCTGAACAAGGCTGGAGTAGTGGAGGTCCGAGGAGCCATTGAGGAGTAAGAGTGTGTAACTCCTTCCGAGAGAGACATGCACTGCCCGGCACACCGGAACCCAAAGATGTGGTTCACTGGGTGGGGACAGGCCGTGAGGCTTACCATTGATTCAGTCCTTGCCACGACCTGTTAGGGGGACCCCAGAGAGGTTACAGTGAAGGCTTGTGGTGCCCTGGATGCTGCTGTGGTTTCCAGGTGGGAGAAGGGGGGGGAGGCATGTCAGAGACCCCGGTTGAGGCGGGTTGCAATTGGTGCACGGTGGTGCGGAAAGTGCACCGGGGATGTCTTCCAGGTGAGGCGGGAAAAGGCTCGAGTGTCACGTGAAAGAGAGCGGCAGTGCCCTCCGGACGTGGACGATGTTGATGTGCTCACTCCGGCACAGCGTTTTTCGGGCAAAAGTTGTGGGCTTGAAGTGCTTGTCATGGACTGGGGGTCAGGGGCAAGGGGCATGTGAAAGCAGATCACAGAATGGTGATTGAAGATCAAGGCGTATAAAAGGGGAAGGGGGGATAAAGGTGGTGCAATACGTAAGGCCAACCTCCATTGACAAATTCAAGAGTCTCTCTATAAAATGTTAATGGTCCTGAAAAAATTTCTAGTAGTGTTAATGTTTCATGAGATGCTCATAGTATGGTATAGATGTTATGATTGTGCAAGAGCAGCAACACACAATCTGGTTGTATGTTGAGATGATTGCGGGGTATACTGTATATACGGCACAGGCTCAACGAGAATTGAAAGGAGGAGTCTGGCTATTTTGGTGAGGGAGGCTATCATCCGTTTACTTATCATCATTGTGAGAGGGGGGGTGAGTGGAGAGGTTATAAGAGTGATGGGACATGGGAAGAGATAAGATGTCTTTTGTGTGTGTTTATGGTCCGGCGGAGGGGAACAGTCAGTGAAGAATGAGATTGTACGTGAAGTGATGGTGTATCACTTAAGGTCCGCTTCCAGTCATTAGCTTGGTGGGAGGGGACTGGAATTGTGTTATACGCCGCAAAGGAGGGGTTGGGGGGGGGTTAATGATAGGGGGTGCAGGATATTGATCTGGCGTTCTGAGGACCTGTTTAACCGGGGTGTGGTTGGTGGATGTAGAGTGGGGGGGCGGCGTGGGAGGTGCAGCACACCTTTGTGAGGCAGGGTATGCTGCACGCTGGACAGGGATATACGTGACAAGGAAAGCTGTGGTACGAGTGTAAGGTTTTTTTGGATTGTCCTTTTTTCTTTCTGATCATAGAGGTGTTTTGGTGATTGGAGGGATGGGAGGGGCGGCCGAACAGGTATAAAGTTATTGGAAATTTGAATGTCGGTTGCTTCAAGATGTTTGAGGGATGTTACTATTTGCACAATGGTGGTAAAGGTTATGGGAAAGGGATGGAAGTCAGATGGGGATGTGTTGAGATGGTGGGATTGACGGCAAATGACGAGATTCGAGAGTTCTATGTCCGACAGGGAAGGCACAAGAATCGGTTGGCTTATGGGCTTATTATAGGTATCATGAGGGCAGTTTAAGGAGTATCATGAGAGAAGGAAGGGGGGATGGGAGCCCCGTGTGGCTGACATAGAAGGAGTGAAGGAACGCCTAATGGAAGTGCAAAATGAGAGGTTTGGATGCTGCCAGGGTTTTAGGGGGTTGGAGGAGGTCATGTGTGGTGATATACCATCAGCGTGTGTCCTGCGAGGGCAGGGGCACCGTGTGTTTGCAATGGAAATTGGGGTTTTTGAGAGTTCTTGAGGAACATAGGAAGGGTATAGGAGGCTGACAAGATTTGGTGACAACGGAGGGGATGGGAGGGTATGTTGATTCTTGGCTAGTGCACATATGAGGAGTGTGGGTGTGAGAGAGGGGGCATAAGAGAACAGGGGATGGTGCAAGTGTGCTGGACAGGGACGACAGGGAACAGTTCCAGTGGCCTATTGTGGAGGAAGACGGTGTGGACGGCTTTAATGATATGAGCAGGGTTAAGGCACCGGGATAGATGGCTGCCTGCGGAGTTTTTAACATACAGCATTGGGAGAAGTATTACAAGATTTTTTGGTGCAATTATTTAATATCATAAAGAGAGGGGTGCGTTGGGACCTTGCAGGCACAGCACTAGTAGTTTTGGTGACAAAGGGTGAAAGTCAGTGCACAGGAGAGGATTACCAGGATGATATCACCATGTGTGGAGAACTACAAACTTTTTGCAAAAATTTTAGTTAATCGAAAAAAAAGGTCATTGGAAAGGTAATAGTGAGGGGTCAATATGGGATTCGGGAGATCAATGTATTAGGGGCATGGTGGTTATTAGAAAGCTTATTGAGGGACCACAAGAGGGGGAACGTGGGGGTATTGGCGTTGGATTGGAGAAACGGCATAATGACAGTGGTCGAGAGGGAGGCTCCTGTGGAGAATCATGGAGTGGCAAGGTTCGGGGAGGACATTGTGAATGAGGCACGTACTTTATATCGGGGAGCTGGGATTGTTTACAGCATAAATGAGAGGGTGGGGTTGCATGTGAAAATGGGCAGGGGATTGAGGCAAGGTTGCCCGTTGTCACAAATATTATTTGCATGTTTACAGAATCCATTTTTAGGGCAGTGGAAAGGTGCAGTATCAGGAGGGTGTAAGGGAGAACATACGATGTGGGATTCCAGTTATAATAGGTTACGTTGATGACACAACTGTCTTTTAGTGAGTGGGAGGGAGGATTGGAGTGGTTCTGGAGAGAGTTATAGACGTTTTTGGGATGGACAACAGGTATGGCAGTGAATGGTGCATAAATCTAAGCTCATGAATATTGGGTTGAATGAGGATGGCAGAGGGCGGGGTGGGGGAGTGAGGTTGGAGTGTCGTGGACCGGTGAAAATTTGTGGAGTTGTTGTATAGGGTAATGGCTCAGATGGCGATGGAGAATAATTCAAAGGGTTTGTAGATATGGGTATAGGGAGAAGATTGTCAGATTGAGGCCGACACATCTTACGCTACACAGAGGGTCATTGTGGTCAATGTGCGTTTGTACAGTAAAAATGGCAAGTGGCAGCTTTGTACCCTTTGGTGTATGGGGATGTCCGAGATTGGTCTTTTGAACATAGTTTTCCGTTTTTATCTGGGTTGCGGGATGCGATTGGTTGAAAAGATAGGGTGGTAACACTTCCGGTGCCTTGGAGGGCTGGGTTAATTCATTGAAAGAAGGTTGAAGTGTGTATATGTTGAAACATTGGGTTGCTAAAGGGCTCGGGGGAAGTGAGTGGAGGGTTGGGGATGCGCAGGGAGATCATCGGAGATGGTGAAGGGACAAGATTTGAGAGATGTGAGGAGTTGTGCGTCTATTGATGATGGTCAGAGAGCGAGAAACAATGCGTAGGGTCCATGGAGAGGAAGATAGGCTTAGGGTGGTAGTGGCAACGGAAGGAGTGTACCCGATGTACGCATGGGAAGACATTTGGGGCCGATTAAAAGGGTTCGCATCCGGTCCATGTCGCGGAGGGATGTAATGTATAGGTTTCTTCACGGGAATAATTGCCGCTGGGGTTGTTTACGAATAGGCGAATAAGGGAGGGTGTGGTGTGTCAGGTTTGTGGGTAAAAGAATCAGCTTTTCATGTAGTTTATTTTGTGAAAGCAGGATTGTGCTGGAAATGGTTAGGGAAAGTAACCGGTATGTGGGGGGATAGGTTGTCGGTTTTGAGAGCGCTTAGTTTAGATGTAGGTGTTGTTGGGGTAAAGGTTCAAAGGGCAGTGGCTTACTTAATGGTTGATTTTGTGTATATGAATCATGTGCAATGAGAGAGACAAAGGGGCGGAGGAACGTAGGATGGCCATAGCAGCATCCTTTTATAGAAACAAAGTGTCGCAACCAGGGAAATATATGGTATAGAGGTGGGAGAGGGATTTCTCGAGGGCTACAGGGACATTCTTTTGAGGGGGATTTATGGTCTTTATAAGCGGTCAGGGGTCATGAACGGCTGCCTTCCCATGGGGGGGGTGAGTGTGTGTTGTGAGTGTGTGTGAATTGTGAGAGGAGGAAGTTGAGGTGATATTCAATGAGATATTCAATGTAATGTCGTGGTGTTTATTGAGAAACACCGATGATTTATAATTTAAATCTAGGATTCCTTCATGTTTTGTAAGGATGTACAAAGCATGTTAGTATATAGCGCATATTTTTAACCTGTAATTATACATGTCTACCTATAATATGAGCAATTACTTGTCATAATGAGGTTTCATAACCTGTTTTTTAACTAGTGGAACGTTCTGTATTGTATATAATGTAGAGATCTTGCCTGGGGTGTTTTTTGCTTATATATTGTTACAGATTTTTTTTTTTTCTCATTTTTCATTTATATGTTTCAAGTGAATGATTTTTGATCTTGTGTATTGCCAGGTGAAACTGTCAGTTTTTTTCATTGGGGGGGGGGGTAGGAGTTTTAAAGTAACACTGCAATAGAAGGGTCATGTGGAACACATGTCATATTTTAAGATGTCTAATGTTTTCCATTCTCTGTAGGATGTGATGTATAGATTATCTCCCGGCAGTGTAAATAATCTGTCTGCCAGGGAGGGATAATGTGTAAATTATTTATTATTTGGTAGGTTATGTGTGTAGCGGTGTTTTTAGGTGATATAAAATTACTATCAAGAACTGTTGTGGTTATGAGTGGTGATGGCAGACAACAGTTCTAACAGGCATTGTGGGGTGGCGGGGGGGGTTGAAAGTGTCAGCGTAGTGTCCTTAAACACCACCGTGCACGATATAAATTATTACCAATAGGTAATATGAGGTAGGTGGATTGTGTTCTATGGTGGATGTGAGCCATCAGTTTCAGACATTCCATGTATTATAGTGTCACCGTTTAGCTGGCTGGATTGTTTTATATATATATTGTCATTGAAAGTTTTTTAATGCTTTTGCAAATGTGTTGTATATAGAGTTTTGTCCCTGCGGGTATTTAAGGTGAAAGTGGCCGTTTTCATGTGGGGGGAGTGTAATCTTTACTGGGTGGTTGTATGTTATGTGTGTGTATGTATATGTATATATATATATGTATTGTATGTGGATATATATGTAATATATATAAATAAATATATATATATAAATATATATTATATATATATATATATATATATTTATGTGTGTATGTCTATGTCTATATTGACCACATTTTTCATGTGAAGCCAGAACGTACAAGCGGTGTTTTGATTGGTGTCAGCAGCCAGTTCTGTCATTATATATGTGTCTTCTTTCTTCAGAACTGTGTAAATTTCACAGTTGATATTTGTTCACTGCGTGTATCTTGTTACATAATTGATTTATGTACCCATATATTTTTGTACCTGAGTTTTAAATAAAATATAAAAAAAAAAATTTCGGTCACCATGAGGTGTGCTAAACAAAACACGGGTATGATCCCTCGGCTAGTCGCAGTGTTGGTATTGATTAAATACCACTTGCTCGTGGTTACAATCATATATATATATATATATATATATATATATATATATATATATATATATATATATATATTATATATATATATATATTATATATATATATATATATATATATAAGATGCTCCCCAGCCTTTGCCTTAATCGAAATTTCTCGAAGGGTCTAAATAGCATCGCATTTTAATACACAATTATTATGTTATTCATTTATATATTCTACATTTAGAGAATTATGCCAAAAAAAATCCACTCTGCGGCTGGGCGAAGTTCGTTGCTAAATGACCTAATTAATTTTCTTTTTGTATTCCACCTTGCTTTACCATTTTTACACACTTTTATAATTAAAATTCTCATAGACTAGGGTTGGTATAATGATAGGATACATTATATACTCACATAATTCATGTGGAAATTTTTTGCATAGTTACCTAAATGTAGAACATAAAAATGAATAATATAATAATTGCGTAATAAAATGTGATGCTATTTGGACCCTTCGAGAAATTTTGAGTGAGGGGGGGGGGAGGCAGAACAGCCGATGGAGTGATGCAGCAGAGAAGCCGCCATGTTGAATTTAATGTGTGAACACGGGTCTGAACTGCGCAATGTAATAAGGTGTTCTCGAAGGTCAGTTGGTGTTTATTGGCCTTAATCCGTAGTTTAGAAATTGCTGTCACGTTGCTGCTGAAGAATAAGGATAAATAGTGTGGAAAACCTATACAATTTGGCAACAAGGACAGAAAAATAGGGGACGCCACTTGTAATTTGTGAACACTGGCTGTTGGGAAAATTCTGCTAATAATTTGGCATCTTCTGAGCAAAATTTGGAGGTTTTGGCCTGAATCTGTAGTTAGGAACCTGTGTTAATGTCCACTGCTGAAGAATTGAGACAGGAAATTTGTGGGACATCAAGAATTACATGTGGATGACAAAAGATAAGAGATACAAACAACACTCACAGGGAAGTGCACCATTAATCCTTGTATTTAGATTTCTAGCTGGCCAGTGTAGGGTCTAGGTGTCAGGTATTGTGGTGTGATCCATCTTCAGTAATTAAATGGTAAGTGGTAATACAAATTTCTTTTGTGTACCCAGCGAGCTCAGTCATGCACAGTACACAACGTAAATTTACCAGAGTAACTGTTTTTAATATTATTGTGGAAAATTTACTAAAATTTTCCTATAATTTGTATGTGTATGTGAAGTGTTATTATAATATAATGTAAATATGAAGTATTATTGGTAGTAACAAATTACCGAACTTCTTGTGAGGAGGGGAAGAAGTGCTTCCAAATGAGGTGGGGAAGAGGGGTTGGGTAGATGGCAAGGGGCAGTGTTGACACGGGTGTGGAAAGCTGACTGTTGGTCGTCTCGGCTCTTTATTTGAACCAAGAGGGAGAGGTCATCAAAGGAAAACTTAATCTGAGTGATTATGGCCCAGGTGGAATTTGGAAATCAGCCGAATCTTCAAATGAAATTTACTAAGTTGTAATAGAAGCGGTATCGCCAGAAATTGATGAAGTTCACACCACATGTAATGTACGCTTCCCAGTGTATTAAGTCTCACTACAGGTATGTTAATTTATATTGGCCAATATGAAATGCCTTCCGAAAGAGAGGCGTTAGGATACGACACCAAAATTTTAACTTGGTGAGTAATATTGAAATGTCCTTTATACTTTTCCAATCATGTAATTGATTTGAATTTATATAAAATTACACAAGCAAATTACACAGGTCAAGTAATTGATATTACTGAATATATACAGTCAGTGTTATAGGCATATTTTTTTTCAAATAGTTTTAAGAACTATATGTTCTAATAATAATTTAAGGTTAAGCCATGAGACCTAATGACCTGTGAAGGTGGGCACGAAGGAGGGATATTATTGTGACCTGGTGTCCTTAAAGTCCCACTTGACTCTCAGGTACATCACTATCAGTAAGTGCAAACTGTTTGATGCACCAAAGTTTGTTCACAGTTATAGGGGTGAAATATTAATTCAGGACATTGTCTGTAAAATTTACCCACCTGATTTCTCACAATTATAATTATTAATTTAATTTCAGGTCTAGCTTTATGTAAGAGTGGTGAAGAAGTAGGCATCGAGGGAGTTACAGTACAGTGACCCGCTGTGACTTAAATCCCACTTATCTGACCCAGTTACTTGTACCTAATAATTTAGGTAATGTCCTGTAAACCTCATGCCTGTAATTTGCTCACATAGTAATAATAATTCATAAACCTTTGGGCCTAACACGGTTGGATATGTAATCAGTGAAAATTTAATTTAATTTAATGATTTGATTGAAAGTAATGGATTGCTGGGTTTACATATAATTGACATTAATTAATTAATGGTGTTTGTGTAATTTGCCTGTAATTTGCTCACATAGTAATAATAATTCATAAACCTTTGGGCCTAACACGGTTGGATATGTAATCAGTGAAAATTTAATTTAATTTAATGATTTGATTGAAAGTAATGGATTGCTGGGTTTACATATAATTGACATTAATTAATTAATGGTGTTTGTGTAATGGATTATAGTTGGCACAATTAATTGGATTTGCATGCTCAGAATCCTTGGCTTCATATATAGAAGTATACATAATGGAAGTCCTCAGGTTGTTCTTCAACTCTATATATCCTTGGTTAGGCCTTATTTAGATTGTGCTGCACAGTTCTAGTCACCGTATTACAGAATGGATATAAATGCTCTGGAAAACGTACAGAGGAGGATGACAAAGTTGATCCCATGTATCAGAAATCTTCCCTATGAGGATAGACTGAGGACCCTGAATCTGCACTCTCTAGATAGGCGTAGAATTAGGGGAGATATGACTGAGGTGTATAAATGGAAAACAGTAATAAATAAAAGGGATGTAAATAGTGTGCTGAAAATTTCCAGCCAAGACAGAACTCGCAGCAATGTTTTCAAGTTTGAAAAATTCAGATTCAGGAAGGATATAGGAAAGCACTGGTTTGGTAATAGAGTTGTGGGTGAGTGGAACAAACTCCCGAGTACCGTTATAGAAGCTAAAACGTTGTGTAGTTTTAAAAATAGGTTAGATAAATACAGGAGTGGGTGTGGGTGGGTGTAAGTTGGACCTGACTAGCTTGTGCTACTAGGTCAGATGCCGTGCTCCTTCCTTAAGTGGAAATGACCTATGGTAATAGGGGGCAAAGTAGGTTAGACCTAGTAAATATTGTGATTAATTTAAGAACTCCAGAACACAATTACCACAATTTGCAGCAATTTGGGATCAAATTAAAAAGCACTCTTAAGTCCTTGAGTAATAGGTTCAATTTGGGTAAATCAGACTGGATATCAAGTGGTGTCTTACAGAATGAATTCAGCTACAGGACTACAAAATGGTTGTTTAATAAATGCCACAAAGGATATTTTTTCTCTGGAGGAAATAATACTGAGTCTACAAGAATTAATTGTTCAATTACAGACCAGCCAGCCAAATAATTCAAAGAATATAACACCCACCAACCTGGGACTATAGACCTATATCTTTACTTGAAGTCACTGGAAAAGTTCTTGAGAAAGTCATTTCCAACAGATTGAATTACTATATGGAGTTTAATCACTTGTTTACTGAAAAACAATTTGACTTTAGAACACATAGAGGTACCAATCATGCAATAAATGTTATTTTTGACACTGTAGCAAGTCTAAAACAGCAGGGCAATCTTGCCTTAATTGCCACCAGAGATGTTCATAAAGCTTTTGATAGCTTATGGCATGATGGCCTTATATACAAACTCATTGACCTACCAGACCATAACTGGACTTTTCTCAGAGTAATTTATAACTTCTTAACTCAAAGAAAAATCATTCCCACCTTTCATGGCAAGTCGACAGAACCTTTTATACCGACGGCTGGTGTCCCACAAGGTTCTTGTCTCAGTCCACTTCTGTTTAACATTTATGTGAATGACCTTCCTCAACCAGAGTTTAATGACACAATTGTGACACAGTTTGCAGATGATGTTATTCATGTCGTCTCATCAACTCCAGTAACAGGAAAATATAAGTATGAGAGAGTCATAGAAAAAATGAATATTGAACTTCGTCGAACATCTAATTGGGAGAAGAAATGGAGAATTACGACTAATCCTGACAAGGTCTTTGTTAGCACGATAGGATGTTTTGCATCAACCATCGAAGATAAAGGGGGTATCTCCATCAGAGGTACACCTGTAGCCATTAGAAACCCTAACAAGATCTTGGGATATGAAATAGACAGGCTGCTCCACTCAACATCTCATGTAACTAAAAAGATCAACACAGCCAAAGTCGGTCTTAGCAGACTCTTTCGATTCAATCAAGCCCCTCAACATGTCAAAAAACATCTGTACAAAATGATAATAAGACCTATACTTGAATACCCTTGTGTCCCAATGTCATTAACAACAAAGACCAACATGCTACGGTTACAAAGGGTCCAGAATAGAGCTCTTCGCTTTATTACCGATACCAGGAGGAGAGACAGAGTTAAAATGGCAGATTTACACACACAACAAGACATTACTGCCATAAATGTACGCCTTGATACTCTAAAAAAGAAACAACTTTATACAATGCAAGAACTATACATGCCAGATAGAGAACATCCTATACAAGTGATAAATACCACCGATTACACCATCAATACTCCGCTCAAAAGGACTCAAAGAATGACTCTCCCACAGAGGGTTCGTCGTTTTATTCATAAAGATGATTACCCTCGACCCATGATTTTGAGTAACTTACCTGATGAAGAAGATTGGGTACCACCAGAACCCTTCTATGTATAGTGAGAAAATCATCGCCCCCAATTAGGGAGACATCTTAAATAACTTTCTAATGTAAAATTATGCTATTGACTATTGTTGGACACCACCATTAAGAAGCTATTGTCACGAGCTTATAAACCGGCCAGAAAATTATTGCCTTTCTTGTTGTATAAATATCCGTTGTGCAATCGCGAAAAAAAAAAAAAAAAAAAAAAAAAAAAAAAAAAAAAAAAAGCAATTGCAACTTGTATAATTACTACCAATTCAGAGTCATGTACTTATATACCTATTATATCTATGTGACTCTGATGGGTTAGTATTATACCCCTTAAAGAATATATTATCAATTTACATACAATTTTTAACTTACACCAAAGTGGTTGGGCCACTTACCTTTTATATCCTACCTCTCCCCCCCTCCAACCCTTTTCCAATATTTCCATCCTTACCCATCCTTCTTCCTTACCCATCTTACCAAAGCTCTGGTCATTAGAACTCGAACACTTGATGACTAAGTTGTATCTGTCAACTTTCACAAATGGAAAAATTATGCTAATGTTAATAATCCTCATAATTCTTCCCATAAAAAGGGTTGCATAGGCACATGTCAAGTGGCAGAATTCATAAATAAAGGTTCTCCACATCAAATTAAGAGGAATAATACCTTAAAGTGAGTGGCTTAGTTAATAATGGGCAAGTCAAGCAAAAGAGGGATTGTCTACTTTGCAAAGGTACTAATTTCTCCAAGAATTGTAATGCTTATGATTCATGGGATGTTAAGGTGGAAAGATTAAAAGAACTTGACAGATATATCAGATGTTTAGGCAGTCATATTGTAAAGGATTGTTATGACAAACTGAATAATTGTTATCATTGCCACATATGAAGGCTTAATGTGGTAATATATTGGGCTTAACCTGGGATACTGAGAGAGTTTTGTTATTGTTAAAACATAATAATTATATTATCCCAAAAATTAAAAAAGAGTCTTGCTGAATTTTTAAATGCTACACCCATAGATTTAGTTCCCCCCCTTCAATAATTACAATAGGGGGAAAATTTGTTATTACGGAAGCAGGAAATTTAAGGGGCTTGGGTGAAATCACCTAAAAAATTTTTTAAAAAAGTGAAGAATTAATAGGTGATTATGTAAAAATACCCTGCTGAATTCCCACATAATGTAGCAAGTCAAAATGTGATAATACATTTCACATTTTTTTCGATGCTTCAAAATGCATTGGAGCAGTTCCATTTATTTTAATAGGGTTTTTTCCCTTACCCAAAAATTAAAGTGATATTGTAGTGTTAAAATTTTAAACAAAATTAAAATTTTATATAAATTTTTTACACCCCTTTAAATAATGGATTCGAGGTTGCAAAAACAAATCTATGGAGATGAAATTAATTTTTTTTAAAAGGAAATTTTTTAAAAGGTTCAATAAAGATAAATCGGGGCTTTATTTAGATTAATTAGTGAAAGGTCGTTTCAAAATGTTTTAAAGGGGACATGCTGAAGACTCTATTTACTGCCCAAAAACCCCCTCATCTGACAATTTTATTGTTTTTAAAAGCCCCTAAAAAGTAAATTTATGTGGGGACAAGATACTTTAAATTGTATTAGGGAAACTTTCTAGATTCCACAAGGATGACAAAGTGTTAAAATGTGAGTTAAATCTTGTATAATATGCCACTGTGGATGCCAGAACCTGTATATACCCAGATCCTCCACTATTTCCAAGGGAACGTTTACAAATTGTTATAAACCATTTGATGTAACAGATGTGGTCTAATTATTTCAACAGGTAATTCAGGTAATTGAAAGTGTATGTATGTTTATTTAATTGCAAGGCTACTAAGGCAGTTCATTTAGAAGTGTCTCATGACTTGTCTGCAGAACAGTTTATACAGCTGTTTCGGAAATTTGCAGCTAGGAGATCCTATCCGAGATTGATGATTTCAGATAATGCCACTAATTTTGTAGCGGGTGCCCAATATTTGATGGAATTAAAGGAGAATAATGATGTACAATATCTGTTGACCCAGTGAGGATGTGTCTGGAAATTTATTGCTCCCGGAGCTCTTTGGCAGGATGGGTTTTATGATAGTGAGAGGTACAGTAAAAAGGTGTCTATGGAAGGTACTACACAGGATAAGAATTAGTTTGGAAGAATTCCGTACTATATTAGTGGAGGCGGAAAATCGTATATATAATCGTCCATTCTTATATATTAGTGATACTCCTGATGTAGACATATTAACACCTCACTTAATATGTGGACGAAAACTGGAAGCTGTACCTATTTATAGAGATAATCCTGAAGAAATTGACGAAGATTATAATATTGTAGCATTGTTAAGTAATAAATTTAAGATGTTAAATAAAGTAATTAATCATCGGTCCAATGTCAATACCTTGCCTCTGGGCAAGGTATTAACATTATAACCAGACACACAAGGTGCTGTCAGGAATGTCAAGGTGTTGTGTCGTGGTCAGGAAAGTTTGCGTATCATTAATAAATTAATTCCATTGGAATTAAATGTTGCCCAACCAAATGTAAATGATAATCTAAGGGAAAGTTACACGAGTAAAACTGAAGATAGCGCCGACCAAGGAATTCAAGAGGAAGATATGGTAATAAGGCCTACTAGGAGAACATCCACTCAAGCTAGAGTTGGTTGGAATCGTCTCATAGAGGAAGAAGCAATTTAAGTCGTTTATCAACGACCATACCCCAGCAGCAGTGTGGAAATTTTTTCACATAATTTCCTAAATGTAGAACATATAAATGAATAAAATAACTGCATTTTAAAATGTGATGCTATGTGGACCCTTCAAGAAATTTCGAGTGAGGGGGGGAGGCAGAACAGCTTGGGGAGTGATGCAGAAGAGAGGACACCATATTGAATTTAATATGTGAGCACTGGTCTGAAATGTGCAATGTAGTCAGGCGTTCTCGAAGATCATTTGGTGTATATCGGCCTCAATCGGTAATTTAGAAATTGCTGACACATTCCTGCTGAAGAATTGGGACAATGTGGAAAACCTTTACAATTCAGCAACAAGTACAGAAAAATAGGGGGTAATTTGTAGGCACTGGTTGTCTCGGAAACTCTGTTAATAATTCGGTGTCTTCTGAGCCAAACTGGGGGGTTTTGGCCTAAATTTGTAATTAGGAACCTGTGTTAATATCCCCTGCTGAAGAATTGAGACAGAAAATTTGTGGGACCTCAAGAATTACATGTGGATGGCGGAAGATGATGGATACAAACATCACTCACAGGGATGTGCACCATCAGTCAGTCCTTGCATTTAGATATCTAGCTCACCAGTGAAGGGTCTAGGTGTCAAGCAGGTGTTGTAGTGCGATCCATCTACAGTAATTGGATGGTAATTGGTAATACGATGGTAGTTGGTAATATGTACCCAGCAAGCCCAATTTACAGTCCATAACGTTAATTTACCAGAGTACCTGGTTTTATATTATGATTATTAATTTAATGTCAGGTCTAGCTTTTTCTGAGAGTGGTGAAGAAGTGGGCATTAAGAGAGTTACAGTTCAGCTACCTGCTGTGACTTAAGTCCCGCTTATCTCACCCAAATTACTTGCATGTAATAATTCAGGTAATGCTCCGTAAACCTCATGCAGGTAATTTGCTCACATAATGAAAATTCATAATAATTCATTTTGTAACCAATCTCTGCATCTAATTACATCATTATCTGTAGATGAATGGTTCAGAGAACCGACATGTTGATAAATTAGACACATGTGCAACTCTTGGGTATCTTTATTGAGGAAACGTTTCGCCACACAGTGGCTTCATCAGTCCATACATAGGAGAAACTTGAAGAACAGGAGGAGAATGAGGTAATCAGTCCCTCAACCTTGAGTCGATGTGTTCAGTCCATCAATCTTGAGTAGAATACGGCATATGAGCGGAGAAGCAGCTTATAAACCGTATGGTAGGAGAGGTGCAGCAGTCATAGGCGGTGTCACATTTGTTCAATGTGGAAGTAGGTTGTGCCCAAGAATTAGGCAAGCGAAGAATTCCTAAGTATTAAGATCCCAAGAAGTTGCAGTGTCTGACAGGTTTGTAGATGAATGGTTCAGAGAACCGACATGTTGATAAATTAGACACATGTGCAACTCTTGGGTATCTTTATTGAGGAAACGTTTCCTCAATAAAGATACCCAAGAGTTGCACATGTGTCTAATTTATCAACATCATTATCTAAATATAGCCCTGATTAATCTATTATTGAACTTTTTACAAATTTTCCTTTTAGCAACAATTTAATCTCATCCTCGCGACGAGAAACACAACTGGATTTTCATCACCAGGTATATGACCAAATATCAACAAATGCCTACCCAAACTCTTATATTTCTCATGCTTTTGATTAATTTCAGCGACTCTGTTACCATTACGAATCCAGTGTAAGGACACCTCATTATCAGACCAAATCACAGTATTGCTAATATTTATCTCCAGCAATTTATCTATTATAGATTTAGCTAATTTGACACCTATGTAAATGGATACTAATTCAAACTGAGGCAATGTACGTGCTTTAATTGGCGCCACTTTAGCCTTAGACATAACAAAAGAAATAGAATTACTACACTGAATATAAGTGACTGCTCCATAAGCCAATTCTGAAGCATCGCAGAAGTGTGTAATATATTATCACCGTCTTGTCTTGCTACATAATTTGGGAATTCCAACAGTGGTATCTTTACATAATTATCTATTAATTCTTCCCACATTTATTAAATTCTTTACGCAGAGCTTCATCCCAAGCACCTCTAAGTCTCCATGCACCTTTAATTAACAATTTTCCTCTTATTGGAAGAGGTGACACTAAGCCTAGTGGGTCGAAGCATTTGAAAACTTCAGCAAGCAAGAGTCTTAATCCATTTATTAAACATAACAAAATTACTAGATTATAACAGTAACAAACATTTACTGCTCCATTT
Organism: Cherax quadricarinatus; assembly: GCF_026875155.1. NCBI lineage: Eukaryota > Metazoa > Arthropoda > Malacostraca > Decapoda > Parastacidae > Cherax > Cherax quadricarinatus. The sequence goes on from NC_069419.1 coordinate 40,590,051, forward strand.
ATTTATTAATTATTAGAGCAAGGAAGCTTACATGGCATATATTACGTGGCCTCCTGCTGTTTTTAGTAGCGTGACACCACATTTCCTTACCATACCGTTTACAAATAAAGTATAATAATCACTCTCTGTTAAAAGATCTATTGGTCCCACCAATTCATTATTTACACAACAGGGTGCCAAGTCTACACAGTTTTGTGAAATCCTTTCAGTAGCTTCACTAAGCCCAATTGTAGAGATTTTCTGTAAGAGTCTATCTGCTATAACTGTATTGATACGTTTTTTCTCAATGCCCAGGTCGACATTTATATACAAAGAGTCGTACAACTGGGCCCTTTTATCTGACAGAAAACCAGATAATTTTAAATTTGTAGGATCCCCCATTTGCACTTTCATACCATTAATGTAATTACGTTTTATGAATGTGCGTTGAGATCCCTGGTCCAATAATTCAGTTACATTTTTTTTATTTAAGCCTTTTATCCTGAATTTTTACATTCACCCCGGGTAAGGCCACTTCAGCTCTGCCATTATTATTAATATTAGCTGCATTTTTTACATTAGTAACTGCTGTTTCAGTGTTAACATAATTATCATCATGACTGTCATTATCATCATAATTATTATCATTATACAAACTCTTACACATTACTACATGATGCCTTCCTTTGTGGCACTGATAGAAATTATTCAGTTTAACATAACAATCCTTTACATTATGACTACTTAAACATCTGATACATCTGTCAAGTTCTTCTAATCTTTCCACCTTAACGTCCCATGAATCATAAGTATTGCAATTCTTGGAAATAAGACAATCCCTCTTTTGCTTGACTTGCATAATATTAACTAAGCCACTCCCACTAAGGTACTTATTCCTCTTAATTAATTTGATGAGGAGGACCATTATTCTTGGTTCCCGCCACTTGATATGTGCCTATGCAACCCTTTTTATGGGATGAATTATGATGATTATTAACATTAGGATATTTTTTCTATTTGTGAGACCTGACAGATACATCATAGTCATCAAGTGTTCCATTCCTAGAATTATTTGGTTGGCTTGTCTGTAATTGAACAATTAATTCTTGTAGACCTAATCTTATTTCCTCCAGATAAAAATAATCTTTGTGGTATTAGACAACCACTCTATAGTACTGCAGCTCAATTTATTCCATAAAATACCACTTAATATCCAGTCTGATTCATCCAAATCAAACCTATTACTCAAGGGCTTAAGAGTGCTTTCTAATTTGACCCTAAATTGTTGCAAATTGTGGTAATTGTGTTTTGGAGTTCTTAAATTAATCACAATCTTTACTAGATCTAACCTACTTTGCTCCCTATTACCATAGGTCACCTCTAACAAGTCGACTGCCCCCAGGTAACTGGAGGCAGTTGACATGTTAGTCAGGGCATCAAGGCATAAGCATCGCTTTTGACCTGCCCTTTGAGATAAAATAATTTTGTGACATCTGCTAGGTCATTCCTCACACGTACAGCAGCCTTAAATGCTGACCAGAATTCCTCCCAGTTGTCTCCTGGATTAAATGTTGGTAGATTTAACTCTGGGAGTTTGGGTAAAGATCAGGCATTTACATTACTAGATTGCTCAAAGGCAGTATTTACACGTTAATTTATTTAACACTTCACTCTCACATTATAGTATTTTCTCTTTTAGTTCATTTCCTTCATATTCTTTGTAACACAGTTTATATAACACACCTATTTTCTAACGATTCCAAATATAATTCTAAATTAACCTCATTTACAGTTTCTTCTTCCACCAATTCCAGTCATTTATTATAAGCTCAGGTCACATGTCATTTTTTGCATTTAATGATGCTTCTATAGCTTTAATTCCCATGGACCTTCCATTCATATTAATTACATTACTCTCATCCACCGCTCCTTTATGTATTAGACTCAATTAATGAACACTGGTTGCACAAATAATACATGAGACACTGGTATAATTACTATAATATGCACCAAATATCCTAGTCAAATATTTCCTGGCTTAGAAAATTAATTATAATTATTATAATATGCAGCAAATATCCTAGCCAAACATTTCCGGGCTTAACAAAATGATTATAATTATAATATGAACCAAATATCCTAGCCAAATATTTCCTGGTTTAGCAAAATAATTATAATTATTTTTCTTATTATTACAATCAGAAAGAAGACAATTATAATTCCTAGCCCTAACTGGGCTTAGCAGATTAACAATTATAGCAATTATAGTCCTAGCCTCACTGGGCTTAGTAATTAATTTATATAGTTACACAAATCCATTAATATTACAGATGTATAAGCAATACAATTCCAGCCCCACTGGGCATGCAAATCCAATTAGTTGTGGCAACTATAATCCATTACACAAACACCATTAATTAATTTATTTTCAATTATATGTGAACCCAACAATCCATATCTTTCACACAAATCATTAAATTAAATTAAAATTTCCCTAATTACATATCCGAGTTTGTCAGGACCAGGCTTATTTGAATTATTACTATTATCATGTTAGCAAATTACCTGCGTGAGGTTTACAGGGTATTACCTGAATTATTACAGGCAAGTAATTTGGGTGAAATAAGTGGGACTTGAGTCACAATAGGTCACAAAACTTTAACTCCCTCGATGCCCACTTCTTAACCACTCTCACAGAAAGCTAGACCTGACATTAAATTGATAATTACAATATTAAAAATTGATACAAATAATGTGGACTGTATAAAATTAGGCTTGCTGGATACACAAAAGAAATTCGTATTACACTGGCCAGTTAGAGATCTAAATGCAAGGACTAATGATGCACTTCTCTGTGAGTGATGGTCGTATCCATTATCTTCCGCCATATGCACGTAATTCTTAAGGTCCCGCAAATTTCCTGTCCCAGTTCTTCAGCAGGGGACACTAACATGGGTTCCAATTACAAATTCAGGCCGAAACCTCATAATTTGGCGCGGAAGACAGGGAAATATTAGCAGAGCTTCCGCAACAACCATTGCTCACAAATTAC
>NC_069419.1:40603081-40783081 GCF_026875155.1 Cherax quadricarinatus
TAGAGCTAACACGCACCACATGTTGACTCACCCTGGCCCACGGGTTCAACCCAAACAAACCACTTTAATCAATACTGGATCATCTTAGCAAAGAGGATCAAAGAGGAAGAGCGCTTATGATATACATTTGCGATAATAAAATTTAAATATTTCACAATTTTTAGGTCTCAGGCAATAAGAAAAAAAATGTAGAATTCGAAGAATATACATAATTCAATAGATTCTTATTAGGTAGGCAGCCTCATGTTCTTTACGTGTCCTTGAGCTTAATTATATTGCAGCATCGTAGTTATACGCTGCTAGGATGTAGGAAGGTCTCCATAACACAGCACTATAACTTCGCTTGGTTATAACAACTCAAGAGAAAAAGTAAATTGTAGACAAGAGACTGGCAGTAACACCATCGATATTGAACATCTGAAGTGCACACTGTAGGCAACAACTCTCGTAGCTACACCGTTTTTGCAGTCTTTGAGAATAGCACCATTTAATAAGCATAAATTTCAGACGCACCTGAAATCACACTCTAATACTAAATAATACCACACCCCAAGTACTCTGTAGAACTAATTGGTGCCTCAACCCCAGATACTCGAAAATACATTACCAGCTAAACTCTGTAGTCCTCTCTGTTGGTTAGTTGATTAATGGAGTTTAAAGCCTATCGACTACACAAAGATCATCAAGACTGCATGTCGCCTGTGCTCTACAAGTCAAGAATACTTTAATTCCTAAAATAAAAATGAGATTAAACTCTCGCTACATATACAATGAGAGACATACACCTTAATGTGTATATATCCTTGTCTGTTTTCTCCTGGAAACCACAGCTTATTGCCTACTGTCTCGTAGCATCTACTCGTACGTAATTGTTACTGTGTATGGTGACAAAATATATAAAGTTTCTTTATCTGGGGAAACAGTAGTAAATAACCCAATACACCACAGATTACATTCAAAAACTTCTTTTACACCTCTATCGTTCTCTACAATCATTCACAACGTCTGGAGAATGGTTGCATCCGTCAGTTGTCACTCGTTGTATTGACATGTAGGGGTGGGAGGCGGCGCTTCATGATCAATACACCGTCTACTGCCCTCTAGTCATGGGATCCTCCTCGTGTCCAAATATTCATTCATTCATCACTTGTGAGTGGGTACTGTGATCCCATTCATTGTAAGTGACTGTGAAGTCTTCTCGTATCCTCTTATTTATTCATGTACAACTTATTTGGGGAGCTTCTTGTCAGTCTAACAGGTATCTGGAGTTTACCTGGAGGGTTTCGGGGGTCAACGCTCCCGAGGCTCGGTCTGAGACCAGGCCTAATAGAGGATCAGGGTCTGATCAACCAGGCTGTTACTGCTGGCCGCACGCAAACTGACGTACAAACCACAGCCGGTTGGTCAGGTACTGATTTACGTGCCTGTCCAGCGCATTCTTGAAGACAGCCAGGGGTCTATTGGTAATCCCCCTTGTGTATGCTGGGAGGCAGTTGAACAGTCTTCGGCCCAGGACACTTATTGTGTTGTCTCTCAGTGTACTCATGGCGCCCCTGCTTTTCATCGGAGGAATGTTGCATCTCCTGCCGAATCTTTTGCTTTCATAGGGAGTGATTTTCGTGAGCAGGTTTGGTATCAATCCCTCCAGGACCTTCCAAGTGTATGTTATCATGTATCTCCCTCGCCTGTGTACCATGGAATACAGATCAAGGACCTTCAACCGTTCCCAGTAATTTAAGTGCCTTATTGTACTTAAGTGTGGCGTGAAATTTCTTTGTGCGCTCTCCAGGTCTGCAATGTCTCCAGCCTGGAAGGGGGCCATTAGTGTACAGCAGTATTCCAGCCTAGAGAGAACAAGCGATTTGAAGAGGATCATCATGGGCTTGGCGTCCCTAGTTTTGAAGGTTTTCATTATCCATCCTATCATTTTCCTAGCAGATGAGGTAGATGCATTGTTGTGGTCTTTGAAGGTGAGATCCTCTGACATTATCACTCCCAGGTCCTTCACATTTCTTTTTCGCTCTATTGTATGGTTAGAATTTGTCGTATACCCTGACACATATTTTATTTCTGCAAGTTTCCCATATCTGAGTAGTTCAAATTTCTCCTCGTTGAACTTCATATTGTTTTGAGAGGCCCATTGAAGATTTGTTTTATGTCCCCTTGGAATCTTGAGGTGTCTTCGATGGAGGTCACTGCCATGGCAATTCAGGTGTCATCCGCAAAGGAAGACACGGAATTATGGCTTACATCTCTATGTCCGAAATGAGGATGAGGAATAGAATGGGAGCAAGTACTGTGCCACTAGGAACAGAGCTTTTCACCGTGGCTGCCTGGGACTTTACTCTGTTTACTATTACTATTTGTGTTCTATTTGTTATAGATCCATCTACCAACTTTTCCTTTTATTTCTTTATCGTGCATTTTGTGTGCTATTACACCATGGTCACACTTGTCGAGAGCTTTTGCAAAGTCTGTGTACAGTACATGTGTATTTTGTTTATCCTCAACAGCATCCAGGACCTTGTCACAGTGGTCCAGTAGCTGGGACAGGCAGGAGCAACCTGCTCTAAATCCTTGTTGCCCTGGGTTGTGTAACTGAAGGGTATCTAGGTGGTAGGCGATCTTGCTTCTTAGAACCCTCTCAAAGATTTTTATGATATGGGATGTTAGTGCTATCGGTCTGTAGTTCTTTACAATTGGTTTACTGCCACCTTTGTGGAGTGGGGCTATGTCTGTTGTTTTTAGTGTGTGTGGGATAACCCCTGTGTCCATGCTCCCTCTCCATAGGGGCTTATTACAATTCTTGATGAACACGGAGTTCTATGAGTCTGGGCCTGGGGCAGAGTGCCTGGGCATGTCATTTATAGCCTTTTCAGAGTCTTGTGGAGTTAAGATAACATCCGAGATTTTTGAGATGTCCCGATTTTGGGTTTAGTTCATAAAGAATTCACTTGGATTGTAGACCTTTAGTCTGGGCAGCGACTCGCTGAACACTGAGTCGTATTGGGACTTCAATATCTCACTCATTTCCTGGCTGTCATCTGTGTATGTCCCATCCTGCCTAAGCAGGGGCCCAGTACTTAATGTTGTTTTTCCTTTAAATTTGGCATATGAGAAGTATTTTTTTTTCCTTTTTCCTTTATGGCTTTTAGTTTTTTCCTGGATTCTTTTTCTCCGTAAGTTTCCTTCAGTTGAGTTCAATATTTGAAATTTCATTGACCAGTGCCTCCCGTCGAAATTTAGTTTATTTTGGGCCCCCCTTCTCGCAGCCTTTTGTGGCTCTTTGCCTTCGCCCTTTTATGGGGACTTTCTCTCTCTTTCTATTTTTAACATCTCTCTTTTTTTTAAAGGGAAAATGTTCTTGAGCAGATCTAAAGAACCAGAGTTCATTTTTTTAGGAAATGTTCGGATCCTTTGTTGTTTAGGATATTTTCCCCACCCGTTTTTTCTTTGGACAGGGTTTGACTTAAACCCATTGTATACTTTTGTTTTTAAAAATTTTGAATTTTAGGGGGAACCCCTTTATGATTTAATCACATTTGGGGGTTTTGACCCTGGAAAACATGTTGTACCCTATTATGTTGTGATATGATGAAATGTCTTTGTTTAGGGTTTTTAAAATTACGTATCAGTTTCGTCTTTTGTTAGTGAAAAAAAATGTCCAGTGTATTTTCTATGTTTTAGGCTTAAAATTTATTTGCTTTTTTAAAGGGGGAAATTTGGGCGGATTTAATAGCCCGTGTGTGGTTTGAATTTTCATATGAGTCCCCTCCTGGGTGATCTCTGACCTTACTTCAGGTCAAAATTTAAATTTGGAAAATTTCCTGAAGAGAATTTTGCTTGGTTTTGGGGGAAATTTTGGGAAAGGGGAAATGTAAAAAAAAAGAAATTAAAATGAACATGGGAAAAGAGAAAGGGTGTGAGGATAAAAAAAGGGGGTTTGAAAAAACGGGAAATATCAAAATTGGAGGGGGGGGATTGGAGGAGTAAATGTTTTCTAAATTTGGGAGGGGACTTGTCCAGCAAAATGGGTTTTTTTAAAAAGGCGGGTGAATCGTAAAATTGGGGGGGGAAAAAATGATGACGGGGAAAAAACTAAGGAGCTGGGGAAAAAAAAAAGAACTTTTATCCAGGGAAAGAAAAAGGGGGGGAAATGTACAGAGTATATTTAATCCCCAACGTTTCTTACAGGGGTGTGAAAGCGGGGTTTGGTTTAAATGTTCAAAAAGGGAAAGGAAGGTGGAGGGCCAGTGGAGCTGCCCTTTTGAAAAGAGGCCATTTTGTGGTTTGGAATAAAATACAGGAATCCATAGTTGGGGAGATTAGGAGGTGAGGGGCTTCTAAAAGTATTATTGAGGGTTGGAAAGGGGTTATTGAGGGGGTTTTGAACATTCGAGAGAAGGGAAAACAAACTAAAAATGATTTTGGAGGGCCAAAATAAATCTTTTTTAAAGGGGGGGAAGGAAGGTGGGGTAGGGGGTCGTCCTGGGAAAAGGGCCCGTAAGGGGGGGGTAAAGGGGTTTTGCTACCGAAGGGCTTGGCTTCTAGCAAGCGTGCGTGGTGTTTTGGGAAATTTTGGAAAATTAGTTGGATGAGGGTTTCAGGAAACCTGTTAGCCGGAAAGGTGAGTCCTGGAGGCGAGAATTACATTTCTGCGCTCTAAAGGAAGGGTTTGTATTTTTGAAATTTTTTTTTCAACTATAATGAAAGGCCCCCCCCTCGGGGAAGGGACAGTCACCCGCACCAAAGGGAAAAAGGGCCCCGAGGGTGTTTTTTAAAAAAAAAAACAGAAAGAAAGAACCACCAGCATTAATTTGAAGTATAAAGAAACCCCCCACAATTTACTCATCGGGTTAAAAAAAAAATCTTACTATTGCATCCCCCCAGAGGCGGTGGGCTCCCAGCGTATAATCCTCCACATTTTTTTTCACGTTTACCTAAAAACTAAATTTCCCTTCCCGGGCATTAAAATTTTTTGGGACCCCGTTTAAACCAAAAACAGTAGCCCGGGACCCCAAGGTTGACTAACTGTTTAACAAACCCGTACATTCCTACGATAACTCCAATTTGGATTTTGACTACTGATGGGTTTCTGCTTGATGAGACTATGATTATGGTGTTTGTGGAGATACAGCAACAGGGGCCTCGGGAAGGGATTAAATTTTTGACATTTTGACCATCCGCGGGTTTTGTTTACCCCAACAGCTGGTCGATATCTGGGCCTTTGTGCGAAAAAAGAACGCACACCCGCGCGTTCACCGCACGCACCACCCCCACCCACACACACACACACACCACACCCAAAACACACACACAAACACAAAAAAAAACCCCCCAAAAAACACCCCCAAAACCACCCCAAAAAGTCCCCCCCCCAAAAATTTAATCACCAATTTTCCCAAAAAATAAGGGCAAAGGGGCCAAAAAAATTGGGGAAAGGGGCAAAATTGGGGCCCCCTTTTTTTAAAAAAAAAGGGGGAGCAGGCAAAAAAAAAAAGGCGGGAGGTTTTTAAATTTTTAAAAATAAAGGGGGAAAAAAAATTTAAAAAGGTTTTGGGGAAAAGGAAAATTTCCCTTTTCCCAATCCACGATTTTAAAAAGGGAAAATCCCTTCCTTAAAAATTTGGGTTTTGGGAGAGAAATTTTTTTAAGTTTTTAAAAAAAAACCGGGGCTTAGAATTTTTTGGTGTTTTTGATACAGCCAAAGTAAAAAAAAAAAAGGGTTGGGGGGGGGGGGGTATTTTTTTTAAAAAATTTTTTATTTTTTTTAAAAAGGGGTTTTTAAGAATTTTAGAGGAAAATGAGAATTTAAAAGGGGCAGGGCCCCCCATTGGCCGGGAATATTTTAATTAACGAGGGAAGAAATAAAAAAAGGGGAAAGAAAACATCAAAAGAAAATGAGATAACTAGTTTTTGGTTTTCCTCAAGGATAAACACTACGACCGCTATTTTCCAAAATATATGAACGATCTACCAGAGGAGTTCGAGTTTTGTGTAAATTAAATTTTTTAAATGATGTATTAGTTCACGTGCCAACTGTAATATTAGATGTTTTAGGAAGTCCCTTTCTAAATTTTTTAAAGAGAAAAGGGGTTTAAAAAACGTAAAGTTTTAATATAAGTGGCCTTAGCCCTTCAGTTAAAAAGCACTTCACTCAGCCGTCAGAATTTATTCTGAACCTCATAATAAATGCACAACTTAAAATGTTTTTAAAAATTGGTAGCAAATTTCTGCATGATAGGGGTCTTCCATTTCAGACACTGCAAGGCTCCAGGGGGACATAAACCCAAAAATCTTTCAGTGGGCTGCAGAAAACAAATATAAAGTTCAACGATGAGAAATTTCAATTACTAAGAAAATGGTAAAACGAGGAAATTAAATTTTCCCATAAGAGTACAAAAAAAATTTTCTGGCCACAAAATAGACAAAACCCCAAACGTCAAAGACCGGGGAAAGTGATCATGTTTTGAGGACCCCCCTTTTAAAGGGAAACCTAAATTGTATCAATGCATCAAAATGAGGGGGAGGGTAATGAAAACCTTCAAAACTAGGGGGCCAACCCCATGATGACACCTTCAGGCCCACTTGTTCAATCTAGGCTGGAATATTGCTGCACACTAACAGCCCCTTTCAAGGCAGGTGAAATTGCTGACCTAGAAAAATGTACAGAAAAACCTTTCACGGCGCCCCATAACGGAGAAAAAAACCCCTTTCAATTACTGGGGGCGCTTGGGGTTCCAAAACCTTTTTTTTCCCTGGAACGGGGAGGGAGAGATACTTGTTTATATACCCCGGAAAACCTTTGAGGGACTGGGTACCGAATTTGAAAACAAAATCACCCCACTAAAAAAGGGAAAAAGGGATTGGAAACCCGATGCAACTTTCCCCCCAATAAAAAAAAAAGGGGGGTGCCCTAGCACTTTAAAAGCCCATACAAAAAGTGTCAGGGGCCCAAAAGGGTTTAAAACTGCCCCCCAAGCCCACATAAGGGGGTTTTCCAACAGCCCCCCTGGCCGTCTTCAAGCTGGACTGGACAACCCACCTAAAGTCGGGTTTCCCGGATCAGCCGGGCTGGGGCTCGTACGTTGGTTTGCGTGCAGCCCGCAGCAACAGCCTGGTTGATCAGGCTCTGATCCACCAGGAGGCCGGTCACAGAACCCGGGGCCCCGGGGGCGTTGACCCCCGGAACTTTTCCAGATAAACTCCGGTAATCACCCAAAAGCCATGGGTTTAATTATTTTAAATTATTTTCAAATTTGCCTTTTTAAATTTTTTTAAAACCCCCCCCCCCCCCCCCCGCCACTTTTGGGGACCCTTTTTTTTTACAATACCGTCCTTTCCTTTTTGCTTTTTTTTTTTTTTCCCTTCTTTTAAAATTTCCCCTCAAGTTTTGATGTGGGGATTTTTTATTTTTATTATGTTTCTATATGGTTTTACAATTTTACAGCTTTTTTGGAAAAAGAATTCGTGAAGATGGTGATTAATTTTTTCCCGAAAAGTTTTAAATTTTCCTTTTATGAAATTTATGAATGAAACATTTTTTTATATATTATAATATATATATATAAAATATATATAATATATATAAATATATTTTAAAAAAAATTAAAATATTATATATAAAATATAGGCAACAAGTTCACCGCCTTTGTGTCCAAGGTGCGTCCGAAATATTCGTGCACAGGCAGCCCGATGCTTCCAAACCCAAACCCCGCTTGGCTTTTGGGGGCTTCTCAAGGAAGTAAACAGCGGTTTATGAAACAAGGGGTATTTCAACCCAAACCCGCCTAAAGGGCAATGCAGTGGTAAAAAATTTGATTTCAAGGGAAGCGTTTAATACCTGGAAAAAAGAAGTGGTTTACAGCGTACAAGAAAATTCCCTGGTCTCTTTCCCCTTTTTTTTAGCTGGGTTTTACAAGGAATAAAAGCTTCTCTTTGGAGGCATGAAATTACTCAACGGGGGGTGTCCAAAAAGGAATCCTCTTTCACCCTTTCTCTTCTGTATTGATTAGGGAAAACAAAAGTCAGATGACCAACGAGCTAAACATCTGGTTCCTAGATGATGGGGGGAAAATAGCAGGGGACAAAAGAGTCCCTCCTACATGACCTTACACAGGGAATGACACGGGGACGGGAAATGGGTTCCCCCATCCTAATCCATCCCAAAGTGAAATCAACTCAGTCAGTGAACAAGTATAAATGCAGTGAGAACAAAACTACCCGGGGGCAAACAGTCATTTCCCCCACAAATATGTTCTTGCTGGAGCACCTCTGGGAAGCAATGCCCCTTGACAAATTTTGGGAAAAAAAAAAATTTTGGGAAAGAAAAGGGTTTAAGGGGAATGGAACAAAAGAAAGGCAAAACTGGACACCCCGATCCTTTTTACCTTCTCACAAATGGTGGTCTGCTTGGTTTACATTTTCCTAAGATGGCACCTTTTATTTAACCCTATACTGCACGAATATGACAGTATTCTGAGGCAGATTTTTTTCGAAAGTAATTTTTCCCTTTTCTCTAGGGCGGGCCGTGGAACCAAGCTACACTTCCAGTCAGACTAGGGGGCATTGGTGCCGCAAAAACCCTCACAGATTGCGTTTCCCCGGGTTTTCGTCCTCGGGTATTGCATCCAGGGGAAACTTGTGCAGCGATTCTCCCCGAACATCTTTGGGACAAGACTGGAGCCCGGGGCCCAAAAAAAAATTTGACGGAGCAATGACTGGGGAATCTAACGGGGTTTTGGGAACCCGACCTTTTCCCCCCCACAACTACAAACAATCGCCCTTGGGGGGTGGTCCCAAAAGTGGAAAAAAATTGCCTTTAAAAATGCCCCCCAAGTGTTTTCAGGGAAGGATAGACCCCCCTCCTGGGAGTGAAGCCCCCCATTTCTGGGGACTTTGTTTGGGTGTTCCCCAACTCCAGCCCTTTTGGGACCCCGTCTCCCAACCCCCACACCAAACCGCATCGGTGTTGCCCTTCGACTTGCCGGCCCTATTCTGCCGAACAAAAGGGGTATTTTTTGGCAGTGAAGCAGCAGGGCCGATTCGGGTACCCTGGGTTTTTGTGTGCCCCTAAATCCCAGGGGAAAAAATTGCAAGACATGAAAGGGGGTTAATAACATTTTCAAGAGGGGCCTCACAAAGCTGGGTTCCCCCCGCAGTAAGAGAGCCACCCCCAAATATGCAGATCTGATGGCAGTCAGAAGGTCCAGTGGGATCCCCCCTTTAAGCCTGGAAAAGAAAGGGGGAAACAGGTGGGTGGGACTAAACATTTTGCATCTACCTTGGCGATAAACCCATCTCCAATACACCCCGGGGAGGAAGAAGGGGGAGCTGCCCAAACCTCAGGGGGTCCCCAAAAAATTTGAAAAAATGGGGAATTTCCCACATTATATTTTGTTCCCATGGCTCAGAACCCCTTTGGGTCTTGGGGGAAAGAGTGAAACTAAATTCCCTTTGGGGTGGGAAAAAAATTCTTTTGGGTAAATAGGGATCCCCCGGGCAACTAGTTTTCCCGTTTCCCGCGGGTAAATGCGGCTGTTTTAAGGGTAATGCCCGCTGTATTTTTTGGGGACATGCCCCAGCTCTGAGGGCGGATGGGGGGGATTTTCGCCTTAAATTTGGTGATACACCGTAACCAAAATGTACCGTATATGCCCCCTTTATATCAAAATGTTTTCCTTTAAAACTTCTGAAACCCTATTATTTTTTTTAAAAAATTCCTTTTTTATATATATATATATATTGTTAAAATATATATATATATATATATAAAATTTATTTATATAAAAATATATAAAATGTGTGCCGAAAAAACGAACTTTTCGATCTTGGGTTAAATAGCAAAAGTTCATCTTGGGCCCTATAGGAAAAAGTGAAATTTTGTGACGCAATTTTAAATTTTGCCAAAAAACAATCTAACCTTTCGAAAAAAAAAATATTTCCCTGTGGTTTTTTTAATATTTAAATTGTGTAAACAAATCTAAAATTTTTTAATTGGGGTTTGGTTTTAAAAAAAATTGCGCTTGTTAAATAAAATTAGGTAAGAAATTTTAAGATTCTTTTGGGCAAAAATTTAAAAATTTTTTTCATTAACCCCCAAAAGAAAAAAAAATATCTTTTAAACCCTATAAGGGGAAAATTTTTAGAAAGGACCCAATTTTAAAATTTAGTTTCTTGCTAATTGACCAGTTTTACTTTTAGGCACGAAAAAATAATATATATATATATATATATATATATATATATTTTAAAAAATATATATATAATATATATATATATTAATATATTTTTTTTTGTGTGTGTGTGTGTGTTAAATATGCAAAACAACCACTGTGAAAGAATAATGAAATTCCAACGCTTTCGTGACTCTCTCATTATCCAAAGGAAAAATAAAAGTTAAAGATCAAAGGAAGGCATATAAAGGGTTTTAGACTACACAACCCATCACATCCCAAAAAAAAGCAAAAACTGATGCGCGACTCATAAGAAAAAGAAAAAACTGCCCGCAGGCCCGCGGGGGCCCAAATAGACAGGCCTTTTACGCAACCCCCAAACCCATCTACCCAAGAAATTTAAAATTTATTATTTTTTCCAATGTATTATTAAAAACTATTAATTATAAAGGGGTCTAATTTTTATAAAACCCCACATTAGATCCATTTAAAAATTATTAAATTTGGGGAAAAATTTAAAAAAATAATTGGACAAATACCCAAATCTTAAATTTTTTGGGGAGAGTTAAATTTGTGGGTTGCGTGAAGGACCTGTCTATTGGCCCCCAAAGGGGGCCCGCGCAGTGTTTTTTTTTTCTTATGATCGCGCATCAGGTTTTTGCATTTTGTGGGATTGATGGTGAGGTGTGGTTTAAAATCCTTTAATGCCCTTCCCTTTTTGCATTACTTTTTATTTTTCCTTGATATGTGAATTTGTCACGAAAAAGTTGGAATTTCAATTCTTTCCCAAAATGGTTGTTTTGCATATTTTTCAAAACCCTGTTTTTGTGATTTTTATTGCTCTACATATATAAAATTATATATATATATAAAAATATATATATTTTATTTTATAAAAATATATAAAATATTTTAAAATAAAAATTATATATATATTAAAAGTCGTGCCGAAATGTAAAAAAAAGAAACAATTTGCAAGAACCATTTAAAATTAAGTCCTTTTTGAAATTTTCTTTTATACGTTTAAAGATATATATTTTTCATTAATGTTAATGTAATTTTTTTTATTTTGCACCAAAAGAATCTTAGAAAACTTACCTAACCTTATTATAACAAGAGCAATTTATTTTAGCTTAACCCAACTAAATATATTTTAGATTTGTTTACAATAATTTAATACTAAACAAACACAGTGGAATATATTTTTTTCGTTAGGTTCAGAATGATTTTGGCGAAATTATTGCATACACAAATTTTCACTCGTCTTATATGGCAAGATGAGCGTTGCTATTCAAGCCAAGATCGCAAGTTCTGCCTATTCGGCACGACATATATATTTTATATATATATATATATATATATATATTATATATATATATATATATATATATTTATATATATATATATATATTTTATATAAATATATATATATATTATATATATATTTTTATATATATATATATATATATAATATATATATATATATATATATATACATATATATTTTTTTTTTCAACAAGTCGGCCGTCTCCCACCGAGGCAGGGTGCCCCAAAAAAGAAAGAAAATCCCCAAAAAGAAAATACTTTCATCATCATTCAAGACTTTCACCACACTCGCACATTATCACTGTTTTTGCAGAGGCGCTCAGAATACACAGTTTAGAAGCATATACATAGAAAGATACACAACATATCCCTCCAAACTGCCAATATCCCAAACCCCTCCTTTAAAGTGCAGGCATTGTACTTCCCATTTCCAGGACTCAAGTCCGACTATATGAAAATAACCGGTTTCCCTGAATCCCTTCACTAAATATTACCCTGCTCACACTCCAACAGATCGTCAGGTCCCAAGTACCATTTTTCTCCATTCACTCCTATCTAACACGCTCATGCACGCTTGCTGGAAGTCCAAGCCCCTTGCCCACAAAACCTCCTTGACCTCCTCTCTCCAACCCTTTCGAGGACGACCCCTACCCCGCCTTCCTTCCCCTATAGATTTATATGCTTTCCATGTCATTCTACTTTGATCCATTCTCTCTAAATGACCAAACACCTCAACAACCCCTCTTCTGCCCTCTGTCTAATATTTTATTAACTCCCACCTTTTCCTAATTTCCACACTCCCAATTTTCTGCATAATATTTACACCACACATTGCCCTTAAACAGGACATCTCCACTGCCTCCAACCGTCTCCTCGCTGCTGCATTTACCACCCAAGCTTCACACCCATATAAGAGTGTTGGCACTACTATACTTTCATACATTCCCTTCTTTGCCTCCATAGATAACGTTTTTTGACTCCACATATACCTCAACGCACCACTCACCTTTTTTCCCTCATTAATTCTATGATTAACCTCATCCTTCATAAATCCATCTGCCGACACGTCAACTCACAAGTATCTGAAAACATTCACTTCTTCCATACTCCTCCTCCCCAATTTGATATCCAATTTTTCTTTATCTAAATCATTTGATACCCTCATCACCATACTCTTTTCTATGTTCACTTTCAACTTTCTACCTTTACACACATTCCCAAACTCATCCACTACTTTGCAATTTTTCTTTAGAATCTCCATAAGCACAGTATCATCAGCAAAAAGTAACTGTGTCAATTCCCATTTTGAATTTGATTCCCCAAAATTTAATCCACCCCTCTCCCGAACACCTAGCATTTACTTCCTTTACAACCCCATCTTTAATATATTAAACAACCATGGTGACATTACACATCCTGTCTAAAACCTACTTTTACCGGGAAGTAGTCTCCTCTCTTCTACACACCCTAACTGAGCCTCACTATCCTCATTAAAAACTCTTTACAGCATTTAATAACTTACCACCTATTCCATATACTTGCAACATCTGCCACATTGCTCCTCTATCCACTCTATCATATGTCTTTTCTAAATCCATAAATGCAATAATAACTTCCTACCTTTATCTAAATACTGTTCACATATATGCTTCAATGTAAACACTTGATCTACACATCCCTACCCACTCTGAAACCTCCTTGCTCATCCGCAATCTACATTCTGTCTTACCTCTAATTCTTTCATTATAACCTACCGTACACTTTTCCTGGTATACTCAGTAAACTTATTCCTCTATAATTTTTACAGTCTGTATTGTCCCCTTTCCCTTTATATAAAGGGACTATACATGCTCTCCGCCAATCCCTAGGTACTTCCCCTCTTTCATACATTTATTAAACAAAGTACCAACCACTCCAACACTATATCCCCCCTGCTTTTAACATTTCTGTCATGATCCCATCAGTTCCAGCTGCTTTACCCCCTTTCATTCTACGTAAAGCCTCACGTACCTCCACCACACTTACATTCTGCTCTTCACTCCTAAAAGATAGTATACCTCCCTGACCAGTGCATGAAATTACTGCCTCTCTTTCTTCCTTAACATTTAAAAGTTCCTCAAAATATTCTCGCCATCTACCTAATACCTCCATTTCCCCATCTACTAACTCCCTACTCTGTTTTTAACTGACAAATCCATACTTTCCCTAGGCTTTCTTAACTTGTTTAACTCACTCCAAAATTTTTTCTTATTTTTCATTAAAATTTCTGACAGTGCCTCTCCCACTCTATCATCTGCTCTCCTTTTGCACTCTCTCACACTCTCTTTACTTTCTTTTACTCTCCATATACTTGCTCTTCTTATAACACTTCTGCTTTGTAAAACCTCTCATAAGCTACCTTTTTCTCTTTTATCACACCCTTTACTTCATCATTCCACCAATCACTCCTCTTTCCTCCTGTCCCCACCTCCTATAACACAACCTTTGCCCCACATTCTAATACTGAATTTTAAAACTATTCCAGCCCTCTTCAACCCCCCACTACTCATCTTTGCACTAGCCCACCTTTCTGCCAATAGTCGCTTATATCTCACCCGAACTTCCTCCTCCCTTAGTTTATACACTTTCACCTCCTCTTACTTGTTGTTGCCACCTTCCTCTTTTCCCATCTACCTCTTACTCTAACTGTAGCTACAACTAAATAATGATCCGATATATCAGTTGCCCCTCTATAAACATGTACATCCTGGAGCCTACCCATCAACCTTTTATCCACCAATACATAATCTAATAAACTACTTTCATTACGTGTACATCATACCTTGTATATTTATTTATCCTCTTTTTCATAAAATATGTATTACTTATTACCAAATCTCTTTCTACACATAGCTCAATTAAGGCTCCCCATTTTACATTTACCCCTGGCACCCCAAATTTACCTACTACTCCTCCATAACATTTTTACCCACTTTAGCATTGAAATCCCCAACCACCATTACTCTCACACTTGATTCAAAACTCCCCACGCATTCACTCAACATTCCAAAATCTCTCTCTCTCCTCTACACTTCTCTCTTCTCCAGGTGCATACACGCTTATTATAACCCACTTTTCACATCCAATCTTTATTTTACTCCACATAATCCTTGAATTAATACATTTATAGTCCCTCTTTTCCTGCCATAGCTTATCCTTCAACATTACTGCTACTCCTTCTTTAGCTCTAACTCTATTTGAAACCTCTGACCTAATCCCATTTATTCCTCCCCCATTGAAACTCTCCCCCCCCTTCAGTTTTGTTTCATTAAACCCCGGGGCCCACCGCTTTTTCATTCATAACCCCCCAAAATAAATCTCTTTCTTATTATTTGCCCCAAAATCCACGCACATTCAGATTCCCCCACTTTGACAATTTTTCTTCTTATTCTTTTTAGTAATCTTTACAGGAAAAAGGGGGTTTCAGCCCCTTGTTCCGGCATTTTTTGTTGACTTTTACAACACGCATGGGGTTTCGGAGGAAAAATTCTTATTCCATTTCCCCCTTGGGTATAAAGGAAAAGTAATAAACCAAGAACTATTAAGATAAAATCAAAAAAAAAAAACTCAGATGAGTGGGTATAAATAAATGTGTTTCTGTATGTGTAGTGTTTTTAAAAAAGTGTAATTTAAAATAGCAAAACTTCCCCGTTTAAACTTTCATAATTTTTTAGACAGACAAAAGGGCACCCGCAATCCTACCTCAAGTAAAACAAAACACAGGCTTTCGTTTTACACTCACTTGGCAGGGCGGTTTTTTACCTCCCCGGGCGGTTGCTGTCTACCAACCCTACCCTTAAAATATATATAAAAATATATTTTATATATATATATATATATTTTATATATATAAATAATTAAAATATAAAATATATATATGGGTAGTTTTCGGGCAAGCCCCCTTTACGTACTTTGCTTTACAGTACTTCGCTTTTCAGTTTCTTTGTTTACAGTACTTTGCTTTAAAAGTACTTTGTTTACGTACTTCGCTTTCAGTACTTCGCTTTTCATACTTCGCTTTACAGATTTTGTTTAAATTTTTCAGGAGGTTTCAATTTTTACAATTTTTCATTTTTTCAGACTTCCTTTTCAATTTTTAAAAAAAATTAACCAACTTTATTTTAAATTGTTTAAAAAAAAAATTAATCATTTTTTAAAACCCAATAGTGTAAACATATTTCAGACTTTTATAGCATTTTAAAGTAAAAAAAAAAAAAAAGGGGCCCTTTTTGGGGTTTTAAAAAATTTCCCCTAAAAAGTGCTCAATTGCATTAAACCATTTCCCCGAGTCTTTCACGTAGGAAAGGTGGTATTTGGGACAAGGTTTGTTTTGAGGATTTGTTGATTTTTTTTATTGGGCTGTAAAGCAGGGTTTTCCAAAATTTAAAAGGGAAAAAGGGTTGGGGCGTGTGTGGGGGTTTAAGGGGGGTTTTACAAGGGGGCGCTGTATACCCCAAAGTAAAGACGGGAGACCATTTGGGGGGAGTTTAGCTTGCTAGGATAAACCCGCGGATAAGGGAGTTAGTTATCTTTTTTATGGGAATTTTTGGGCCCTTTAAGGGGGAGCTGCGTAAAAAAGGGTCTTGTTTAAAGGGGGGGCCCATGTTGACTGTGGCGACGTCCCAAAAAGCTTTTTAGGCGGTATTGGGTTTTTTCATTTTTTGGAGGGGGGAAGATTATGGATGGGGGTGTTATCAGACTTTTTTGGGGGAAGGTGGTCGTTCCTACGGGCTTTATTGTTGGATGTAAATGGGGTGCCAAGGAATGTGGGAAGGGCTTTAATGTATGTCATAGTGGATTATTTGTATGTTTCTTGGGGGATGAGGGAGGTAAGGGGAGATTTGAGGATAAAAGCGTTAGCGGCGAGGTTTTATAGAACGATGTGTAGGAACAGACAAGTCTATGGGGGACGGTGGGCAACCAGCTTCTCGGAGGGTTGCCGGAATCTCACTGTGGGTCGCCTCCTCGTGAACCCAGGGGGCGGGCAAAGGGTTGGTCTCCTTCCGAGGGATGTATGTGGGTAAGGTGGTTCAGCAGCAAAGTTGTGTGGATAGTGTGTGGGGAATGGATGATGTGAAGGAATGAGATATATGATAACTAGTTTGACCTATGGTTATGTTCCCTGCGTACAGGATAACCTTTCTAACCATGGTAACTAAACCTTGGGATCTCGGGTTAGGCACAGTACTGTGTTAATTTTATACCCATGTTAAATTTAAGTGCTGTTCAACGAAATTGGTTGTGGGGCGCTGCGGCCCTGCATACTTGTATATTTGCATATTTGCATTGTTGTAAAATTAGTGGTTTAGGTATGAAGTTTAGTGGTATGGTTTAACACCTGGAACAAAATACCTGTTCCCTTTTACGCACAGGAAAATGGTGTGTTAATTTGTTAAGGCGTTTGTGATTTTTGGGACACACGTTTTTATCATTTAATAATAGTATTGTATGTAATCTATGCAAAACATATTAGCGTGGCATTCACTTATATGAGGAACAATGCTGGGGGGGATGTGTTGGAAGGGCGTGTTAGGGCTTATATATATATATATATATATATATATATTATTATATATATATATATATATATATATATATATATATATATATATATATCTTAGGAGTCTGTGGAGACAAAGAACTTTGTCCTTGGAGCAAAGAGGGGAATGTATGAGGTATAATTTTACCAACGCTCTTATATGGGTGTGAAGCATGGGTGATGAATGTTGCAGCGAGGAGAAGGTGGAGGCAGTGGAGATGTCATGTCTGAGGGCAATGTGTGGTGTGAATATAATGCAGAGAATTCGTAGTTTGGAAGTTAGGAGGAGGTGCGGCATTACCAAAATGTTGTCTAGAGGGCTGAGGAAGGGTTGTTGAGGTGGTTCGGACATGTAGAGAGAATGGAGCGAAACAGAATGACTTCAAGACTGTATCAGTCTGTAGTGGAAGGAAGGCGGGGTAGGGGTCGGCCTAGGAAAGGTTGGAGGGAGGGGGTAAAGGAGGTTTTGTGTGCGAGGGGCTTGGACTTCCAGCGGGCATGCGTGAGCGTGTTTGATAGGAGTGAATGGAGACAAATGGTTTTTAATACTTGACGTGCTCTTGGAGTGTGAGCAAAGTAACATTTATGAAGGGATTCAGGGAAACCGGCAGGCCGGACTTGAGTCCTGGAGATGGGAAGTACAGTGCCTGCACTCTGTAGGAGGGGTGCTAATGTTGCAGTTTAAAAACTGTAGTGTTAAACACCCTTCTGGCAAGACAGTGATAGAGTGAATGATGGTGAAAGTTTTTCTTTTTCGGGCCACCCTGCCTTGTTGGGAATCGGCCAGTGTGCTAATAAAATAACTAATATATATATATATATATATATATATATTTTTTTTTTTATTTATTTTTTTTTTTATTATCACACTGGCCGATTACCACCAAGGCAGGGTGGCCCGAAAAAAGAAAAACTTTCACCATCATTCACTCCATCACTGTCTTGCCAGAAGGGTGCTTTACACTACAGTTTTTAAACTGCAACATTAACACCCTCCTTCAGAGTGCAGGCACTGTACTTCCCATCTCCAGGACTCAAGTCCGGCCTGCCGGTTTCCTGAATCCCTTCATAAATGTTACTTTGCTCACACTCCAACAAGCACGTCAAGTATTAAAAACCATTTGTCTCCATTCACTCCTATTCAAACACGCTCACGCATGCCTGCTGGAAGTCCAAGCCCCTCGCACACAAAACCTCCTTTACCCCCTCCCCAACCCTTCTAGCCGACCCTACCCCGCCTTCCTTCCACTACAGACTGATACACTCTTGAAGTCATTCTGTTTCGCTCCATTCTCTCTACATGTCCGAACCACCTCAACAAACCCTTCCTCAGCCCTCTGGACAACAGTTTTGGTAATCCCGCCCTCCCCTAATTTCCCAAAACTACAATTCTCTGCTTATATTCACACCACATTCCCCTAGACATACATCTCCATGCCTCCACCCTTCTCCTCGCTGAACATTCATCACCCCCCTTCACCCCCATATAAGAGGTTGGTAAAACTATATCTCTCTTCCCCCTTTGCCTCCAAGGAAAAAAGTTTTTTGTCTCCACGACTCCAAAGTGCACCATACTCTTTTTCCCTCATCATTCTATGATTCCCTCATTTTTCATAACCCATCCGCTGACACGTCCATCCAAATATCTAAATACGTTCACCTCCCCATATTTTTCCCTCCAATCTGTATTCAATTTAACCTAATCTTTTTGTTATCCTCAAAAACCTTACCTTTTTCCCTTATTCCCCTTTATTTTTTTCTTTTGAAACCCCCTACAAATTCATCCACCAATCTCTGCAGCTTCTCTTCAGAATCTCCAAGAGACAGTGTCACGCAAAGAGCGCTGTGACAACTCCAACTTTTGTGTGTGTTCTTTATTTTTTTAACCCCCACGCCCTTCCCAAGCCCGCATTTCTTCTCACCCCCCACTAAAAATATATTAAACAACCCGGTGAATCACCACCCCTTGTCTGGGCCTTTTTTACTGGGAAAAAATTTCCCTCTTTCCTACATACTCTAACTTGACCCTCACTACCCTCGTAAAAATCTTCACTGCTTTCAGTAACCTACCCCCTACCCCATACACTTGCACTTTCCCCACATTCCCCCCCACCCCTGTCTTTCCCTTTTCCCAAAACCTTAAAACCACAAAGACCTCTTGCCTTTCTAAATACTGTTTCACTTTTTGTTTCACTGTAAACACCCGGTCCACCCCCCCCCTACCTTTCCCAAAGCCTCTTGTTTTATTGCTATCCCTTTTTCCCTCTTTTTTTAAATTTTTTCAATTATAACTTAACCTACACTTTTCAGGTCATCAACAGATTATCCCCTTAATTTTTTCACTCTCTTTTATCCCCTTTGTTTAACAAAGGGAAAATGCATGCTCTCTGCCAATCCTAGGTACCTTACCCTTTTCCATACATTTATTAAATAAATTTCCCCAACCATCCAAAAATATATCCCCACCCGTTTAACATTTCTATCTTTATCCCCCAATCCCCCCTCCTTACCCCTTTTATTTTACCTACTGCCCCCGAACTTTCCCCCCACTCACAAAAATGGCCCCTCACCCCACAAGAGGTTTTTCCCCTGCCCATAAATATATATATATTTTTTAAATAAAATAAAAATTATATTATATTATATATATATATATATAAATTTTTATATTAGTTTTTAACACTCACGATTTCAGGAATAAAGCATGGGAGGGTAGATTTGCCGGGCTGTGGCCCTTTCAGTCACATTTAGGGGTTTTGTGCCTATTGAAGGGTGAGTGTTTTTGTAAAACCCGGTTGGGTATAAAAAATGTTTGCAGGTAATACTGAGTGGGGTAAACCATTACTAAAATTTATTGTTTAAGCTACTGTAATTTTATGGTTGTATGTGCATCATAAGTATGCACCTCCTTTTTTTAAAGTTTATTCATATATATTATTGTACTAGCTTATATATTCTTGTTGCAACAAGCTTGCAATGATACCAAGTTATGGATATGTTTTGTTTTGAAATTTTGGGGGGGTTTTTGTATAGATGGGGGATGATTATGTCACTTTAGGGTAGTGTCTAGAACACTTTTGTGGAAGGCTTACTTGGGTTTATTTTTTAAAAAAATCTAATTAACTTATCTCTGTAAATAAATCACACTAGAAAATAGCCTTTATAATTATGTATGTTATGCGCTGCTGTAATGTTACAGCTGTAAGTGCAACACATGTATATATTTTCAATTTTCGGGCTATAGATATTGTTGTCATTACTGATATTGTTTAGTAGCTGTGGAAAATTACATTTAGCTGAATGTATCATTATGTACATAACAGTAAATGAACAGATAATTATTATTTATCAGTTAGACAAGTAGGAATTTGGGACACCTAGGTCGCAAAAAATGTCCCCCTTCGATACCTACCACTGTCATATCCACAAGTTGCTCTGGACCTATTAATTAAATGAAATATGCATCACCAGGAATGCTGGTAAATATATAAATTTGTGGACTGTATATTAAAATTAAAAAAGGATTATATATACACACATTTACATAACAGAAGGAAAATATATCTTAATATCACTCACCAATTTGAATGGAGATTAATGTGTATCATACTCAGAAAACCTCACTCTTAACTAAATCTATGAAAATAATGCTGGCCAGAATTATACACAAATCTAGAGAGCTTATCTGAGGTTCCTGGAGAGGTCTTGTCCAGTCGTCTGATATCTCAAGTTATGCAGGAGTGCACATCCAACAATTTCGCCTCCTATTTGAGAGGTGTCAACACAATTTTAACCTCTAGAGCATGAAAAATTCTACCCATTACACCAACGTTCTAATACAAATTCAAAACCAAGATGGCGAATGTCTCTTCTGCGCAGGCGCAGCTTCCCGTTTTCGATTACATAAATTTTAAATACAGTATGGCCATCTATTTACATTTAATAACTACTGTATTTCTGGAAAATATATACAGTATTTTCCACACTGTGGCCAGGCAGAGTTCGTTGCTAAACGACTCAAATTGCTCATTTGACAATGGTGGAGGACCTGGGTACATATAGGATCTGGCCTCCCCACGGCGACATATTACACAAGATTTAATCACCCTTTTTACACTTTTTATGGGCATTTAGCACAATTAAATTTGTTAGATGATGAGTTTTGGGCAGCAAGATAGGGTGTTTAGCATAATCACCCAATTCAGCATTTTGTAACCTACCTCTACACCTAATTACATTGTTCTCTAAATACAGTCCCAATTTTTCTATTATGGAACCTTTCACAATTTTACTTTCCATCATCAATTTAATCTCATTTCCATAGATTTCCTCCTGTACCCTCTTTATCCAATATTCAAGAGGATGTGAAAACTTAAATGAAATATTCATATTGTTTAGAAATTTAAACACCAACTTAATTACATTGATTAGTTTGGGTAAAAAAGAATACCTATTTATATCAATGGCTAAGGGAGGACAAACTATTGGAGCGGTGTCACAGTATATTTCAAACAGGAGTAATATACGCCTTTTGTACAGCCCAATTAGCTTTATTTACCAACCATGCTACGGTCTTTAAACATGATACAGCATTTACAAATTTTAGCATAAGGTAACACTCGAAACAAGAAATCAGCTGGATTGTCCTCACCTGGTATATGATTAAATGTAGCATAGCTGACCAAACTATTATACTTCTCTTGCATCTGATTAATTTCAGCGACTCTGTTTTGTACGTACACAATTTTACTGTTTCCATTACGAATCCATTGTAAAGATACCTCATATAAGACCAAATTACAGTGTCGTAATATATATCTCCTGCAACTTATTTCTTATATAATTAGCTAATTTGACACCTACATAAATGGCTGTTAATTCCAACTGAGGTAATGTACGTGATTTAATTGGAGACACTTTAGCCTTAGACATAACAAGAGAAATAACACTATTACATTGAAGGTAAGCAACTGCTCCATATGCCAATTTTGAAGCATCACAAAAAATGTGGAGTACATTTTTCCCATTTGGATTGGCCACCTGGCGTGGGAACTCCAACATTGGAATTTTCTCATAATCACCAATTAATTCATCCCGCCTGTTAATGAATTCCTCAGGTAGAATTTCATCCCAAGCACATTTAAGTTTCCATGCTTCCTGAATTAATAATGTTCCCTCTTATAGTAAGGGGTGACACTAAACCTAGTGGATCAAAACATTTGGAAACTTCAGCAAGCAAAACTCTCTTAGTTAATTTATTGGGCATACTGTAATTACTAGGTTTTAACATTAACAAATCTCTCTCAGTATCCCAAGTTAATCCCAATACATTACATTTTGGCACTTCATCTCCAGGGTAATCTTTACCTATTTTGTCCTTTAATTTGGACGAATTACTATACCATTCCCTCAGAGGCATATTTGCACTTTGCATTATTTTATTAGCCTCTCCATAAGTCATTAACAGTTCCTCTTCAGTTGACGTCACACCCAGGAAATTGTCCACATAAAATTGTTTGCTCATTACTTTACTCAATGGACTTTCCGTACGTTTAAGGTCTGTATTTATCGTCGCTTGAAGTAGGAACGGACTGGATGTAGCACCAAATAATACGCTCCTAAAGCGAAAGGTTTTCAGAGTGCTAAGTGGGTCACTAGGATTCTCAGGCCATAAGAAGTAGGTACAATCCCGGTCAGCCTCTTGTAAACCCACTCTTAGGAAAGCTTTACTTATGTCAGCCGTAAAGGCATAATTCTTCACTCTGCAATTTAATAAGATATCTCCTAATTTTTCCGTCAACGAAAGACCTGTCATCAGTCATTTAAACTAGGTACATTTTTGTTACTCCTGGCACTACAATTAAACACAATTCTCAGAGGAGTGGTCTTAGAATCCTTCTTCACTCCGTGATGTGACAAATAGTGACCATAAATTTTGGCTTGCTTAGGAGGTACCTCTTCTATAAATTTATTAATTAACTGCTCAGCAATTATATCATTATAGGCAGTTAACAATTCTGGTGTCTTACTCAGTTCGCGGAGCTGAGCCTTTAATTGTCCATATGCCATTCTGTAATTAGTGGGCAATTCTGGATGGTTCAGTCTCCACGGAAGTCGTACCCAGTATTGTCCAGATTCAAATTTTACATCTTTCAGGTATTGCTCCTGAGTAAAAGAATCGTCTGGACTTTCTTCATTTACATTTATTCCAATGCTCTCTAATTCCCACAATTTATGCACTGGCTCAACACCATCCTCTATGGAAGAATTATACTGGGGCACGATTTCATGAGTAAGACACACAGTTATGGTATTTGTAGTTTCCTCTAGTCATGAATTATTATTACGAGGAATCCTACCATACATTACATGGCCTCCTGCAGTCTTCAAAAGGGTGACACCACATTTCTTTACCATACCCTTTACAAAGGAGGCATAATAGTCACTACCTATCAAAATATTTATTGGGCCTACAGAATCATCACTTACACTAGAAGGTGCTAAATTTACATTATGTGAGAGTCTTTCTGTAGCTTTACTAAGCTCTACTGTAGATATTTTCTCTGGAAGTATATCTACAATTACTGCATTAACACGTTTTTTCTCATTGCCCAACATGACAGTTACATAAACAGTGTCATACAATTGAGATTTTTTATCCGAGAGAAAACCAGATAATTTTAAAGTTGTGGGATATCCCATCTGTACTTTCATACCATCAAGACATTTACGTTTTATGAAAGTACGCTGGGATCCCTGGTCCAATAATGCATTTACATTTTTTGATTTATGCCTTTTATCATCAATTTTTACCTGTAACACAGGTAAGGCTACTTCAGCAAAACCATCATTATTAACATTAGCCACCAGGCCCGGTGGCCTGGTGGCTAAAGCTCCCGCTTCACACACGGAGGGCCCGGGTTCGATTCCCGGCGGGTGGAAACATTTCGACACGTTTCCTTACACCTGTTGTCCTGTTCACCTAGCAGCAAATAGGTACCTGGGTGTTAGTCGACTGGTGTGGGTCGCATCCTGGGGGACAAGATTAAGGACCCCAATGGAAATAAGTTAGACAGTCCTCGATGACGCACTGACTTTCTTGGGTTATCCTGGGTGGCTAACTCTCCGGGGTTAAAAATCCGAACGAAATCTTATCTTATCTTATCTTACTGTTGTGTCAGGATTGTCAACATTATCATTATTATCAACATTATCATATAGGCCCTTACACATGACTATATGGTGTTTTCCTTTGTGACATTGATAACAGAAGTTTAATTTGGCATAATCCTTTACATTGTGATTACCTAAACATCTGATACATCTGTCAAGTTCCTCCAATCTTTCAGCTTTATCATTCCATGAATTGTATGCATTGCAATTCTTAGATGAATGAGTACCATTGCAGAAAAGACAATCTCTCTTTTCTCTGACTTGTTTCTTATTAACTGGGCTACTCTTAGGAGGGTACTTATTCTTCTTACCTAGTGGAGAATCATTATTTCTGATTCTTGCTACTTGATATGCACCTATGCAACTCTTTTTAGGAAATGAATTTTGATTATTACTATTGGGATAATTTCTCCCTTTGTGAAACTTGACAGATACCTCAGAGTTATTATGTGCTGCATCTTTAAAATGAGTTGGTTGGCTGGTCTGCAACTGCACAATTAATTCTTGTAGACCTAGTCTTATTTCCTCCAGAGCAAAATAACCCTTGTGATATTTGTTTGAGAACCATTCAAGTGTTTTACAGCTTAATTTATTATGTACCATGGCACTCAATAACCAGTCTGATTCCTTCAGATTATATTTATTACTTAAAGTTTTGAGAGTGCTCTCCAGTTTAACTCTAAACTGCTGTAAACCTTTGTAAGTGTGATCTGGAGATTTTAAATTAACAATGATATTCACTAGATCCAACCTACTTTGTTCTATATTACCATAAGTGACTTTCAACAAGTCAACTGCTTCCTTGTAAGAGTCATCTACATTGGGAAAGGCTTGTATGAGTATGTGAGCAACTCCTCTTACCTGTCCTTTGAGGCTAGGTCACTCCTGTCATGCACAGCCGCTTTAAAAATTGACCAAAATTCCTCCCAATTTTCTCCAGGATTAAACACAGGCAAACACAATTCTGGGAGTTTTGGCAAAGAAATATTTGTTGGAGCAGACTGATTAACTGCCTGGTTTACACATTTTAATTTATTCAAGGCCTGACTTTTACAAGGAAGAATCTATTCCTCTAATTCATAATACTGATTAATCATGAGATCTACTTCAGTCTCATCTACACAGTTTACTAATAAATCTCCTTCATATTTTTTATAATATAATTTGTATGAATCATATCTATTACCTAAAGCATCTAAATACAATTTTAAATCAGTATTCACAGTTTCTTGATTCATTAATTCCAAACATTTATTATATGCCTTGGTTACATGACCCTTTCGAGCTTGCAATGACGCTTTCTTTGCTCTATATTTCATATGTTTGTCTTCTATATTAATTTCCTCATTTTCAGCCATGATGCAATGTATTAAATTCAACTTAATAACACTGATTGCAACTCACAACACTGACACAACCTACCTTTGAATAAATCCCAGCTACTTGAGCTCAGCAATTACATGTAAAAAATTGTAATATAAATTTTAAATGTACATTAATACAAACTTGGCTCATCAAAATTAATATTATACAAATTAATAAATCCTTGCCAGAATTTGGCATAGCAAAATTATTATACACAATATAATCTTTAGACACACTTTTCTTATCAATTACACATACACTGATATAAATCTTGGCCAGAATTGTCTTATCAAATTAATATTATACAATTAATATAAACTTAGCCAGACTTATCAAAATTAATATTGTAATAATTATAATCCACTACACATTAAGTAAATTTGTGAACTTAACATCCACCTCCTGTCATTTCACATATAATTATTAAGTAATTAACTAATTAATGACTTCACTAATTACCTCCG
This sequence comes from Cherax quadricarinatus, assembly GCF_026875155.1. Taxonomy (NCBI): domain Eukaryota; kingdom Metazoa; phylum Arthropoda; class Malacostraca; order Decapoda; family Parastacidae; genus Cherax; species Cherax quadricarinatus. The sequence goes on from NC_069419.1 coordinate 40,629,163, forward strand.
GTTCAAGAAGGACCAACGGGCAAATTAAATGTGGAAAATTGCATTTAGCTGAATGTATCATTATGTACATAACAGTAAATGAACAGATAATTATTATTTATCAGTTAGACAAGTAGGAATTTGTGACACCTAGGTCGCAAAAAATGTCCCCCTTCGATACCTACCACTGTCATATCCACAAGTTGCTCTGGACCTATTAATTAAATGAAATATACATCACCAGGAATGCTGGTAAATATATAAATTTGTGGACTGTATATTAAAATTAAAAAAGGATTATATATACACACATTTACATAACAGAAGGAAAATATATCTTAATATCACTCACCAATTTGAATGGAGATTAATGTGTATCGTACTCAGAAAACCTCACTCTAACTAAATCTATGAAAATAATGCTGGCCAGAATTATACACAAATCTAGAGAGCTTATCTGAGGTTCCTGGAGAGGTCTTGTCCAGTCGTCTGATATCTCAAGTTATGCAGGAGTGCACATCCAACAATTTCGCCTCCTATTTGAGAGGTGTCAACACAATTTTAACCTCTAGAGCACGAAAAATTCTACCCATTACACCAACGTTCTAATACAAATTCAAAACCAAGATGGCGAATGTCTCTTCTGCGCAGGCGCAGCTTCCCGTTTTCGATTACATAAATTTTAAATACAGTATGGCCATCTATTTACATTTAATAACTACTGTATTTCTGGAAAATATATACAGTATTTTCCACAGTAGCTCCAGTCAGGCACTGGACGACTAGCAATGAACTTGATATTTTATGTTTCCTTGTAGCTTTAAGTTTTATAGTTAAGTCCTCCTGGGTAGAGTCCAGTACACTTTCAGAGTGGACGGGGAGCTTGAGTTTTACCCCTTATATGACATGATTGTAATACATGATGTATATAATTATATGAGGATTGTATGTGTAATGTTCTTTTAAATAAAATATAAAAAAAATTCCCCAGAGTCTTCAGTGAAGAACTTTTTGGACTTTTAATTCAGATCTTCACATACATCCCGGTAATCTTTGTTAGATTACTCAGCTATACGCTCAGGTTTTTTCTACTGTGTCTCTTACTGTTATTTTCCATTCAATACGGTTACGTATCGTATTGTACTCTTATCTTTTGCCTCTGTGTCATCGGAGAATTGTCTTCATGTTTTCTTTATTCTAGTGTAGTCGTTTCCAGCTATTCTGCTTAGTTCACCGTTTTATGTTGTGTTTGTGTATGTGTGTGTGTGTGTGTGTGTGTGTGTGTGTGTGTGTGTGTGTGTGTGTTGTGTGTGTGTGTGTGTCTGTGTCTGTGTGTTGCATCAGATTGAGTGCTCATGTGGTAATGTTCATCTGAATTAGGTGCAAAATAATATGAGCCTGAGTGTGTGTATATGTGAAAGTCTTGTGTCCGCTGTCTGTGTTCATATGAACGTATTCTGTCATGTACCTGTGTATACACTTTTTGTTTAGTGTGTCAGCAGATAAATGGGCCAGTGAGTAAGCAACTACACTGGTGTGGGTGCGGCAGTTTGCGTGTTGGCGTATTGTGCGCACCAGCACAAGATCATTTGCGCTTACCTGTAATAAGATGATAAGAAGATAAACGGGACAGAAGCTGTACACGAGGAACATCATTATAATGCTACGGCGATATAGGGTCCAGAAATTAGCTAGAAGGTACATCGCGAAAATAAAGCGCGAGAAAACGAAGGTCACTCATCAAACAGCAAATTATCATCAATAAACGTTAAAGAAATCTGTGTAGTTGTTCTGGGAAGCGAGTGTCTGGGAGTGAGCGAGTGTTTGTGCCACTCTGCCCGTAATACCATGTCGTGAGAAGAGGTAGTTTACCTCGGAGCAAACGACCTACGAGGACCTTCAGATTAAAGCCACACTTAGTTGATTAAAATTTAAATATCAATATTAAAGAAATCATTTGCAAACGGCTTGTGGCATCTCATGAAAGGGTAATACAAGCACTGTTACCCAGAAACAAGGAAACTCCCTAGTCCTCCTGTTTCTCGAGGGAGGGTAACGAGGGGTTGGGTTTCCTGCTGGACAACTTGGCTTAACTTTCTAATTATGGGTCACAGTAATGAACTATGATGGATGTCCCCGCTACACTAATCCCATAAATAACTTGAGAGTGAAGCCTGACGAGCTACACACGCGTCCACCCAGAGCAACGCTGCTTCTCTCAGAGTTCTGGCTCAGAATCAAGTCTATTGTCTCACCGTCTAGACATCCGCGAGTGCAGTTTCAGTCCTGACTTCGGCAGCCAACATAAGGTACGATAGATAGTGTTGTGGGTAGTAACTGTTGTGTGGACCTTGTTAGCGTATCTTGGTATTATTAGTAAGGTAATATTTGGTTAATTTGTCTCTCTCCGTTCCTTGTTTAAGATATTGCAAAATTCGATTAATCCATTTTGTTGTAATGTAAATTCTGCCTGTAACATTTATGATTGCAAAGTGAAGTGCTGATATTATTTTACATATGCGTTAGTCTGGTTAGTTTATTAGGTTGCAGGTCTGTACACTGAATGTAAATTATTAATTAAAACTTCAGTTTGTCTGTCCACTAACGTGATAAATGCCTTAATAATTATAAAAACAAAAACTGAGTTTATAGAGATCTGTCATTGTCAATACCTTGGGGTATTCTTGATATATTTTTAATGTTATGTTATTGTTTTCGGGAGTTAGACTCCTAGGAGTAAATTTAGCATTATTAGTCTTTCAGGGTCAGTACCGTATACAGCAGATCTAAGTCACGTGACCACAACCAACCAATCACATAGCAAGGAGGCGGCGATTCTTGGTAAGCAATTGTGTGCAAACACCACCAAGACTTTTCTCCCATGGCTTTTCTAATATTAAAGTTTACCGTTGATGCCTTTTGGTCAGCACCTGTTCATCATGCAAAGAGTATTCATCAACGATAATTGGTCAAATGTAGCGCTCTGGATGAGAAATCGATGGTAAAAAGTGTAATATAGAGTGTCTAGCCGCTACTGGCATCTTGGCAAGCGGTAGCCTAGTTCCTGGTATTCACGGCAGTGGAGTAAGCTGGACGCCTTGTGAGGGGGCCGTACGTTCTCAATTCTTTTATTTTATCCCTTGTATTATCGCCTTGTCATTACATAATACCAGTAATTATCCAGTGTTTGAAGTGGAAAGTGGTGTGTGAAGTGCAAGTCACTGAGCGTAGGTTGGACAACTTATACAGGTAAGTGTTGTTGACATAGTGAGACTTAAGACGGGGCGGCGCAGCGTAAAGGTGCGTGAGTGTGTATGTTGGTCACCTGACTTGTGAATGAATGAACAGGCCGCAGGAGATAAGGAAATACTTGTACCTCATAGAGTTGCCTATTGTCCCTTCTGTGAGTACCGAGCATGCGCAGGCGTATAATCACTTATGTTTATAATGATCGTATTATTCAAATTAACACAGTTGATGGTTGTGCAGCTGTGCTGGTCAACCAGGAGGGGGGTGGGGCTTGATTCATTATTTTTTTTAATGTTTATATTTTTCAAATACTGCAGTCTGTTAAATTCACATTGTGCACAATAGCGACGTGATAATTTTCTGTACACACTTTAACATTTTTTTATGTAAACAAAGGAGAATTTGTTGCTATTATCAGTATACAGGTGCTCAGAGCACCTTGGCCACACTGACACTTGTTAACTTTGCCTAGGTAACTGAGATAACACAATAAAGACCCAAAGCCAAGAGAGCGCTGTATTTTATCTAGGACCAATATGGTACTTTGGTTTAAAGTTAATAGTGTTAATAACATGTATACTAATAACATTCTAAAACTTTATTGTGGAATCTTTTGTGCATTATGCGCTACATATTTAGAAATAAAAATGATATTGTAAGCATTGTTGTAAAGAGTTGTTGAGGAACTGTCACCTAACATTACTGAAGTAACTAGTTTGGAAATTTTTTAAATAGGCTTTTAGATAGTTAACAAGTATTAGAATAACTGGGCGTATGTAGTAATTTTCGGTTTATCGATCTTCAATAAATAATAATAATACTAGTAATAATAATAAAGGCTTACAATACCGACAAGACGATGCAATATACATGTGTAATATCTGGGTATTTTTATTTTGCAGACGCTTCACCAACCAATAGTTTTCCAATACTATACAGGAACATACGGAGGACAATAAAAGGGGAGGTTAATCAGTCTCTCAGCCGAGGCGTATATGTTGAACACCTTAGTCTAGGCTGAGGAACTAATTACCTCCTCTTCTACAGTCACTGGTTGGCCAAACGTCTACAAAATAAAGATGTTGCACACGTGTCTAATTGATCATAGTATAACATAAGGTAGAGAATCAAGACTCAAATATAATATTTTTAAATGGATTACTTTGGATTTTCGTAAATATAAATTGTAATTTTACAAATTGGAAAATATATTGAAAATTACAATCTATGCAAGGTAACAATCTCGTCAAAGATTTTTACAGCTCACTTGGGAAGATATTGGTATAAATATCAATGGTACTTATTTAAAAGCTGTCCTTTTCCGTTCAGTCGATCACATCTAAAATCGCTTGAACAATAAATAAAAGTTAATAGGTTGCAAGCTGTTGAAATGTAAAAATCTTGTCTCTACCAACTCCGCTTTTGTCACCGTTTTATTTAATTCAAGCCGTCGAAAAAAGATCGTAACTTAACTCTTGACTTACTACCCTACTTCATCTCGTGCAATATTTCGACCCATCATACACTACATAAATCTGTTTCAACTTTTTATAGCTACCTCAACCCTTCTCACCTAGTATAATGTTTGTGGCATCCTATACCATCAAGCTGCGTACTTGATATATCCTTAGTCACAATTTTTCTTCGTATCACGGTCCTGCAAGACGAACTTAATCTACTGATATTTTCCATCTCCCACTCGCCAGAATAATGTCTATCTATCCCATCCTATTGTTGGCCATCATAAATTGTTTATTTCTTAAAAAAATATCCAGTGCCGACCGTATCCAACATAAAATCAAAGTGGTCACATAGGCTACCTGTACATGGTATTTATATCATGACAGTTTACCTCATGGAAGACTAAATATACAAATAAAATGTGTATACTGTCTTACATGTACTAAGGGATAACTTACACGTGTATTCTACATTAGATTTTTATTGCCACTGTGAAATAATCACCTACGGAGGAGGGTCTCTGTTCATTTTCAATACATTAGATCATGTTGAAGTCGCCCGTAATTGGTGCAGGTGAGCTGAAGCAAACTTTTTTAATATTTATCTCTTCAGGGTAATCTTAATTTCATTATTTAAAAATGTTAATTATCTTTAACACCAATTAACATGAATAATTTGAATGTTGAGAGTTCAGCTGTATCTTAAAGTAGTTTCAGTATGACAAAAAACTCAATTCCGAAGAGAGTCCAGAAACGTTCTATTTTCAACATTGGTTTAATATAAGTTTTGCTTACCAGTCTTACCATGGAGCCTCAAAATTACCACTTCATGGTTTAGCCTTGTCTATTAGTTTTTAGAAAAAAGAATATCTTTTCCATTATCTCGAAACAATGAGCGTGTGTACTCAAGGGGGGTTCCTTGATGCCTGTGAGGGACTCTTGATTCAAGAAATGAAATCTGACCTTCCCTTCCTTGGATCCAACCTGATTACCTTCCAAATCTCCAGGCACTAGGTGTTTAGGAGCAACTATATTGCTTATGTAAGGTAAGTGGCACACTGTTGCTAGCAGATTTAAAGAAAGTTATTCATACAACTTATTTTTAAACATAAGAATGTATACATACAATAGCAGTTCCAGCTTCAGGTGGACTTTTCCACAAGTTTAACCCTCGATTAAGAAATAAATATTTCGCTTCACTAAGGTAGTTTATTATAAAAACCATTGTTCGCATATTTGATTATTTTTTCAATATTGTACTTGTATTAATCCCTTTTCAGTCGTCACCTTGCAAAACACAAATTCACCTCTTCAAAAAAGGATCCATGATCGATTTCGTAATGTGTGTATCATCATAGCGCGATGCCAAACAGCATCCCCTGTGTCATCAGTCCTGTCGTGCCTAATAAGGCAAATTGGTCAATTAGGCCGAAGTCCCTTAAAAACTGATCTTTTGCAAAATTTCTTTTACATACTATTAGATATATTTTTCATTGAAAATGATGTATTTTTATTTTTGAACCAAAGTTAGAAGCTTAACCTAGCTATTTTTTAACCAAATTCTACTGAGTACATCATAGCTCACTTCAAATTTATTAAAAATTACTTAAAATAAATAATAGATATTTTTTTCATTATGCCCATATTCATTTTCGCAGATTTATTAAAAAAAAATTATTCTGCTTATTTAGCAGAAATGACCCTTGCTTTTTAGGCTAAACTTCACGGATTAAATTATGGGGAATCAAATACAAAATGGGAGTTTACACATTTACTTTTGCTGATGATACTGTGCTTTTGAAAGATCTAAAGTTGCAAAGGTTAGTGGACAAGTTTGGGAGGGTGTGTAAAGGAAGGAAGTTGAAAGTGAACATAGATAAAAATAAGGTGATGACTGTATCAAATGAGTTTGGTAAAGAAAAATTGGATATTACATTGGAGGGAGGAAATATGTAAGAAGTGAATGTGTTCACATATTTGGGAGTAGATTTGTCAGCAGATGGGTTTATGAAGGTTGAGGAAAAAAGGAAGTATCTGTGGAGACAAAAAAAAAAAAATACCCCTATCAGTGGAGGCAAAGAAGGGAATGTATGAGAGTATAGTGGTACCAACCCTTTTATGTGGGTGTGAAGCATGTGTTGTGAATGCTTCAGCAAGGAGGAGGCTGGAGGCAGTGATGTCGTGTCTAAGGGCAATGTGTGGTGTAAATATTATGCGGAGAATTCGTAGTGTGGAAATAGGGAGGTGTGGAGTTACTAAAATTATTAGAGGGCTGAAGAAGGATTATTGAGGTAGTTTGGTCATATAGAGAGGATGGAACAAAATAGGATGACTTGGAGGGCGTATAAATCTGTAGTGGAGGGAAGGAGGGATAGGGATTGTCTTAGGAAAGGATGGATGGAGGGGGTAAAACAGGCTTTGTGTGCAAGGGGCTTGGACGTGCAGCAGGCATGTGTTAGCGTGTTGGAATGTGAGCAGGATAATATTTTGTGAAGGGATTCAGGGAAACTAGTTGGCCGGACTTGAGTCCTGGAGGTCGGAAGTACAGTGCCTGCACTTTAAAGGAGGGGGTTGGGATATTGGCTGTTTGCAGTGACATCTAAACTGTCGTATCTGAGCGCCTCTGCGAAGAACGTGATTGTGTGAATGATGGTGAAAGTGTTTCTTTTTTGGATCATCCTGCCTCAGTGGGAGACGGCCGAGTGTTGAAAAAACTGTATTATATATAATATATATGACCTGACGTGCTGTTGGAGTGTGATCAAGGTAACATTTATGAAAGTATTCATAGAAACTGGTTAACACGACTTAGTCTTGGAGGTGAGAAGTATAGTGCCAGTATGCCTGTACTCTGAAGGAGTGGGGGGATAGTGCAGTTTGGAGAATAACCTGAGCTGTAATGTAGGCGCGCCTCTTGCAAGACGGTGAGGACGTAAGTAATGGTAAAAGTGTTTCTTCTTTTTCGGGTCATCCTATCTCGGTGGGAGACGGCTGCTTTAAAAAAAATATAACGTCATAAACAGTGCCAGTCCTCTGAACCACACACAACTCAGAAGTTTTAAAATTTAGTCAGTCTTCGAAATTGTTTATTCTTGAGTTAGGTTTTCTGTGTATTGATTTGTATAATATTTTTTTTGTAACAATGCAGAAAGTTGTTTATATTCCACACCACCGCCACAGGACGTCTTTGACAAGCAGCTAAAGTTACTCTCCCCTGCAAAGTACACCTTGACGAAATTTTATAATTTACTTTGTTTTCCGAGTGTCGACTGACTTTTTTTATTCTTAAATGGGAATTCCGTCGTAATAAGAGTATGGGTACCGTTGCAGCAGTTGCCAACAATGCAACAAAGGTTCAGAACACAGGATGTCCATCACATAACAGATATAACACTCCCAAAGTCAGTGTTATTTTCTTGTCCTTAACTCTCTGATTTCCTTCGTGTAAATTCTGATCGCTTGTAATATTTTCTGCTTAAAGTAGCTAACAGTGCGCTGTTTTTAATAATAAATGAAAGGAAAAAGTTGTGTATATTACATTAATTTTTTCCCCGTACTAAGCTTCGGGATACGTATTTTTATTTACCCTGAAATCAAGATGAGTACTGTAATTTCTCTGAAGGATTGTCGTATCCACCGTCTTAGTCCAAACGACACTCGCTGTGACGTTACCTCCGTTAAGAGTAACAGTTACTGGTGGTGGTGCCTTCCTCTCTCCCCTTCCTGGCCGACAATCCCCACCACTCCCTCCACCCCCTCCCATCACACACCTCCACCCCCTCCCATCACACACCTCCACCCCCTCCCATCACACACCTCCACCCCCTCCCATCACACACCACCCCCTCCCATTACACACCTCCACCCCCTCCCATCACACACCTCCACCCCCTCCCATCACACACCTCCACCCCCTCCCATCACACACCTCCACCCCCTCCCATCACACACCTCCACAAACAGAGTATTGTAGCTCTTGTTGCACGCTGTTTTTAACCAATTTCCTTGTGATGGATGGGACGAACCCTCAACTATTGTCTTCATTTCGTCACGCGCCTCTTTCTCACTCATCTATTTTAACTCATCCATCTCCTCCCACTCACCTACCTCCTCCCACTCGTATACCTCTTCCCACTCATAAATAACAAAAAAAGGCACAATACCGTGACTGGAACGATACACAAATAACCCGCACATAAAAGAGAGAAGCTTACGACGACGTTTCGGTCCGACTTGGACCATTTACAAAGTCACGCTAACCAGAAGTGGAGCAGGACGGCTATATATAGGCAGGAAGAGGTGGTGGTAGTAGTAGTAGTACAAGAATGGTATATAATACCGACAAGATGAAATCAAGACACATGCGCAACACCCGTTGTGCGGGTTATTTGTGTACTCTTCCCACTCGCCTACCTCCTCCCACTCTCATACGTATCCTTCCACTCGCCTATCTCCTGCTTGCCTGTCTCCCGCTCGGCTGTCTCATATGATAATATAAATGTGAAAAGTACACGAAGACCTAATTTGGAATCTGCACACTGCCATGGCAACATATTGGAGTGAGATACATGGGAGAAAGTGTAAAATAAGCCTGTTCTTCACTGGATACAATAAGAGAACGCTGTATCAACATCGTGGTCCCAGACTATTTAACATCTTACCAGAAGATATCAGAAGCACTCTTGGGAAAACTGTGAAAATTTTCACGTGGAAACTGGATAAGTATAAGGTGCCAGATCAAACAAGCTGTGATGGATATGTGGGCCAACGGGCTGCCAACAGCAATAGTCACGTTGACCAGGCAAGCACCAGACTAGTTTGGCCCAAGGCCGGGCTTCGGGAGTAGAAAACCTCGTGACTCATCAAAGGTATATCTCCTCCACTCGCCTAGCTTCTCCCACTCGTCTGTCTCCCGCTTACCTACCACCTTCCACTCGCCTCGCTGTTCCCACTGGGTTATTGTTCCTGCTGACCTCTTACGCACCTACTGCCTCTCCCTCGTGCTTTTTGCGTTTCTTGTTGACGGTTTCTATATCGTCTTTTATTAAATTCCTTCCCAAGGATTGCAAACAATCATATAGAGAAGAAACAGACGTACAAGACTGGTTATCAATTTTCCCTCGTGTGAAGAACCATAATATTACCCGGGATGATGCTTTCATATATATATATATATATATATATATATATATATATATATATATATTATATTATATAATATATATATATATATATATATATATATATATATATATATATATATATATATATATGTCGTGCCGAATATGCAGAACTTGCGATCTTGGCTTAAATAGCAACGCTCATCTTGCCATATAGGACAAGTGAAAATTTGTGTATGCAATAATGTCGCCAAAATAATTCTGAACCTATCGAAAAAAATATATTTCACTGAGTTTCTTTAGTATTAAATTACTGTAAACAAATGTAAAATATATTTAGTTGGGTTAGGCTAAAATAAATTGCTCTTGTTATAATAAGGTTAGGTAAGTTTTCTAAGATTCTTCTGATACAAAATTATTAATTTTTGCATTAACTTTAATGAAAAACAATATATCTTTAAACGTATAAGAGAAAATTTCAGAAAGGACTTAATTTTAAATAAGTTCTTGCTAATTGACCAATGTTACCTATTCGGCACGACATATATATGGCTAGGTAGTAGGTTGGTAGACAGCAGACGCCCAGGGAGGTACTACCGGCCTGCCAAGTGAGTGTAAAACGGAAGCCTGTAATTGCTTTACATAATGGTAGGAATACTGTGCGAGTCGGCTATCGTTGATTCACTATCTATTATCATCCTACAAGACCAATGGAAACCTGACGCTTTAACTACCCTTGCCTGGAACTTTTTTCTTTCTGCATGTTATTTGGCTCCTATACCCGCATGATCCTTCCATCCGACCTAGTTTCTGGCCCTATCTTTCTCTCTCTCTCTCTCTCTCTCTCTCTCTCTCTCTCTTCTCCTCCTCCTCATCTCTCTCTCTCTCTCTCCTCTCTCTCTCACACACACACACACCACACACACACATTCCGAGCAGGATATCAAGTAATAAGGAAAAATAGAGGAAACAGGGGAGGTGGAGTAGTAGTAATTCTGATCGGAAATTAATGAAGTTTTGAATAGAGAGAGGATTTTTTAATATGAGCTTAATTTTTACATATTGGACATAATCAGTACGATGGGGGTGGATGTCCAGAAATAGTTGCAGTGATCTACAAACCGTCACCAAACAGCAGGAAACTGAGACAGCCTCAAAGCAGCGGTTGGTAATATAGAAGAAGCAGTATGGAGAGCTCACAGAGCTAAAACAAAACTACTAATCATGGGTGATTTTAACTGCAAAGAAATAGATTGGGAGAACCGAGACCCTCAGTGGGGGGGGGGGGGACCGGAAACGTGGAGAGCTGAGATAATGGTGGTGGTTAGTGAAAATGTTGTGCCAGCATGCAAAGGATATGAGAGAGAGAGAGAGAGAGAGAGGGGGGGGGGGAGTGAGACTCCATCTAGTATTTACCACAAGTACATCTGTCATAGTGCTAGCACTCATACAGTATTGGATTTTGAATACCCTGTATTCGTAAACATTAAGGGAAGGAGAGAAAAAAGGAAAGCACAAGAGTGTGGAAAAAGCTTTAGAACGAGAACAGAAGAGTCGGAAACGAATATGCAAGGGTGAGGAAAGAGGCTGAGTGATAACTTGTGACTCATATAGCAGCAAAAGTTGAATCTGAATGAAAATGGCTTCCCAGCCAGCATCAGAAGAACAGGTAAAAGAACAGGTAATGTGACTGAAGGAAGCTCACGAGAAACAACAAGGAAGGTTGTGAAGTGTTGAACACACGATTTAAAGAGGTGTTCTTACTGGTAAGCAGTCAGTGCCAGAGAATCAGGGGAAAGAAAAGATGCACCAACAGGTGCTTGACACCATACACACATCCATAAAAGGAAATAAGTTTTTTTGGATACATCAAAGGTAAAGGTGTCAGCATGGATTCTGCGAGAGGTAGCAGAGGCACTGTCTGAACCACTAGCAGAGGCACTGTCTGAACCACTAGCAGAGGCACTGTCTGAACCACTAGCAGAGGCACTGTCTGAACCACTAGCAGAGGCACTGTCTGAACCACTAGCAGAGGCACTGTCTGAACCACTAGCAGAGGCACTGTCTGAACCACTAGCAGAGGCACTGTCTGAACCACTAGCAGAGGCACTGTCTGAACCACTAGCAGAGGCACTGTCTGAACCACTAGCAGAGGCACTGAACCACTAGCAGAGGCACTGTCTGAACCACTAGCAGAGGCACTGTCTGAACCACTAGCAGAGACACTGTCTGAACCACTAGCAGAGGCACTGAACCACTAGCAGAGGCACTGTCTGAACCACTAGCAGAGACACTGTCTGAACCACTAGCAGAGGCACTGTCTGAACCACTAGCAGAGGCACTGTCTGAACCACTAGCAGAGGCACTGTCTGAACCACTAGCAGAGGCACTGTCTGAACCACTAGCAGAGGCACTGTCTGAACCACTAGCAGAGGCACTGTCTGAACCACTAGCAGAGGCACTGTCTGAACCACTAGCAGAGACACTGTCTGAACCACTAGCAGAGGCACTGAACCACTAGCAGAGGCACTGTCTGAACCACTAGCAGAGACACTGTCTGAACCACTAGCAGAGGCACTGTCTGAACCACTAGCAGAGGCACTGTCTGAACCACTAGCAGAGACACTGTCTGAACCACTAGCAGAGGCACTGTCTGAACCACTAGCAGAGGCACTGTCTGAACCACTAGCAGAGCACTGTCTGAACCACTAGCAGAGGCACTGTCTGAACCACTAGCAGAGGCACTGTCTGAACCACTAGCAGAGACACTGTCTGAACCACTAGCAGAGGCACTGTCTGAACCACTAGCAGAGGCACTGTCTGAACCACTAGCAGAGGCACTGTCTGAACCACTAGCAGAGGCACTGTCTGAACCACTAGCAGAGACACTGTCTGAACCACTAGCAGAGGCACTGTCTGAACCACTAGCAGAGGCACTGTCTGAACCACTAGCAGAGGCACTGTCTGAACCACTAGCAGAGGCACTGTCTGAACCACTAGCAGAGGCACTGTCCTGAACCACTAGCAGAGGCACTGTCTGAACCACTAGCAGAGGCACTGTCTGAACCACTAGCAGAGGCACTGCCTGAACCACTAGCAGAGGCACTGCCTGAACCACTAGCAGAGGCACTGTCTGAACCACTAGCAGAGGCACTGTCTGAACCACTAGCAGAGGCACTGTCTGAACCACTAGCAGAGGCACTGCCTGAACCACTAGCAGGCACGTCTGAACCACTAGCAGAGGCACTGTCTGAACCACTAGCAGAGGCACTGCTGAACCACTAGCAGAGGCACTGCCTGAACCACTAGCAGAGGCACTGCTGAACACTAGCGAGGCACTGTCTGAACACTAGCAGAGGCACTGTCTGAACCACTAGCAGAGGCACTGTCTGAACCACTAGCAGAGGCACTGTCTGAACCACTAGCAGAGGCACTGTCTGAACCACTAGCAGAGGCACTGAACCACTAGCAGAGGCACTGTCTGAACCACTAGCAGAGACACTGAACCACTAGCAGAGACACTGAACCACTAGCAGACACTGAACCACTAGCAGAGGCACTGAACCACTAGCAGAGGCACTGTCTGAACCGCTAGCAAAGGCACTGAACCACTAGCCTGGATCTATAACAGGTCAGAGGACACTCGACAGTTGCCAGAGATCTGAAACACAAATTATAGCTCAAATATTTAAGACAAGAGACACAGGAATCATCAATATCATTGACATGCTTCGCAAACAAGAACTATCACAAGTTTTGAGATCGTAAATCTTTTCTTACGAACTTGATGGAGTTCTTGAGTTAATTAAAAAAAAATTTTGCTTAGAAAGCTGAATTGGAACATTTAATGGTGGTGTTGCACGTGTTTGGGCAACACCTGGTGTTGCACGTGTTCAGGCAACACATCTCTTACCACTCCTTCCAAGAGGAACTGCCTCACTGCTAGTGAATACCTCCTGATATAAGGAATTAAAACCACTCTTCCCTTCCTCGGATCACACCTGATTAACCTCCCATTCATCAGGTGCTGTATCACCCTACGGGTTTAACACTTCTCAATAAATAAAACAATAATCCCATACCGCTCCTTATTATGCTCCTTGACACTTGTTTTATTCACGTTCGTCTTGAAATTGTGTAAACAAAAAGTAATGTTATATATTGAATGTTACCACAACACCTGAGTGAGGGAAACTCTATTACTAAATTTATGTAAACTTCTAAATTCTTGCAAGATATTCAGCATAAGGAGTGCTGGAGGCTCCATTATCCGTCATTTTCCTCGTGATGTGTAAAATATTTGGTTTTAGCTGCCTTGATCACAGAAGCAAGACTGGGCGGATTGTGGGGGGAGGACGGGGGTGGATACTTGGGGGGGTGGAAGAGGTCCGGGGCGGGGCCATTGGGAGGGCCAGATGGGAGGTGGAAAGGTTAAAGGTGTCGCCAGCGTAGGGGGAGGTAATGACGTCACCTCGAGGACTAGCTATGACGTTTTTATGACGTCATTTGAGGGAATCCGGGAGCAGAGCATCCTACTTCCGAGCGTTGGTGGCCAAACTTCCACCTCCACACCGGTGGATGCCGGAAGGACAGAGAACTCATTACTTGTTTTACTCTCTTGGGTGTCGAAGGCGTGATCTCGTATAACCAAGGTCGTACTTGCTAGATGATCTAAATTAGGAGAGCTCTTGGTACCTAATGATGACCTTAAGGTTAAGTTTCCCATCCCACAACCAGTTATGGGATCAAGTATAGAATTTTGTGAGAGGGAGTGTTGAGACTGGTGTAGGTGGTGGTCGTGAGTCATGCTTGTAATGATTCTGCCTGGGAGTTTTGTTTCTTCTAACGAGTGTTTGTGATGTTTTAAACGTGTTTAGTCCATGACGTAACTTTATGACAGTCCTGGGTGTGTGTAAAAGAGGCCATGACGTGTTTTTTTTGGTCGTGGTTCCGACTTTGTGGTCGGGGTCATGAGGTGAATTTGTAATGATGCTTAAGTGTGGTTGACAAGTTCCTCGAGCATCTGTGTTTAAATAAACTTGTTCACTTGAACTTTCTTGGGTGTTCCTCACGCTCACATGTTTGATTATTTTTACTTTGCCACCCGGCTTTGTTAATCCTTGGGTTTGCAATCGCGAGTTGTTTGTAACGGTATGTTCCTGAGATAATTAAAACCTTGTCTGTAACCCTGAATTATTTGTTGTGTGTGTGTGTGTGTGTGTTTAATTTGGTGTGTGCTTGCATGACTAGTACCTTTGACATCCTGACGAGTCCTAATAAACTAAGTTATCCTTCATTAGTGATTGCAAATGAGTTCTGGTGAGCCAAGGGGACACTTTTGTGCTCGACTCTGGGGAAACCAGTGAAGTGTTTCTCCACCAGGGTCTACCTGGGCGGAGCTAGGATCGGACTCTCCCTCAACAAGTCATCTGTGTACAGTGGTGGCTGCGTCTCAAGCAGTTTACATCAGAGTGCGGTCCACGAACAATAAATCAAGTGACTCACGATATTATAATGGCACGATTGTAAACTTACTGAACGGAGGGGTGGGGGGTTCAAACCTATGGCAAACCAGTCTTAAAATTAGCGGCCTGTGCACTATCTACTGTACGATAATAGACTAATAGGAGTAATCCAAATAGGTCTAGTTCTATACACACTTGGAAGGTTAGCATGGGCTCCACTGTGACCACTGAGGACAAAAAATGACTTCTGGAAGGATTACTGACAATTATGGTAATAGCACACTATAGACAAAAGCTTTATTTTAAAGACAACGTGTCGCCAGTAAAGTACATGTACAAAAAAGTTGAGATGAGGGTAGAATGCTGACGTTTTTGTGATTCTGAGACGTTACAATGTGTGCAGGTTACCCAAATCTGATAACGTCACCACTCGGTCAGCCATTACCTGACAACGTCTACCTTCACCTTCACCTTCAAGTTCAGTGTATAACTTAGTAAAAGCTCGTCTGGGAAAAAAGTCTATAAAATTAAATAAAGGTTTTGCTGTAAATAGCGCCCTATTATAGTATGTTGACGAGCATTCCTAACCTAACTAAAAGCGTCACATCAGGGATTTCTGTGATGAAAGAAAACTGCTATACAAGGTTTACACTCTTGCATAAGAGCATCGCGGAAATTATTAATTAGAATTGCAACATATGAAACTATATATAGCACACACACTGCTCTCTGTTATTCTAGTCATGTGTGTACGTTGAACTGCATTTATAATACCCTCAATAAGAGGCCTCTGACGGAGAAGATGAAGATCCACCACCCTAAGTTCCGTTGCAGAAAGTGCTTCGAACAATAAGAGTGAAATTGGACAAATTCAGAATTAGAAGAATATATGAAAATACTGATTTAGCACTAGAGGAACTAAATGGAACAGTCTCCCAAGTAGTCATTGAAGAAAGGTTCTGGGACCTTGTATATAATGGAAAGTACAAACTATTGGTGATGGTCAGGTGAAGCCGTCACGTCAGCTGACACATCGAAAGGAATCTTTCCACGTGTTCAGGAATTCATAAACGCTTGTAACCAAGATGACATCGACAACACTTGTCATATTCTGGTCTGAAAACAATCATCACTTGCACTGGAACAACGCAGAAACGATCTACAAGAAATCCGACAGGAACAAGCGCCACTGTATTGAACATTCTTAATTGCTACTTCCAACACCATACAACGAAAGTCTGGCAAATACACCATGTTTACAATTCTGTCATATATGATACTATGTAAATAAGTCATATGTCTAACGCTTAAGTATAGTGCCGAAACGTTTTCTCTGCTCAGCAGGCTTCTTCGATCGAATACAGATGTGACTTTTTACATTGGAGACAGTGGAAGAAGTGCAGAGGTAGTTTTTAAGGTATTCAGTCTTCTGTCATTGATAGGTTCAGCCCCTCGGTCTTGACTGGTGTTTCCTTCCTCATGCCAAGTGCTGTGGAAATGACATCGTGAAGGGCAGGAGACAGGAGCTGCTGGATAAGTACAGGTCAGCCATAGATGTAGTCAGGTTTATGGGAGGGGTCCCAGTCATATGTATCATCTTGCCTATAATGGGAGTTCGCAATGAGTGGATGTCTTGGGCAGTTCGTATAAATTGCTGGCTAGACAGGTTCTGCAAGGAACTTGCAATTCCATTCATTGATAACTGGGACAAATTCAATGGCAAACGTGATATATATACAAGGGGTGGGGTTCATCACTCTGGGGCTGGAGTGGTTGCATTAGCCAGTTCGATTGAGGGGGTCATTGATGACTTGTCTAGGACTTTAAACTGATAGATTATAGAGGTATGGGTGTTTGTGGGGAAACAATCAGGCTGCGGTACTAGGGTTGAAAACAGTAAATATTACCAGGATACCCCAGGGATATGTTTAAAAGACAATATTCAAAATAATGTTGCTAGTAAAAGCAAAGCAATTGTTCAACAAAAATAGTAGAGGGCAACGAGTGACTAGCTCCCTTAAGGTTTACTATACAAATAGTAGGAGTCTAAGAAATAAGATAGATGAGCTAAGATTACTTGCAAGTGCAGGTAATATAGATATTATTGCTATAACAGAGACCTGGTTCAACTTGAAAGATAGAGAAATGCCTTCTGAATGCAACATACAGGGTTATAAACTATTCCACACTGATAGGGTCAACAGGAAGGGTGGTGGAGTGGCGATTTATGTCAGAGATAATTTAAATTGTTGTGTTAGACAAGATATAAGAATAGAAACATCCAACACAGAATCTGTTTGGCTACAGTTTCTCGAAGGTCGTGAAAAATTAATTTTGGGTGTGATTTATAGGCCTCAAAATCTTAATAGGGAGTGCAGTAAGCTGCAATGGGACGAAATTCATAAGGTGTCTAGATATGAAAATGTTGTGTTAATGGGAGATTTTAACTTTAGACAAATTGATTGGAACAATATGACAGGAAATCTCGAGTCTAGTGACTTTCTTGATACGGTTCAGGATTACTTTCTAGAACAGTTTGTGACAGAGCCAACTAGAGGAAACAACCTGCTTGACTTGGTTCTTGCCAATAAAGAATCACTAATTAATAATCTTGAGGTTAATGATGAGCTTGGGGAAAGTGATCACAAATCACTCAGTTTAACTATATCATGGAATTATCCAGATAACTGCAATCAAGTCTGTCCCAGACTTCCACTTGGCCGACTTCATGGGACTGAGAAATTACCTGGGTGGGCTAAATTGGGATGACCTGACTATGGGTCAGGTAGGTGGTGTTGGTTGCCAATATGACGTGTTTCAGAGCATAGTTCTAGCTGCCCAGACAACTTTTGTTAAGAGTAGGGAAATTAGATCTAACAAAAATGATCCCAAATGGATAAGCAATAGATTAAAACATTGGTCAAAAGAGAGGCATATATAGGCATATCAAAAGAGGGGGATGGGCAGTTAAGAAATCAATATATTCAAGCTTTGAACTATAGACCAATAAGCCTTACTTCCATAGTGGGAACATTTATGGAATCAATAATTGCCGAGGCAATTCATAGCCATCGTGAAAGGCATAAATTGATTAATGAATCTCAGCACGGTTTTACAAAGGGGCGTCCCTGTCTTACGAATTTACTAAATTTTTTCACTAGGGTATTTAAGGAGGTAGATCATGGTATTGAATATGATATTGTGTATATGGACCTCAGTAAGGCTTCCCATAGTTCCACAGAGGTTATTGAGGAAACTTAAGGCACACGGAGTAGGAGGAGAAATTATTTCCTGGGTAGAGGCATGGTTGACAAATAGGCAGCAGAAACATTGCGTAAATGGGGAGAAATCAAAATGGGGGCACATCACAAGCGGTGTTCCTCAGGGGTCAGTGTTGGGCCCCTTGTTGTTCACAATTTACATACACGACATAGATGAGGGAATAAATAGCGACATAAGCAAATTTGCTGATGACACCAAAATAGGCCATCCATTTCATTCTAATGAGGACACTAGAGCACTCCAGGATGATTTGTATAGACTGATGTAATGGTCGGAGAAGTGGCAGATGCAGTTTAATATAAACAGATGCAAAGTTCTAAATGTTGGGCTGGAAAATCACCATGCCACATATAAACTAAATGTAGATTATAATATTACTGATTGCAAAAAAGGATTTAGGAATTCTGGTTAGCAGTAATCTGAAACCAAGACAGTGCATAAGTGCTCGCAATAAAGCTAACATAATCCTTGGCATCATATCAAGAAGTATAAATAATTATAACAGAAGTCCTCATGTTGTTCTTAAACTCTATATATCTTTGGTTAGGCCTCATTTAGATTATGCTGCACAGTTTTGGTCACCGTATTATAGAATGGATATAAATGCACTGGAAAACGTACAGAGGAGGATGACACAGTTGATCCCATGTATCAGAAATCTTGTAGATGAATGGTTCAGAAAACCGACACGTTGATAAATTAGACACATGTGCAACTCTTGGGTATCTTTATTGAGGAAACGTTTCGCCACACAGTGGCTTCATCAGTCCATACAAAGGAGAAACGTGAAGAACAGGAGGAGAATGAGGTAATCAGTCCCTCAACCTTGAGTCGATGTGGTCAGTCCATCAATCTTGAATATAATACAGCATATGTGCGAAGAAGCAGCTTATATACCGTAGGCAGGAGAGGTGCAGCAGTCGTAGATGGTGTCACATTTGTCCAATGTGGAAGTAGGTCGTGCTCAAGGGTTAGGCAAGCGAAGACCTACTTCCACATTGGACAAATGTGGCACCACCTACGACTGCTGCACCTCTCCTGCCTACGGTATATAATCTACTTCTCCGCACATATGCTGTATTCTATTCAAGATTGATGGACTGACCACATCGACTCAAGGTTGAGGGACTGATTACCTCATTCTCCTCCTGTTCTTCACGTTTCTCCTTTGTATGGACTGATGAAGCCACTGTTGCAAAACGTTTCCTCAATAAAGATACCCAAGAGTTGCACATGTGTCTAATTTATCATCAGAAATCTTCCCTATGAGGACAGACTAAGGGTCCTGAATCTGCACTCTCTAGAAAGGCCTAGAGTTGGGGGGGAAATGATTGAGGTGTATAAATGGAAAGCAGGAATAAATAAAGGGGATGTAAATAGCGTGCTAGAAATACCTAGCCTAGACAGGACTAGCAGCAATGGCTTTAAGTTGGAAAAATTCAGATTCAGGAAGGATATAGGAAAACACTGGTTTGGTAATAAAGTTGTGGATGAATGGAACAAACTCCTGAGTACCGTCATAGAAGCTAAGACATTGTGTAGTTTTAAAAATGGGTTAGATAAATACATGAGTGGGTGTGGGTGGGTGTGAGTTGGACCTGACTAGCTTGTGCTACTAGATAAAATGCCGCGCTCCTTAAGTGAATGTGACCTGACCTGACTAGGTTAGGGCGTTGGCTTAAGTCGATAGGAGAATTGGACCTGCCTTGCATGGGCCAGTAAGCCTGCTGCAGTGTTCCTTCTTTCGTATGTTCTTATAAATATAATCTCATTGGGTCATAATAGATGAGTGAGGAACAGGATTTAGCGGGGAGGAAGCAGGATGTAGCAGTAGAGGACCAATGGGGGAGGAAATAGGAACTTACTGGGAAGAAAGTGTGAGAGGAACGAGGACCTAATAGGCAAAACAGTAAAATCGAGGAGCTAGAAACTAGCGGGTAGAAAGACACTAGGGGCGGTGAAATGAGGAACTAGGGGGAGGGGAAAGGAATAAGAAACTATGGGGGACGGGGAGGGTAAGGAGGGGAAGTTTGTGTGGTGAGAGGAACAAAGAACTAAATAAGTGTTGGAATTTCAGGAGTGCCATAAACCTTGTGCATCTACACTGTTGGAGTAGTGCCATACTATCAGTGTTGGAGGGGTGCCATACTACCTGTGCTGGAAGGGTGCCGCACTGTGTTAAAGGTGTGCCTGGCTGCCACATTTAAGCAACTTCAAGATGCTTACTGGCGGTATTAGCTTGTAGTCTGCCCCTCTGAAGATACTAACACTAACTGAACTAGAAGTTATCGTCATGATAGTTAAAATATTGTGATATATCCTAAGCTGAAGCGTTATGGTGTTCACGTCCGTATAATGGTTAAGACATCTATAGAGTTTGATGGATGTGATAGTAGTGGATGTAATTGTGTGATGGGCTTTTCTGCATTACGGAAAACTGATCACAACCACCGTACGGTGCTAGTTTATTCTATATTACAGTTAGATAGTGAGAACATAAGCTAGTTATGTTTCTCATTCACAAAGGATGAGTTTCATATTTCAGGTAATCAAATCTGTCAGACTGGTAAACTTCATTAGGGCGATGAGGATATCGAGTATTCCACAGTTGATTTAGTAACTACGGCAGTTACAAAGGTTTCCCTTCACTAGAACCAGACTTAGTATTATTTGGGAATTACCACATCTCAGGGATGGCCTGAGGTATGGTACCAAAAATGGCTGTATTAGGGATGGCAATGGGTCACCATGCTGGCTGCGTCTTGGATTCTCATTTGCCAGAAATGATCACTTGGTCCAGTGGTACAGCGGCCAACCCGCCATTATTTCTACTGACGAGTAATATTATTCTCCCTTCTTGACAATAAACCTGAATCCCATTTAATTTGTTGGGGTGAAAATAAATCCATTAGGCATTGTGGGATTGTGAACCTCTCGTTCAGGACTCGTGCTTTAATTAAATTCAAACACTCTCTTGGCCTTTTTAACGAAATTATTGAGTAATTTGTCAGTAAAAGTTTTTAATGCAATTTCTAGAATTGTTAATAGACGTTTTGTTCATTGTAATTAAATAAAAATGGCAGATTTTCAGAACATCTTTATATTAATATTAATCATCACTTTATCTCCCTGATGATAATCCCGGAGTCAATTATCCTAAGTGCAGCGGCACTTAGTCGGACGTACATACAAAAATCAGCTGATTAGAAATATCTGGGACAATTTGAGAGTTTGTTTATGAAGAAAACCGAGCTTTTGATAATTTTCTTTATATCGAATGGAGGTTGTTGAAAAGTCTTAACACTTAATGCTTAGCGAGATAGCTTATTGGATTGCACCTCTACTTTTCATTGAGGGTATTTTGCACCGTCAACCATGTCTCCTGCTGTTGTAAGAATTATTTCAGTGTGCAGACTTGGAACCATTGCTTCAGTATTTTCCAGGGGTAGATTATGATTAATCTTTCTAGCCTGCGCTCCAGCGAGTAGTTTGAGAGGTTTTAGGCGATCCCTGTAATTTTGATCTTTTTATTTGGTGTTGGCAGTTGGTCACCTATCTTTTTTTTTCCAGACCATAATTTTCGACAGGAATATTTTAGTCTAAAGTGCATGTCTTAAAACCGGGTTACAAATGACTTGATTAAGATTTTATATTTTGACGCCGACGCAGCTAGTTTATAATGCGTCCCATATTTATCTTGTGGACGTTATCACAAGAGCATTTGCATACACACACAGCCTGGAAACTAGACCTTAAGGAATAACAGGTGAACATCTGACCATTTACATATAAACTTTTGTATTTGTTGCAAGCAAATCTGGGATACTTTCTCAATTTATCATAAATTAACTAGCAAGATATTTTGACATATTATATATTCATTGTGAACAGTAAAAGTCGGTTTGTTTAAAGGTTCTAATCTAGCCTATTTATCTTTCCATTTGTGATAGTAATATTACTGTATTCCTTGTACACACCAGTTGTGTAATTCATCAGCAATTTAGACCAAAACTATTTTTTTTTTTAAATCAGTGTCGGCTCCGAACGCCAGAACGAAATGTTTGACATATTTATTACAGTAGCTCAGACCTGAGCAGTAGCACTGGTGCTGTATTCCTCACGCACGTGACCTTATGCAGTATATAGATAGAAGAGCATACGAAAATAAGTTTTCCCTCGTAGAGTTGGTGTTTGTAGGGGGGGGGAGGGTTTCATGTAGGGACCCGCCCTACTACAAGCAGCAACTCTACAAGGGAAGACTTATTTTCGTTGTTTGTGTCGGGAAAGAGTTGTGCATCATGATCCAGCATCCACACCTCACTTGGCCTACCCCCATCCCTTCCCTTCTTCCCTCGGTAGTCTTATAAGCACTACTGACACTAAAATCTGGGATAATACGATATAACCATTTCTCTAGGAGTGAGAGGACGCAAGTCAGTGTATTTTCTAAAGTTCCTTTTCTCCCATACCCTACCTTCTCTTCTTCACCGTCGTAGCTTCTGTTCCTGGGCAGGTGTCACAAGAATGTGCCAGGATACAGTGACAGTTTTCCCATGCATCGCACACCTGGTGTTGTGTGAGACAGTGTCCATCCAATCAGTTTCTAGTCCACCTCGTAATTAGTCTATGGTCCATCTATCGCCTCGCGGATTTAAGAGTTGAGGGGACACGGGAGATTTTCCAGAGAAAAATATTATATATTGGAGATTTCGTTATCGTTACGTTCAATTACTGATTGCTCGATGAAGACCGTTGAGTTGAGATTGTAATTTCCTTGTGTGCTATACTTTAGAACGAGAACGGGGGTGTGGAAGGGGGCTAGTCCCCTCATTCAAGACTCGTTCAAGGTGATAAGGACAAGGACTATTGGGCATATTGATACAGTTTCTTTTAGTTTGATATTTT
Source organism: Cherax quadricarinatus (assembly GCF_026875155.1). Lineage (NCBI taxonomy): Eukaryota > Metazoa > Arthropoda > Malacostraca > Decapoda > Parastacidae > Cherax > Cherax quadricarinatus. Next base: position 40,652,623 of record NC_069419.1, read on the forward strand.
GCTCTTATCTTGCAAAGGAAAAAAGGGGGGGCATCGTGCGATTAATGTATTCTTTTATGGACGATGACAGTTTTACACGTTTCCTGAAAAATGTTGATCACATTAATCGCGTATGGAAAATAAGATTGTCATGTACCTTTAAATTCTATTTAATTCTACTACTGACTTTTTGAAACCTCTCTTCTTATAGGTAGCAAGGAATTTTAAGAGTTGGTTTACCTCGCTTCAAAATCCAAGATACATAATCCCTACCTCTTAATCTGTATTACCGTAGGTTTGCTCTCTCAACCGTCCACATAAGAGTGGAAAACAACGAATTATAAAATGTGGTATAATTTACTTTCCATTTTTCGTTATTATATAGTTAATTATGTTAACAAAGACAAATACAGAGCTGTAAACTTCAACATTTTAATCTTTTGTCTTCAAATAATTTAATTTAGTTTATCTTACAAGGTAATAATAACTACCAGCAGATTATATAACACGTCATTTGCCATAATGTATATTTATTACACTATTAATGCGAATAAAATAAGTGGTCGCTAGATTTTATAAAGGAACAGGACGTGATTGAAGACGTATTTAGCTTTATAATTTGCTTTTCACGTGCTCAGTTTCATTAGGACACCCTGTTTGCTGACACACTCTGAATTCTTAAGAATTTTGAGTGCCAGCTGCCAGTGTTGGTATCTCTATATGACCTTATTAATCTGATACTACCGAGGGATCAAAACGTGCTAATAACCCACGTTCTCCACTTCCGAATAATTTGTTAGTAACAACGTCTGTGTAATAGTATATGGTCAAATTAAAATTAGATTTAGGTGTGAAATCAGTGTGTACTCGCCTATAAGTGATGGCAGGAGTCGAATCTCTGCTCCTAGCCTCGCCTCTTCGCTGGCCCCTACCAAGTTTACTCTCTCCTGGCTTCGAGAGTTCTGTCGTACGGCTTCTTAAATTGTTACAGGCTCTACCACTCCACTGTCCAGGACGTTCCACTTCCTGACCATTCTAAGGTTAAAGAAATACTTTAACATCCCTGCCACTCATCTGTGTCTTCAACTTGAGCTGTGTCCCCGTGTTTCTGCTTTATCGTCTCTAGAGCAGTATCCCTGACCATCCTATCAATACCTCTCATTATTTTGTACGTCGTTATCACTCCTGGTCCTCCTGTCCTTCTGCTGTTTTAATTGGACTAGAATACCCAGCACCTACTAATTCATTTTACTATTTTTTCTCTGGATTAAGAAACCCATCACTTACTCTTCTTACTCTTTTTTTATTAAGACACCGAGCTTACACAGTCAGCCAACGATGATTTTTTTCTGACTACAGAAACTATAATATCTGAGTTTTCTTCGGACTACAACCCCTTCTCCCCAGAACCATCATATCAACCTTTCTCTTTGCTCTTGAAACTCCTGCAAAGACAGTTATCCTCTCTTTTAGTGCAGAGGATGAAAACTATTGAGAGCCAACCCTTTCCTGAGTCAGGAGTAACTACCACATTTTTTATTGTACTCCATGTGAAGAGTTAATCCCAGTTGGTAATTTAGCGCCAGGAGTGGTGAAGACTGTCCTACGTCTCGTAATCGCTGCATAATTGTACTTGGTTAATTCCATCACTGCCACAGTGAGGCAGGATGGTATACCTTCATGTATCTTGTCACTGTCAAAGATAAGAGAACCAGTTTTATGGCTACGATTCTCCTCGGTGTGTTGAGTAACTCTGGTAAGTCTTCATGTAAACTGAGGGTTGAAATGCCTGTAATACATCTCTGCCACAAGTCTAAGAAATAGCCGACACTTCGTCCATAAGTATGAGTTCAGCAGACGGTAAGGAGCACTTGCCTGCCTCCTGCCGCGCCTTCCACAGGTATATTATATTCATTAGCAGCACGATCCATCTGCGGGAAAGTGGAGGGGTTGGCCCGGGCGCCTGACTGTCCCTTCAGGCGGTCCACAATCTCTGGCTGCCATGTATGTATTTTGTGAAGCTGATTGACGCTCTGGTAAGCTGGCCTGCGCAAACTAAGCGTGTTCTCCTATCTGCCTGATACCGAGTTTTCTTCTTTCCTGATGTTGAGTTGTTTCTTATCCTGATGCTGCGCTCTCTCCTATCCTGTTTCTTATGGTCCATTGGAAGTAGTAATAATTTCTAAAGGATATTGATGGGCTTGAATCTCTGACTTCACGAGCTTTGGAGCATGTTTGTGCTGGAACATGTAGTGAAGGTTGAGTAGTAGCAGGAACGCCCACTGAATGAATGTTGGGTGTAGTAGCAGAAGTATGCGTTGAATATTTTCACAAGAATGTGGGGGGGTAGTGTTAGGAACTCAGCATGTATTAAGGAAGATCTACCTGGGCCGTTACCGAGGGTAGCATGGGTGAATGATCTTATGAAATCGAAGAAAAGCAGTTCTCACGAAAGAAACTTAAAACAAATTTGAAGAAAATTTAAGCAGTGGCATCCATTGTTAACAAAATGGCAGACGTACCGTCTGAAATATAGTAAACAGTAAAATCTGGAAAACGATAAGGAAAAAAAATAGCTGAATTGCTACAGAAAATGACGAAATTCGAACAGAATCAGATAAGGCAGGAAGAAATGATAGTACATACCTGGAAAATATAATTGAAAAATAAATTCGAAAATATAAAATTGTAAATGGCATCAGTGTACAGAACACTAGACGTGTAGGATGAGGACATAAAAAAGATGAGCCGGGGTGAGCGATACAAATCGTAATGAACTTTCCGTTTAGAAGCTCCTTAGCTCAGCGGTAAAGTGCTGGACCTGCTAATCTCGGAACCTTGGTTCGAACCCACCTTCCATCTTTTTGCTACTCCTACTTACACTTTGGTCACACTTCACAGACACGCACATGCATATATATATATACATACATCTAGGTTTTTCTCCTTTTTCTAAATAGCTCTTGTTCTTTTTATTTCTTCTATTGTCCATGGGGAAGTGGAAAAGAATCTTTCCTCCGTAAGCCATGCGTGTCGTATGAGGCGACTAAAATGCCGGGAGCAATGGGCTAGTAACCCCTTCTCCTGTATACAATTACTAAAAAAGAGAAGAAGAAAAACTTTATAAAACTGGGTTGCTTAAATGTGCGTGGATGCAGTGCGGATGACAAGAAACAGATGATTGCTGATGTTATGAATGAAAAGAAGTTGGATGTCTGGCCCTAAGCGAAACAAAGCTGAAGGGGGTAGGAGAGTTTCAGTGGGGGGAAAATAAATGGGATTAAATCTGGAGTATCTGAGAGAGTTAGAGCAAAGGAAGGGGTAGCAGTAATGTTAAATGATCAGTTATGGAAGGAGAAAAGAGAATATGAATGTGTAAATTCAAGAATTATGTGGATTAAAGTAAAGGTTGGATGCGAGAAGTGGGTCATTAATAAGCGTGTATGCACCTGGAGAAGAGAGGAATGCAGAGGAGAGAGAGAGATTTTGGGAGATGTTAAGTGAATGTATAGGAGCCTTTGAACCAAGTGAGAGAGTAATTGTGGTGGGGACTTGAATGCTAAGTAGGAGAAACTTTTAGAGAGGGTGTGGTAGGTAAGTTTGGGGTGCCAGGTGTAAATGATAATGGGACCCCTTTGATTGAACTTTGTATAGAAAGGGGTTTAGTTATAGGTAATACATATTTTAAGAAAAGAGGATAAATAAGTATACACGATATGATGTAGGGCGAAATGACAGGAGTTTGTTGGATTATGTATTGGTAGATAAAAGACTGTTGAGTAGACTTCAGGATGTACATGTTTATAGAGGGGCCACAGATATATCAGATCACTTTCTAGTTGTAGCTACACTGAGAGTAAAAGGTAGATGGGATACAAGGAGAATAGAAGCATCAGGGAAGAGAGAGGTGAAGGTTTATAAACTAAAAGAGGAGGCAGTTAGGGTAAGATATAAACAGCTATTGGAGGATAGATGGGCTAATGAGAGCATAGGCAATGGGGTCGAAGAGGTATGGGGTAGGTTTAAAAAAGTAGTGTTAGAGTGTTCAGCAGAAGTTTTGTGGTTACAGGAAAGTGGGTGCAGGAGGGAGAGGAGCGATTGGTGGAATGATGATGTAAAGAGAGTAGTAAGGGGAGAAAAAGTTAGCATATGAGAAGTTTTACAAAGTAGAAGTGATGCAAGGAGGGAAGAGTATATGGAGAAAAAGAGAGAAGTTAAGAGAGTGGTTTAAGCAATGTAAAAGAGAGCAAATGAGAGAGTGGGTGAGATGTTATCAACAAATTTTGTTGAAAATAAGAAAAAGTTTTGGAGTGAGATTAACAAGTTAAGAAAGCCTAGAGAACAAATGGATTTGTCAGTTAAAAATAGGAGAGGAGAGTTATTAAATGGAGAGTAGAGGTATTGGGAAGATGGAAGGAATATTTGAGGAATTGTTAAATGTTGATGAAGATAGGGAAGCTGTGATTTCGTGTATAGGGCAAGGAGGAATAACATCTTGTAGGAGTGAGGAAGAGCCAGTTGTGAGTGTGGGGGAAGTTCGTGAGGCAGTAGGTAAAATGAAAGGGGGTAAGGCAGCCGGGATTGATGGGATAAAGATAGAAATGTTTAAAAGCAGGTGGGGATATAGTTTTGGAGTGGTTGGTGCAATTATTTAATAAATGTATGGAAGAGGGTAAGGTACCTAGGGATTGGCAGAGAGCATGCATAGTTCCTTTGTATAAAGGCAAAGGGGATAAAAGAGAGTGCAAAAATTATAGGGGATAAGTCTGTTGAGTGTACCTGGTAAAGTGTATGGTAGAGTTATAATTGAAAGAATTAAGAGTAAGACGGAGAATAGGATAGCAGATGAACAAGGAGGCTTTAGGAAAGGTAGGGGGTGTGTGGACCAGGTGTTTACAGTGAAACATATAAGTGAACAGTATTTGGATAAGGCTTAAAGAGGTGTTTGTGGCATTTATGGATTTGGAAAAGGCGTATGACAGGGTGGATAGGGGGGCAATGTGGCAGATGTTGCAAGTGTATGGTGTAGGAGGTAGGTTACTGAAAGCAGTGAAGAGTTTTTACGAGGATAGTGAGGCTCAAGTTAGAGTATGTAGGAAAGAGGGAAATTTTTTCCCAGTAAAAGTAGGCCTTAGACAAGGATGTGTGATGTCACCGTGGTTGTTTAATATATTTATAGATGGGGTTGTAAGAGAAGTAAATGCGAGGGTCTTGGCAAGAGGCGTGGAGTTAAAAGATAAAGAATCACAAACAAAGTGGGAGTTGTCACAGCTGCTCTTTGCTGATGACACTGTGCTCTTGGGAGATTCTGAAGAGAAGTTGCAGAGATTGGTGGATGAATTTGGTAGGGTGTGCAAAAGAAGGAATTAAAGGTGAATACAGGAAAGAGTAAGGTTATGAGGATAACAAAAAGATTAGGTGATGAAAGATTGAATATCAGATTGGAGGGAGAGAGTATGGAGGAGGTGAACGTATTCAGATATTTGGGAGTGGACGTGTCAGCGGATGGGTCTATGAAAGATGAGGTGAATCATAGAATTGATGAGGGAAAAAGAGTGAGTGGTGCACTTAGGAGTCTGTGGAGACAGAGAACTTTGTCCTTGGAGGCAAAGAGGGGAATGTATGAGAGTATAGTTTTACCAACGCTCTTATATGGGTGTGAAGCGTGGGTGATGAATGTTGCAGCGAGGAGAAGGCTGGAGGCAGTGGAGATGTCATGTCTGAGGCAATGTGTGGTGTGAATATAATGCAGAGAATTCGTAGTTTGGAAGTTAGGAGGAGGTGCGGGATTACCAAAACTGTTGTCCAGAGGGCTGAGGAAGGGTTGTTGAGGTGGTTCGGACATGTAGAGAGAATGGAGCGAAACAGAATGACTTCAAGAGTGTATCAGTCTGTAGTGGAAGGAAGGCGGGGTAGGGGTCGGCCTAGGAAGGGTTGGAGGGAGGGGGTAAAGGAGGTTTTGTGTGCGAGGGGCTTGGACTTCCAGCAGGCATGCGTGAGCGTGTTTGATAGGAGTGAATGGAGACAAATGGTTTTTAATACTTGACGTGCTGTTGGAGTGTGAGCAAAGTAACATTTATGAAGGGATTCAGGGAAACCGGCAGGCCGGACTTGAGTCCTGGAGATGGGAAGTACAGTGCCTGCACTCTGAAGGAGGGGTGTTAATGTTGCAGTTTAAAAACTGTAGTGTAAAGCACCCTTCTGGCAAGACAGTGATGGAGTGAATGATGGTGAAAGTTTTTCTTTTTTGGGCCACCCTGCCTTGGTGGGAATCGGCCGGTGTGATAATAAAAAATAAAAAAAAATATATATATATATATAAATATATATATATATATATATATATATATATATATATATATATATATATATATATATATATATTTATATTGTGTGTGTGTGTTGTGGCGATTTATGCAATTTTGGCATAAATAACAACGCTCTTGCCGAATAAGGCAAACGAAAATTTGTGTATGCAATAATTTCGCAAAAATCATTCTGAACCTAACGAGAAAAAATATATTCCACTGTGTTTATTTATTATTAAATTATTGTAAACTTATCTAAAATATATTTAGCTGGATTAGGCTAAATTAAATTGCGCTTGTTATAATAAGGTTAGGTAAGTTTTCCAAGGTTCTTTTGGTACAAAATTGTTAACTTTTATACAAACACAAATGAAAAATTTATATCTTTAAACGTGTAAGAGAAAATTTTAGAAAGGACTTAATTTTAAATGAGTTCTTGCTAATTGAGCAGTTTTACCTATTCGGCACGACATATATATAATATATATATATATATATATATATATATATATATATATATATATATATATATATTATATATATATATATATATATATATATATATATATGGTTTGACAGAAAAGGCAGATTTTATATTGGCTAAGAGAGTTATAACTAGGATGAACATGTCCTCAATGTAAACAAAAGGTCGATGTTAGTAGACTGTTGAAAAACCTGGAGAGTAATTATCATTTATGTGGCAGAAATAAATTAATCGAGATAGAAAGAAATTTTAAATAATTTTTAGACTAATCTATAAAAAGTAATGTTAAAGAACATGTTACCATCATCATGCAGTGCTGTATGACCCTTGTGGGTTTAACAATTGTTTTGATTATAATACCATCGTAATGTGTCTTATCCATCAACATGTTGCCGTCACCATGTTGTGGAAAATACTGTATATTTTCCGGAAATACGGTAATTTATAGGTAAATAGATGGCCTATATTGTATTTAATAAAAATTAGGTTATGGAAAATGGGAAACTGAGCCTGCGTCTGCGCAGAAAGACTCGCCATTGTTGTTTGAATGGAGTAAGGCGTTATTTAATAATGTGAAGATTTTTCGTGCTCTAGAGGTAAAATTGGGTTGACACCTCTCAAATAGGAGATGAAATTGTTGGATGTGCAGTCCTGCATAACTTGAGATATCAGGCGACTGGACAAGACAGCTCCAGGAACCTCAGATAAGTCTTATGTAGTAACCTGGCCAGTGTTATTTTCATAGATAGACAGTGAGGTTTTCTGAGTATGATGCACATTAATCTCCAGTCAAATTGGTGAGTGATATTAAGATATTCTCTTTCCGTTATATAAATGTGTATTTATATATAATCATTTTTTAATTTAATATACAGTCCACAAATTTATATATTTACCAGCATTCCTGGTGATGTATATTTCATTTAATTAATAGGTCCAGAGCAACTTGTGGATATGACAGTTGTAGGTATCGAAGGGGGACATTTTTTTGCGACCTAGGTGTCCCAAATTCCTACTTGTCTAACTGATAAATAATAATTATCTATGTTCATTTACTGTTATGTATATAATGATACATTCAGCTAAATGCAATTTTCCACACATGTCTTATTCATCATGGCACCATTATCTTGTGTCTTGTTCAACAACATGCTGCCAGTTACAGGAGAAAATACAGATATGAGGATACAGTAGAGATTATTATTATTATTATTATTATTATTATTATTATTATTATTATTATCAAGGGGAAGCGCTAAACCCGGAGGATTATACAGCGCCTGGGGGGGGGATCTGGAAGGCATTCAGGCTTAATTCGGGGAACTGGAGCACATATCCAATTCCCTAAATCAAGAGCCCCTCACCAACATCAAGGAACCTTCCTTGATTGAATTAGCAAAAATTAATAAAAATATAAAAGTGATAAAAAAGATAAAATGAAAATTAATAAAAAAAAAAGTTATTGTACAAATAATAAGTGTTAATGAAAATAAGGCAGAAGGTCTATCTGAGATATGACTATTGGTTTTATTAACGAATGGAATTTACCCAACCCGTCCAGTTTTCTTAAGGAGACAATTAAGTTTGATGAAATTTAAGGGAGGGCAGTTCCACTTCCTTGGATCAAAAGCTCCTCACCAGCATCAAGGGGGCAACCCCTGTTGAATGAGTGGAGGTTAAGAATGTTTTGCGAGCAGCTGTACCAGGGTCAGGGAGTGGCAGGGAAGCTTGCAGTTACTCACCGAACTTAACACTTTCATAGTAAGATTTACAACCTCCAGTGTCCTGTATCTTACTGACTCAAGCCTTACAAGAACTGAATTGAAACACCTCTCTCTCTCTCTACTTACTCTCATCTCTCTTCCAATCCTCCTTTTTTTTACACAGGGTTTTACAAGGTTAGGGTAAGGATTCCTAACTTTATTTACAAGCTAAGAGTTATTACCTGCAATGCTAGTCACGGCATTATGCTGCCCCACTCCCACACACGTACCAAAACACAAACACATACCGTGAAAGATTATATATATTTGCACACTTACTGAGGTTTTAATACTTGGTGCTGCGTCCTTTACGCTTAATCATGTCCCTCAGCTGTGTAGGAAGACCCTTACACAAATTTTTGAGGGTTTAGGGAGGTATATTACTCTATGCCTCATGTAGAACAGCCTCCAGCCGCGGGATGGAACTGATATCCTTGCTCAGTAAACTTCGTTTCACTATTGACCAGAGGTTCTCAGTAGGGTTTAGGTATGGGGAATTACCTGGCCAGTCATTAAAGAACCTCACTTCAGTCCTTAAGCCACTGAACTACAGATTTGGCAGTATGACACTGTGCACCATCCTGCATAAAAACCGTAGCCCCACACTTGTGAAACACCTCGGGTAAATTGTCATACAGTAACTCCAGATAATTATACTGGTTCATATACTGGTTTTTGGGTAACACAGTGAGTTCACCAAAACTCTGAGCACTGAAACCCAAAACCATGAGCGAGTCTGGGTGTTTGGTGGTCCCACAGGTGTAGCGTGGGTCTAGCGGGTCACTATCTCTGGGCCGGTACACACGTCCCCCATGGTTACAGGTGACGGTGAGGGTTGCTTCATCACTCCAAAGTACTTTAGACCACTGTTGAGGATTCCAGTGAAGATATTTATTTGCATAATCCAGCCTATGTTTCTTCTGTGGCTTGGAGAGGATTGGTTTCTTCACCTGGTGGTGACTACTGTAGCCCAGTTCTGACACATGTCTGTTAACAGTTCTTACAGACACCTCTGAAAGAAGATGTGGGTTCTTTTCTTTCAGTTCTCTAGCAGTTATCTTAGGTGTACTATCTGCTTCTTTATCATGGTTAAGTTACGAACAAATGTCTTCTTCGAGGGGCCAGGCCGAGGTTTGGCAGACGGTAACTAGACACCGCCACCAGCCTTGAAACGCTGCACCCAGTTCCTCACTGAATGCTCACACACACACCGACATTCTCCACAATTTCTTTCGTCTGGTGCCCAGCTTTGTGAAGCCCTGTGGTTTGAGCTATAGTTTCAGGTATTAGTATTCCTTTTACCCATAATCAAACATGTATACCCAAAACCAGAGGGAACACCGGACAAAAGATGGGGCAGATGAGAGACAAAAATGCAACACTGTCTCACCATGGCATTCACGTGAGCACTGATGAGTCACTGTGGAGTGTGACGGAAGACTGTGATCTCATACTAACGGCTGCTACCCGGCATAATGCACTGACAAGAAAAGACCCCCCCCTGTATGGTAAGCCTTTGATTTTCATCACGGCATGATGCCTGGGTGCTCATTCGGCATAATGCCGTGACTAGCACTACATCAACGTGCACTCTCCTCTCTCCTCACTCTCCTCTCTTCTTTCTCTTCTTTTCGTTCTCATCTCTTCTTTCTCTGTTCTTTCTCTATTCTTTCTCTTCTCTCTTCCTCTCATCTCTCCTTCCCTCTCTCTCTCTTCTCTTTCTTCCCTCTCTCTCCTCTCCTCTTTTTTTACACAGAGTTTGACAAGGTTAGGTTAAGGATTCCTAACTTTATTGACAAGCTAAGAACTGTTATCTATATCAGCTCATTTAAAAGCCCTTTTTTATTGTTATGAGACATACAAGTAGGGAAGAGGGTGAAGCTAGAGCCATCTGTGAGCCAGCAATTTCATTTGATCAACTATTTCGTTGATGCCATTATGCTGTACAAACATGTTCCAGACTCTAGTCATCTTAGGAATAAAATGATCTCAGATGAAGTGATGTTCTGGAGAAGGGTACAGAGTAAAGTTGCTGCTTGCTGCTCGTCTTGTGGTGTAGAAGCTCACTTCTCGCTGTCCTCGGAGTGGAACCAAGTGTGGTACTTTGACAGTGTTGGCCTTGTGTTGAAGACTCTGCTGAAATGACAGATCATCCAGGACAGGTCCAGGCGAGAGATGAGGCGTCTTGCTCTGTTCTCTACTCTGTCAAGCAGTCGCAGATGAGATGGGGGCTGGCAGTCCAAGAAAGAGGAACATACTTGTACTTGTATCTCGTACTGAATCTTGCAACCCCTACTGTCGAGCAGAGCGAGATACGCCGAAGTGCGGTAAACTTCTCGGCTGCCTTGTTTGCAAGATTTACAACGTAGTTCTTCATGGTCAGTTTGGAGTCAGATTTCACCCCAAGGATATCAACTTTGTCCCCGGGCACTAACACTCTCCCATTCATACCTACTACTGCTCTGGCATTACCATCATGGTGCCTAGAGACCATCATCATTTATGTTTTCTCAGGAGCAAATATTACCTGCCATCGGTTTTTCCAGGCTGATATAACTCTTAGTTGGTGATGTAGCTTAGAGCAGCTCTCTCTCCCTCTCTCCCCCACTCCCTCTCTCGCCCTTTCTCTATCCCCTCTCTCTCTATCTCTTCCCCCTCAAGGGAGGTTCCTTGACGCTGGTGAGGGTCTCTTGATCTAGGGAATTGGATCTGTGCTCAGTTCCCTGAATTGAGTCTGAATGCCATCCGTCCCCCCCCTCCCACATGCGCTGTATAATCCTGCGTGTTTAGCGCTCCCCATGATTATAATAATTATAATATCTCTAGACCACTGATAAATAATGCAAGACCTGAGAAACTGTCACCATTGGTACTGTAGGACTGTGAAAGACACCATTATCCACAGATCACAAGACAATTGAAGTGTTAGATGTCTGGAAAATGGTGAACGTCGCAAGTAATGCAAAGAATAATAGGAAAGACCGGTACAACGCGTAGAAAGTAGAGGATTCCTGGCATAGTAGCGGCTTCTCATCGGAAATGGGAAATCGTTTCTTACAATCCTTATGGACACGTTAAACAAATGTATTTCAGACATGATAAAGAGGAACTGAATTTTCCCAGACTGTAGGAAAGCTTTTTATAGCGTCACGAACAATTGTTGAAACTGGAGAAGCTAACTGGGTTTGGGTACAAGCAGGGATTAACAGTATTACCTAAATGAAAGAAGATTAAGAAGAGTACAATATTTAAAGAAATGTCATTGTGTGTGTGTGTGTGTGTGTGTGTGTGTGTGTGTGTGTGTGTGTGTGTGTGTGTGTGTGTGTGTTGTGTTGTTGTGTGTGTGTGTGTGTTGTGTGTGTGTGTGTGTGTGTGTGTATGTGTGTGTGTATGTTGTGTATGTGTGTGTGTGTGTGTGTGTGTGTGTGTGTGTGTGGTGTGTTGTGTGTTGTGTGTGTTAGTATGTGTGTACTCACTGTTGAGGTTGGGGGGTCGAGTCCGAGTCTGCCGCCTCACTGATCGTACTAGGTGTATGTGTAGTGTGTATGTTGTGTGTGTATGTGTGTGTGTGTGTGTGTGTATGTGTGTGTGTTGTGTGTGTGTGTATGTAGTGTGTATGTTGTGTGTGTGTGTGTGTTATTGGTCGTAGTCTGGCTGCTCTTCATGATCGTATAGGTGTGTGTGTGTGTATGTGTGTGTGTGTGTATTGTGTGTGTGTGTTGTGTGTGTTGTATGTGTGTGTGTATGTGTGTTGATGTGTGTGTGTGTATGTGTGTGTATGTGTGTGTGTGTGTGTGTATATGTGTGTGTGTGTGTGTGTGGGGGGTGTGTGTGTGTGTGTGTATGTGTGTGTGTATGTGTGTGATATGTGTGTGTGTGTGTGTATGTGTGTGTGTATTGTGTGTGTGTATGTGTGTGTGTATTGTGTATGTTGTGTTATGTGTGTGTGTGTGTGTGTGTTGTGTGTGTGTTGTGTGTGTAATGTGGTGTGTGTGTGTGTGGTGTGTGTATGTGTGTGTGTGTGTGTGTGTGTGTGTGTGTGTGTATGTGTGTGTGTGAGGAGAGAGATGAGAGAGAGAATAAAGACCAGGGATCATATGAGCCTTATTGTTAGTAATGCATGTTAATGCAACTCATTTTTGCCGAATGATTTGAATGTTTCGTAGCTTAGTTTTTTTTTTTTTTTTTTTTTTTAAATTGTGCTGTTTTTATATATTCTTGTAACTCAACCCTGCCCTAGCCATTCAATTTAAAAAAAAAGTGGTGTTTAGGTTTTCGGGGAGCAGAAGAATGATAATTATGTAATTAAACCAATGTATTGATAAAGTTAAAACGTAGGAGGATAGTGGAAGACTTAATGAAAAACTAGACGGACTTGAAAAATAGTCGAACAAGTACCTTCTATTGGTCAGTTCCCAGCAAGAGCAAAATTTTGAGATTAACAGATGGAGAAAGATGATATTCCCTGAAAAAATAGGGAAAAAGAGCAAATTCAGGAGAACCATTACTGCCAACGTGCACCCTGAAGCACTCGTGTACTTTACAATGGTTTTCAGAAACCTTAAGATAGGATTTCGTTCGGATTTTTAACCCCGGAGGGTTAGCCACCCAGGATAACCCAAGAAAGTCAGTGCGTCATCGAGGACTGTAACTTATTTCCATTGGGGTCCTTAATCTTGTCCCCCAGGATGCGACCCACACCAGTCGACTAACACCCAGGTACCTATTTGCTGCTAGGTGAACAGGACAACAGGTGTAAGGAAACGTGTCGAATGTTTCCACCCGCCGGGAATCGAACCCGGGCCCTCCGTGTGTGAAGCGGGAGCTTTAGCCACCAGGCCACAAGACAGTTTACGACAAACTTGCTACTAATCGCTGGGTATGTGACCCAACTCTGAGCTAATATTGTTTGTCTCCAAGTGCGCTTCTCCATTTCCACTGACTAATGGTCATTGCACTACCCATATGGTAAATATGTAAGTAAACACAGTACCCGGGTGTGAAGAAGGGGCCTTGAGATTCACTCGGATGTTTACAACCTACACTCAGATAGGAATTTACGTGTACCTATGACCACACACAACCGTAAAAAGTGTAAATGTACCTGCCAGTACCTACGTCACACATGTATTGCATGAAACACACCTTGACCCAGAGCAAGTTGTGGTGGGATTTCTGCTGGGTGGGTGTGGGCAGGGAAAGTGAGGAGTCTCCCCGTCCCACAACGAAAACGTGCGCTGTGTGAACACTTCCAGCGAACACCTCGGTCATCGCCACCTCAAAACCGGGACAATGTTTGTTAGGAAGTGATGCTGAGGTTTGGAGGAGTGTTTCAGGCAATGTAAAGAGTGATGTAACGTCACCTGGTAAGCTCTTAGTCACAGAGGTGGAAATTCCCCAATGCTTGGGTCTTGTTAATGGGACTTGAATATTAATAACCTGAAGATTACTATCTGAAAATCTAGCATGATTCGTTCTGAGTAAATTTATGCATAATTATAGAGGCTTAAATTAAACCAATTTGCCCGTTGAATATCTGCAGAATGAAAAATCTGCAAGGGAGGTGAGATTACATATATGTTTGAGAACAAATATACATGACGCAATGTCTGTAAGAATAATCTTGTGCAAGAGTATAAGGATAGTGAACTCTGCATAAGAGGTTACAGTAAGTCATGTGAGGTATTTGCACGAGTTATTTTGCTTAACTAGTTAATGTGATTTATTCACTTTATAGCTTTAGATAAGTGTTGGGTTAAAAAAAAGTTGCCACATCACGAGGATCATTACATCATTCATGGATACTTTGTTCTCTGAAACAGGATGTAAACTTTCAGTGACTGCACTGAGAACTACACACACACTCGCTGTATATTACCTTGCTTTGGTTCAAGGTCAACTATTATATTATTTCTAAAACATCTACTACACTCTTCTCTGTATATAATATTTCCGCCTTATTTAAAGCGCTGTATATTTCAGTGTTTAAGAGGCACAATGTTTTATCCTTCACAATGTGTCACTTTTAGACAGAGATACCACGGAGTGCTAGGCTGGTCAAGCTTAGGAGTGATCTTAATGTTAGGTGGACAGTTATGCAGGGCAAGTTTACCAATAATTGTTATATGGACCACTAGGCTGGTCAAGCTTAGGAGTGATCTTAATGTTAGGTGGACAGTTATGCAGGGCAAGTTTACCAATAATTGTTATATGGACCACTAGGCTGGTCAAGCTTAGGAGTGATCTTAATGTTAGGTGGACAGTTATGCAGGGCAAGTTTACCAATAATTGTTATATGGACCACTAGGCTGGTCAAGCTTAAGAGTGTTCTTCTTAATGTAAAAAATATAAGCTTTGTAAAATTCCTGTGAGCGTGCGAGTGGGAGGTAGAGGTGTGTTAACGAAAAGTGTTTACTTAATCTATTCTTGGTGTGTTTACGAAGTGCACTGTTGAAGTTATGCGGGGCTTGTGTTGATTTATGAAGTGAAGAGGAAGGTATGTGGGGAGGGAAAACTGCAAGAGTTGATAGAGCTCAGTCAACCTCAGTATTAGAGCTTCTGTAACATCCTTATATGAGGTCACAGCAAACACTGTGTGTGTATGTGTGTGTGTGTGTTGTATGTGTGTGTGTGCGTCTGTGTGTGCGTCTGTGTGTGCGTGCGTTCGTGAGCTTGCGGGCCGTCTCCCACCGACCAAAGGTAACCAGAACAAGAAGAAACACTCTCACCATCACTCACACTATCACTGTATTGCCAGAGGCGCGCCGATACTACAGCTTAGATGCCAGTCCAATCTGCAAACATCCCCACCCTCACCTCTAGGACTCAAGTCCGGCTAATCGGTTCTCCTTAACACTGACACTCCAACAGTATGTAAAGTCATAAAAACCACTTGCCTCCAGTCCTATCTAAGACGCTCACACGCACCTGCTGGATGTGCAAGCTCCTCATATATGAAAACCTCCTTTACCCCCTCCCTCCAACCCTTCCTAGGACAACCCCTACCCGACCTTCCCTCTACTACAGAGTTATACCCTCTAATTCATCCTATTTTGCTACATCCTCCCTAAATGCCCAAATCACCTCAACAACCCCTCCTCATCCCTCTGGATAATTTATTTATTTATTTATTTGAACATGATACAGAGAAGTAAATAACATACTTTTAGTAATCCCTGACTTCTAATCTCCAAACTACGAATTCACTGCATAATTGTTACACCGCACATTATCTTCAGATACATCTCGCTGCCTCCAGCCTCCTCGTTGCATCATTCACAACTCATGCTTCACACCGATATAAGAGTGTTGATACTAATATACTCTCATACATTCCTCATTTTTCCTTCATGGATAACGTTCTTTGTCTCCACATTTAACTCGGTGTACCACCCACCTGCGGATTCAAGAATGTTGATTAACCGCATTTTTTCCCCAGTTCATCATTACCCATTAATAACTAAATGATGTTAGTATCTCTGCCACTCTAAGCCCGCCGCTCTACTCTAAACCCTCTCAAGGGGGTTCTTTGATGCTGGTGAGGGGCTCTTGTTCTAAGGAATTGGATCTGTGCTAGGGATCCCTGAATTGAGTCTGAATACCTTCCATCCCTCCCCCACATGCGCTCTATAATCCTACTAGTTTAGCGCTCCCCATGATTATAATAATCTCTAAGCAAGGGGCAGCTCTGTTACCTCAGAGGTAATCCTTGGTAAAGTCTTCACTGCATATCATATTGTTGTTGGATGTAGGAACTTAGAGTAGTAATGAATTAAATATTTTTACTAATTATTATGCCAGACATTCAGCCCACAATTTGGCTTTTGCATTCCATTTTTTCTACCTGTTCATATCTTTTTTTTTTTTATTTTTTTTTTTTTTGGGGGGGGGGTCAAGGTATCAACCATCTCGTATGGTTTGCTGCTAAAACATCCATTACGCACTCCTGAACATATGGCAGGGCGAGCCATGCCTTATTAGCAGTGAGGACCCACAAACCTCCAGTGAAGATAAATAATATACAAAATACAAATCACCAAAAACTCGCACCTAGGAGCTGACTCTTATGATGATATTTTGGTTCGTCCTGGACCACTGTTAAGTATCAACTGTTGTGACTTGACAATGGTCTAGGACGGACCGAAGCGTCTTCACGAGGTTCTTTTCCTAAGTGCGGAGTTTTGGTGAACCGTTTCGGCCACGGTATTGTGACTTTTTATTCTGTACAAGACACAAAGATAGATAAACGGTAAATCATGCCACTGGCTCTAGGAAAGGAATTATAAAATGCAGGTAGGGGAAGACCAGGAGATACCCCAGAGGAAAGACATACATATATGAAAAGAAATAAAAGAATAAAGAACAGTCTAGGGCCCAGATAAGGGAAAATATCCGGTGTTACTGTTTCTTAGGGTAGCTGCGACCTGCGGAAACAAGCACAGGCACCTACCTGGTTCCTTCTCTGTTTGTGGTTCCATACCAGTAATATATTCAGATTCCAAATTCATATATTCTCTACAACTCCTGAGGTTGAACGTACACGGAGAGCATTTAAGACAATAAAAAATTAGGTATATCACCATCTTCATTTAGATATATTAAATTTACCCGTACAGAAAGTATACTGGCTGATAGCCAAAATAAACATGATGTGACAGAAAATATATGTACCTACATAATATCCCACGTGTTTTTTTTAAATTTCAGTGACCCATACAATTTAAATATGGAAACTTTATTATGACTAGTAGTAGGGTGCAAAAACTATGAGAATAATAGAGGTTGCCGAGTCCAGCAGTCAGACTTTCCGCGCACACCCTAGAAATATCTTTGTAGCTAACTAGTAAGAGGTCACCTGTGAGGTCATGACATCTAATCCCTACAAGGATCCTCTTCATGCGACCTGTTCATAGTCTTGTCTTCAGTTCTAGCAGTCACTGGTTCTTCCAGTTTCACTGAAAGCTGCTATGCTGTTGCAGAAAGGGTGGATCGGGCGTACTCCTCTGATAAGGAAGTAACATCGGTTGCTCCCTTAATTCTAAGGTGGATCCCGTCTCGCTGAAGTGGGTTTACGCTTCAGAGCGGGGTCTTCAGGAAAGAATCAGGAGACCCCCAGCAGGCTAACGTAAAATGGATGGATTTTGCTCTCCTGCTGGAGCCTCTAGTTTCCTCTAAGGTAGAATCTAGAGGTAATGAATGGGTGCTTTCTCTTACAAACTGCCAATCACTGCGTAGGTGATTTTTACTCGCTGGTCAATAAGATATTGCAATAAATATGACAGATGATGTCAGCCCTTGATGTAATTATAGTTTGGGAGGCTCAGCAGGCATGCTGAAGCTGTTACTTGGATGAAGTAAACTTCAGTCATCTCTTCCGCAGATTGATTTGCAGTAAAAGTATTTGGAAAAAACTCCCTAAATTCACTTTCGTGCCTGCTCCACCATGGGCGGGTGGTGGATGGCCCTTGGATGTGACATACGTCTGGACAGACTTCTTCCTAGTATAGGGTTTAACGCTTAGTTTTGATTATAATAATTTTCCTAGTGTCAGAAGTTAGTCATGTTTCCTCTTCAAGAGACTTCTTTGATGTTAGTGAAGGACTCTTAATGCAAGGAACAGAAGTTACCCTAACCTTATTCTGATGAGTCGCAGGGCCCTGTATGACACCTTCGTGTAACACTCCCTATCATGATGATGATGATAACGATTTGAATTATAAATTGTTCCTTTTGCATTTTCTCCACATCAGAGCACAGACTGGTATCAATGACTGTGTGGGTGAACTCGTTGATGCCCTAAAATAAAATTTAATACAGGAGAAAATGTTAATAGGAAGAAATTTCCAAAGGGAAAAAAAAAAAAAACTGGTTGAGTGAACTTGTTGGTCGGCTGCGTCAGTGTGATCCTTCTATATATTATTGTTTATTAATTTCTTACATACATTTTTTAATAATTTTATCTTTATTTTTATATTAGTATTCTTTCTACCATTATGAAGCGATTACCATTATGTCACTCCACCATTATGCTGGCGATGAATGACGTAGACCAGCCGAGTCCCTTAACCAGATACAGTCAACTACAATGTTAAAATTATATTATTTTAATCTTCTAAATGCATATTCTAATTTTAATACACACATTATTAGAAATTCACCGTATTAAGCCGAAAACCCCACGAGACCTTTGTAACGTCATGTCCCATAATACGTCAGGCATTTTCTTTGTATATTTGACCATTTGCAAATGTCGTCATTAATGTTGGTGGGTTGCCGTGATCACCAGTGTTCTCACGGTATATAATGTTACCACGGCCTTGTTCATTAATTATATTAACACGCATACACCTATGTGTTATTAATACACTCACTGAGTTAAGGCATTGAGGTAAGACATCACCACCACCACTGAGATAAGACATTACAACCACTGCTGAGGTAAGACACCACCACAGAGATATGGCATCACCACTGAGATAATACACCACCACTGAGATATGGCACCACCATTGAGGTAAGGCATCACCAATGAGGTGAGACACGACCACCACTGAGGTAAGGCACCACCACTGGGGTAAGGCACCACTGAGGTAAGACACCACTGAGATAAGGCACCACCACTGAGTTTTCTTTTGTACTATTTCTTCGCAACTGGTATCATACAGTTTCATCAGTTCAGCAAGTTGTAAATACAGATGTCTTCTGATGTCAGCAAAACAGTGTTATGTTATAATATTCCAGGACAGTCCCGCAGTGTTATAATATCCCAGGGTAGTCCGGCAGTGTTATAATATTCCAGGACAGTCCGGCAGTGTTATAATATCCACAGGAACAGCCCGCAGGTTATATATCCCACGGGTATATCTCGCAATGTTCATAATTTCCCAGAGTCGCAGTGTAAATAAGATGTCTCCTGGATGTCCAACAGTGTTATAATATCCCAGGACAGTCCATCAGTGTTATAATATCCCAGGGTAGTCCCGCAGTGTTATAATATCCCAGGGCAGTCCGGCACGTGTTATAATATCCCAGGACAGTCCGGCAGTGTTATAATATCCCAGGGTAGTCCGGCAGTGTTATAATATCCCAGGGCAGTCCGGCAGTGTTATAATATCCCAGGACAGTCCATCAGTGTTATAATATCCCAGGACAGTCCATCAGTGTTATAATATCCCAGGACAGTCCAGCAGTGTTATAATATCCCAGGGCAGTCCGGCACTTGTTATACCCAAAGACAGTCCAGCAGTGTTATAATATCCCAGGACAGTCCATCATTGTTATATCTCAAGACAGTCCGGCAGTGTTATAATATCCCAGGACAGTCCGGCAGTGTTATAATATCCCAGGGCAGTCCGGCAGTGTTTTATCCCAGGACAATCCGGCAGTGTTATAATATCCCAGGGCAGTCCGGCAGTGTTATAATATCCCAGGACAGTCCAGCAGTGTTATAATATCCCAGGACAGTGTTATAATATCCCAGGGCAGTCCGGCAGTGTTATAATATCCCAGGGCAGTCCGGCAGTGTTATAGTAACCCAGGGCAGTCCGGCAGTGTTAAATATCCCAGGACAGTGTTATAATATCCCAGGGCAGTCCGGCAGTGTTATAATATCCCAGAGCAGTCTGGCAGTGTTATAATATCCCAGGGCAGTCCGGCAGTGTTATAATATCCCAGGGCAGTCCGGCAGTTATAATATGCCAGGGCAGTTCGGCAGTGTTATATCTCAGGGCAGTTCGGCAGTGTTATAATATCCCAGGGCAGTCCGGCAGTGTTATTTATATCTCCTTCTCGGGCATTATCTATTCCGGATATTGCCTTTCTTGTTTCGTCATTACCGCCGCCGATTCTGTTACTTGGCGATTTTAATGCCCATCATTTCCTCTGGGGGGGGGGTCTCACTGTGATTCCCGTGGCATTCAGTTAGAGGCTTTTCTTGCCGCCCACCCCCTCCATGTTTTAAATACAGGTACTCACACCCATTTTGATCCTCGGACTCTCACTCTCTCTTGCATCGATCTCTCAGTCTGCTTTTCCTCCGCCGCATTAGACTTCACCTGGTCTGTTCTCCCGGATTTACATGATAGCGATCATTTCCCAATCATTCTTACTTCCCCTTCATATTCACCACCTCTTCGTATCCCACGCTGGCAATTTGATCAGGCAAATTGGAACCTTTACTCACAACTAACTGTTTTTAGTGAGGTTCCTTCTTCGTCCTCCATTGATGAGCTTTTACACCTCTTCTCGTCCTCCGTTTTAACTGCAGCTTCTCATTCTATACCCCAAACTTCGGGCAGGCATTCTCAGAAATGCGTGCCTTGGTGGTCTCCTGCTTGTGCTCGTGCAGTACGTTTGAAACGCGCTGCATGGGGCAGGTACCGGTACAATAGAACTACGGGGAGACTTCTTGATTTTAAGCAGAAGCGTGCGATCGCTCGCTGTGTCATCCGTGATGCTAAACGCACTTGCTGGCGAGATTATGTCTCCACCATCACCTCTGCTTCCTCTGAGTGCAGTCTGGAAAAAAGTACGAAAACTGAGTGGTAAATATTCTCCTGACCCGGCTCCTGTTCTGCTGGTTGCCGGTGTTGATATGTCAAACCCACTAGATGTTGCCAATGAAATTGGCAATCATCTGGTCCGTATTTCTCAGGGGCTCCATCTATGCCCCTCGTTTCTTTCCTCAAAGTCTGCCAGAGAGTTAGCACCCTTGGACTTTTCTTCTCTCAGAGAAGAACAGTATAATGTGCCTTTTGCAATTCAAGAACTAGAGGCAACACACTCTGCTTGCCGATCATCGGCAGCTGGGCCCGACGACATTCATATTCGTATGCTACAACATTTACATCAGTCAGTCCTTGCAGTCCTATTACGCCTTTTCAATCTTATTTGGTCACAAGGAGTTCTTCCACAGCTGTGGAAATCTGCCATTGTTCTCCCTTTCCGCAAACCAGGCACTACGGGACATGAAGCCTCCACTATAGTCCCATTGCTCTTACCAGTGCAGTTTGCAAAGTGATGGAATGCCTGGTAAATAGACGTTTAGTGTGGTATTTAGAGACACACAACAGTCTCTCCACTCGTCAATATGGCTTTCGTAATGGACGTTCTACCATAGACCCCTTACTCGCTTGGATACGTATGTTCGTAATGCCTTTGCGAAAAACCCACTCAGTTTTTGCAATATTTTTTGACTGAGAAGGATTTTGACACAACTTGGAGTATAATATTTTGGCCCAACCCCAAACTCCTTAGGCCTCCGAGGCAATCTACCATCCTTCCTTAAGAATTTTTTAACTGACAGGCATTTCAGTGTTCGGGTTTAATAATGTGCTCTCCCCGGACTTTACCCAAAGCTGAAGGTGTCCCCCGGGATGTGTTCTGAGACAACACTTTTTCTCCTTGCTATAAATGATTTTGGCCCTTTAGTCTTCCATCAAATATTTGGTCACACTCTATGTTGATGACTTCGCTATTGCCTGTGCAGGGGGCTGACTGTCACCTCATTACAGTTTCTCTCCAGCATGGGGTTTCGACCGGGGTTTCCAAATTTGGGGGCCACCACACGTGGGTTTAAATTTTCCAGCACCAAAACTCACCAAATTACTTTCCCACTAGACGCTCTTCATCTCCGATCATCCTTTGTACCTCTATGGCTCCCGTACCCCTGAAAGTGATAGTCAGGTTTCTGGGCCTCCTCTTTGACCGTAGGTTATCCTGGAAACCTCACATTACCTCTCTGAAGGCAACTTGTCACAGCCGGCAAACCTTCGTAAAAACCCTTGTCATCTTTCTTGGGGAGTGATCGTCGAACTCTCCTTCGCCTACTTTCCCCAACCTCATTTTATCGAAACTTGATTATGGTGACCAGATCTATTCAGGGGCCTCTCCTGCTACTCTCTCTAGCCTTACCCCATTTATCACCAAGGATTACGTTTAGGCCTTGGTGCTTTTCGCTCTTCCCCTGTTGAGAGCCTCTATGTAGAAGCGAACGTTCCATCCTTACCCGATCGCCGTGATGCCCATTGCCTTCGCTACTATGTACGCTCTCATGATCTCCGCAATCCCTCCATTTATAGAATGGTCACTGATATTTGTGACATTCTTTATTTGTTCGCCGCCCCTGTTTACTCCGTCCCTTCTCTCTTCGCCTACATTCGCTCTTGTTTCTTTCAAATTACCACCTTTCTATGTTCATGTTAGCATCTCACTTTTCCCTACCCCCCCTGGGAAGCTCCAGCTGTTCGAGTCTGTTCTTTCTCTCTCCCTTGCTCGAAAGCCCAACTGCCACGGTCGCTTCCCGCTCTCTTTTTCTTGGACCACTTCCACTCTCATTCTCATGCCATTGCAGTGTACACAGATGGCTCTAAGTCTTGTGACGGCATAGGATTCGCAGCAGTGTTTCCGGACAGCGTAGTACGAGGGCATTTACTATCTTCGGCTAGTATTTTTACTGCGAATTGTAAAGCCATTCTTGCAGCAAATTATCCGTATTGCATCTATGCCTGTGTCATCATTTGTGGTTGTCTCAGACTCCCTTAGTGCTTTACAGGCTATACAGAAATTTGATACACCTCACTCCTTAGTCCTCCGTATCCAACTTTGGCTACGCCACATCTTTACCAAGCATGAAGTTATTGTTTTTTTTGGGGTCCCTGGTCATGTTGACATACAGGGCAATGAACAGGCAGACACTGCTGCGCGGTCAGCAGTACATGACCTACCAGTTTCATATAGAGGTATTCCATTTACGGACTATTTTGCTGCAATAGCTACCCACCTTCACACCTGTTGGCAACAACGTTGGTCTACTATGCTCGGTAATAAACTTCAATCTATTAAACCGAGTATAGGTTACTGGCCGTCTTCTTGTCACCAGTGTCGAGGTTGGGAGACTACTCTCTCCTGTCTTCGCATTGGCCATACTCGTCTTACTCATGGATATCTCGTGGAGAGGCGCCCTGCTCCTCTCTGTGAGAATTGTCAGGCTCCATTATCAGTCAGCCACATTCTGTTGGACTGCCCACTTTATCAACGAGCACGCAGAATTTACCTCCATTGTCGTCTTCGCTCCGCTGCTCTCTCTTTACCTTCCCTTCTCGACCTTCCCTTCTCGCTGATGGACCCACCTTTCATCCGGACTCTCTCATTGACTTTTTGACAACAACTGACTTACTTCACAAACTCTGATGCCTTCAGCCCTTTCTACCTCAATCTCTTGCTACCCTCTATCCCACACTATCCCCTGCCCCGCTGTTTTGTGTAACCTACTGATCATCCCTCCCCCCTTCTGCCGCCCAATACCCTCGCTTCCTCTCCTACCCTGCAGCGCTGTATAGCCTTTGTGGCTTAGCACTTCTTTTTGATTATAATAATAATCCCGCCTTCGCATTGGCCACACTGGTCTTACTCATGGGTATCTCATGGAGAGGCACCCTGTTCCTCTCTGTGAGCAGTGTCAAGTTCCAGTATCGATTAGCTACATTCTGTTACTGCCCTCTCTATCAACGAGCACGTAGAATTTACCTCCAACGTCGTCTCCGCCCTACTACTCTCTCTTTACCTTCCCTTCTTGCTGATGGACCCTCCTTTAATCCTGACAACGACTGATTT
The DNA here is from genome assembly GCF_026875155.1 of Cherax quadricarinatus. Taxonomy (NCBI): domain Eukaryota; kingdom Metazoa; phylum Arthropoda; class Malacostraca; order Decapoda; family Parastacidae; genus Cherax; species Cherax quadricarinatus. The sequence goes on from NC_069419.1 coordinate 40,676,769, forward strand.
ACTCCACAAACTCTGATGATACTTTTCGCACTCCCCTCAGCCCTTTCTACCTCAATCTCTTGCTACCCTCTACCCTTTCACTATCCATTTCCCCGCTGTTCTCCGTAGCCTGTTACTCATCCCTCTCCCTTTTACCACCTGATACCCTCGCTTCCTTCCTGCCCTTCAGCGCTGTATAGCCCTTGTGGCTTAGCGCTTCTTTTTTATTATAATAATATTTAGCATCCAGTATGGTACCATCCACCCTTCCTTCTGGTGCTCTACCCTAGGCTAGTTAACATCCATTATGGTACACCGTACCATGTTAGATAAAAGGACACAAGTGCAACTAATGTGACATTGTGGCAACGTTTCGCTCTCCAGGATTTTTATAAAGTCGTTACAAACAATACATGTATGTATGTATAATGTTCACCAAGACCATGGTCCTGGCACGGGTCTTAATCTTGCGATGACTCGTCTCTGGCTCCCAAGGGAGAAAGGTTTGTGCAATGTTGCAACGTATGCTGCTCAAGCACTGTTCTGGACAGTTCATCTGGCGCGTTTCATAAGCGACAGCGCCGTCTGTAATATGAACATTGGATCATATACATGTGCATACTGGACGCATTATACACGTATATATGCACATTCAGATATATGCATATGCATATGCATACATGCACTCCTAACTCTGGACACTCTAGCGAGAAGGAGGATATGTCGTTATCACGGGCAACAGCTTGTCTGGGGCGTTGACTCCGTAGTACACTAGGGTAGCCGCAGTCCACTCTGGGTCTTCTTCGGGAGTGGACATCAGTGCTAGTTGCCTGCGGAGTGTCTCAGTAACTTGGCACTCCAGGAGTGTGTGTTAAGGGGCGCTGAACAACGTGCTGGCACATCTCCTCTGCCTTGTCTACCATCATCTTGGCTGTGAGAAAGCCCAAATGAAGGCGATGGATGGCGGTACACTGCGCTCTGGAGCAGCTTGTATCATATGGAGGGGGTTCTTCCCGAGTCGCTGCTTGGTACCACTGTTGAGATGGGGTATCACCTAGGACCTCCCCCATAGGTTTCATTGCTCTGGCGGCCACCAGTTTGGTCTGGCGTAGGCTGATGGGGACGGTAATCCCAACATGTGGATAATCTGTGGCTGCCTTGGCCGCATCATCTGCCGGATGCCATCATGGCTGGGGATCCAGTTCAATGTCGATCTGTTACCCTGAACTTCTAAGGCTGTCATTATGCTCAGAATCGATGTGATGAGGTGAACATTGTCCTGTGATTGTGGCTGGGAGAGTGCATTGATTCCAGAGGTGGAGTCAAAATGTATGACAGGTCGAAGCCGATGTCGTAGGGCATGTGACAGTGCCTGCTGAATAGCCACCAGCTCAGCAGGTGGCTATTCAGCAGGCATTGCCACATGCCTGCTGAATAGCCTGAATAGCCTGCTCAATCGCAAGATTGAGACCCGTGCCAGGACTACGGTCTTGGCGATCATTATACATACATTGAAGGATCGTGCGGTGGTCAGGGAGTCGCCAGCCTTGTGTGCGAACCATTGTGGTACATGCCAGCTGCTGCTCTCTTCCTGTCAAGGTCGACAGAACCATCTGTGAAATATACTGCACATATGCGTCCCTCTGTCAGTGCCATGCTTGTCACAGCATGATTCCTGAGGGTGTATTGACTGCAGAGACGCTTAGAGGTAGGCAGTTGCACGACGCAAACATCGGCAGGATCTGGGCGCCAGGGAGGTGGTGGGTGATACCCAGCAACAGGAAGGTCACAACTCTTCTGAAGGAGTAGTTGTATAGGCAGCAGCTTTCACCCAGCAGTAGAAAACGAACGAATTCAGGAGTAGTCCGTGAAGGAAATTGGATCTTGTGTCATGTTTGCCAATATCCGTCTTCTCAGTGGGGTACCTTGCTACCGGTGCAGAATCGTGGCTACTTTACAGGCGCTGATGTGTCTTACTTTGTCAGCCAGGGAAAGAAGCCGGGCCTCAAATTTGAGACATGCTGTGTTGGTCCAGATGGTGGCCCCGAGTATAGTCCTTAGCACCTTCTCTGTGGAAAGAGATGAGTCATTGCCGGTGCACCGTAGTCAATGAGCGAGCACACAGCTTGTGTATAGTACAAGAGAAGTACTTCTTTGTTCTCCCCTGCACGGTGCCTCGTCATGGTTCTCATGGCGTTGAATCTGAGTAGCGCACTGGATCTGACATACTTGGCCTGTTTTTGGAAGGTCAGTTTTTATCAATGTAGATTCCCAAGAATAGGTAGGAGCCTGTCCGTTCAAGTTCTCTATCCTGAATACGTGATCTATTCACAGGATCTGGTCCCTTGAACGTTATTGCAAGAGGTTTCTCGGAGGAGATCTTGAGGCCTAGTTCCTTGCAAGACTGCATTATTAGGTCCAAAGCTCTCGGGGCCTGTCGCTCCAAATTGCCTTTCCCATTCACTACGGGTGTAAGATCATTAGCATAGCTGAGGAGCTGCGTACCACTATGAAAGGAAAGGCTCACAAGTTCCTGCATAAGGATGTTAAACAAGGTAAGACTGAGCACTCCTTGTGGGGTGCCGTTTTCCAGGGTTTTAAATGAAGAATAGTGTCCCTGGAAGCTGACACAGGCCTGCCTGTCCCTGAAGTAGGACTCTATCCAGACCAGGAGGCGTCCTTTGATCCTCTTCCGAGCTAGAATTGCTGTAGGGCTGGCTAGCTCAAATGCCTTCTCGAGGTCGAGGTAGGTTTCTTATTACTATCCGCAATCGGGCTTAGCAGGGTTGATATGCACTCTGCTGTACCCACTCCTTTGGTGAAGCCAAATATGTGATGAGGGGGTCCAAGTTTTCATAAGAGGCGGTCTAACACCATCCTCTCAGCAGTCTTGGCTAAACAGCTGGTCAGCGATATGGGTCTCATACTGCCAGGATCCTTGGGCTTTGGAATTGGTACAATGGTAGCCTTCTTCCAAGCTGCTGGGAGTGCCCCAGCCCTCCACGACTTGTTTTATGATATCTAGAGTGGCCTCCCATCCACTCTGACCAGCCCGTGCAATCATGGAGTACGTGACAACATCGATGCCCGGGGCAGTGTCACCTGTGTTCTTAATGGCACGTTGGAGCTCCAAGTCCGTGAGGTTTTCATCAGTCACATCTTCAGACTCACATGCAGCTTAGTACCGTTAACTGGCGTTGTGGCAGAAGATCCATCCTAGCCTCGTCAGTGACCATTTTGCAGTGATCACCTTCATCATCAACATTCCTGTCAGACACAGCAACGTCTTAGGATCTTAATACAAGGAATTCTTCACTTGCCTAACATTTAGGTATGACCTACTTCCACATTTGGATTTGTCAAAGGTGATAACACCTACGACTGCTGCACCTCACCTGCCTACAGTATATAAGCCACTTCGCACATATGGTGTATTCTTTTCAAGATTGATGGACTGATTACATCGACTCAAGGCTAAGGGACTGATTACCTCAAACTCTTTACTGTTCTTCACCATTCCTTTGTATGAACTGAAGCCACTGTGTAGTGAAACTTTTTCTCATTAGAGATACCCAAGTGTTGCACATGTGTCTAATTTATCCACCAACATTAATACACCGTACCATGGCTACTGGTATTCTACTCAAGCTGTTAACATCCAGTATGGTACCATCCACCCTTGCTACTGGTGTTATACCCTAGCTAGTTAACATCCAATATGGCACCATCCACTCTTGCTACTGGTGTTGTACCCTAGCTAGTTAACATCCAATATGGTACCATCCACTCTTACTACTGGTGTTGTACCCTAGCTAGTTAACATCCAATATGGTACCATCCATTCTTGCTACTGGTGTTGTACCCTAGCTAGTTAACATCCAATATGGTACCATCCACTCTTGCTACTGGTGTTGTACCCTAGCTAATTAACATCCAATATGGTACCATCCACCCTTGCTACTGGTGTTGTACCCTAGCTAGTTAACATCCAATATGGTACCATCCACCCTTGCTACTGGTGTTGTACCCTAGCTAATTAACATCCAATATGGTACCATCCACCCTTGCTACTGGTGTAGCTGTATAGTCCTTGTGGCTTAGCGCTTCTTTTTGATTATAATAATAATAATAATGCTACTGGTGTTGTACCCTAGCTAGTTAACATCCAATATGGCACCATCCACTCTTGCTACTGGTGTTGTACCCTAGCTAGTTAACATCCAATATGGCACCATCCACTCTTGCTACTGGTGTTGTACCCTATCTAGTTAACATCCAATATGGTACCATCCACTCTTGCTACTGGTGTTGTACCCTAGCTAGTTAACATCCAATATGGTACCATCCACTCTTGCTACTGGTGTTATACCCTAGCTAGTTAACATCCAATATGGCACCATCCACTCTTGCTACTGGTGTTGTACCCTAGCTAGTTAACATCCTATATGGTACCATCCATTCTTGCTACTGGTGTTGTACCCTAGCTAGTTAACATCCAATATGGTACCATCCACTCTTGCTACTGGTGTTGTACCCTAGCTAGTTAACATCCAGTATGGTACCATCCACCCTTGCTACTGATGTTGTACCCTAGCTAGTTAACATCCAATATGGTACCATCCACTATTGCTACTGGTGTTGTACCCTAGCTGATTAACATCCAGTATGGTACCATCCACCCTTCCGACTGGTGTTGTACCCTAGCTAGTTAACATCCAATATGGTACCATCCACTCTTGCTACTGGTGTTGTACCCTAGCTAGTTAACATCCAATGTGGTACCATCCACTCTTGCTGGTGGTGTTGTACCCTAGCTAGTTAACATCCAATATGGTACCATCTACTCTTGCTATTGGTGTTGCACCCTAGCTAGTTAACATCCAGTATGGTACCATCCACCCTTGCTACTGGTGTTGTACCCTAGCTAGTTAACATCCAATATGGTACCATCCACTCTTGCTACTGGTGTTGTACCCTAGCAAGTTAACATCCAGTATGGTACCATCCACCCTTCCTACTGGTGTTGTACCCTAGCTAGTTAACATCCAATATGACACCATCCACTCTTGCTACTGGTGTTGTACCCTAGCTAGTTAACATCCAATATGGTACCATCCACTCTTGCTACTTGTGTTGTACCCAAGCTAGTTAACATCCACTATGGTGCCATCCACCCTTGCTACTGGTGTTGTACCCTTGCTAGTTAACATCCAATATGGTACCATCCACTCTTGCTACTGGTGTTGTACCCTAGCTAGTTAACATCCAATATGGTACCATCCACTCTTGCTACTGGTGTTGTACCCTAGCTAGTTAACACCATCCACCCTTGCTGCTGGTGTTGTACCCTAGCTAGTTAACATCCAATATGGTACCATCCACCCTTGCTGCTGGTGTTGTACCCTAGCTAGTTAACATCCAATATGGTACCATCCACCCTTGCTACTGATGTTGTGCCCTAGCTAGTTAACATCCAATATGGTACCATCCACCCTTGCTGCTGGTGTTGTACCCTAGCTAGTTAACATCCAATATGGTACCATCCACCCTTGCTGCTGGTGTTGTACCCTAGCTAGTTAACATCCAATATGGTACCATCCACCCTTGCTGCTGGTGTTGTACCCTAGCTAGTTAACACCATCCACCCTTGCTGCTGGTGTTGTACCCTAGCTAGTTAACATCCAATATGGTACCATCCACCCTTGCTACTGGTGTTGTATCCTAACTAGTTAACATCCAATGTGTACCATCCAACCTTGCTACTGGTGTTGTACCCTAGCTAGCTAACATCCAATATGTACCATCCACCCTTGCTACTGGTGTTGTACCCTAGCTAGTTAACATCCAATATGGTACCATCCACCCTTGCTGCTGGTGTTGTACCCTAGCTAGTTAACATCCAATATGGTACCATCCACCCTTGCTGCTGGTGTTGTACCCTAGCTAGTTAACATCCAATATGGTACCATCCACCCTTGCTACTGATGTTGTGCCCTAGCTAGTTAACATCCAATATGGTACCATCCACCCTTGCTGCTGGTGTTGTACCCTAGCTAGTTAACATCCAATATGGTACCATCCACCCTTGCTGCTGGTGTTGTACCCTAGCTAGTTAACATCGAATATGGTACCATCCACCCTTGCTACTGGTGTTGCAGCCAGCACAGCACCACTCAAAGTATTTAAGATAAAAAACGAGTGTTGTGTGTCCTCGCGTTCCTCAGTGTTGTGCCATTTGTTGTGAGAAGATTTGTTATGTAATGTTTGTCTCTCTCAGCTTGAAGATATTTTGCCATAGGTTTTAATATTAGCAATTGTCGTAATGGTATGATTATTAGTAGTAATAATAATGTTACTATTATTGGCATTGGTGGTGGTACGTGCAGTATGAGGGTTGAGGAAAAGTTGCACTTTATAGGTTTCCAGAATAAGAGATAGGCCGGTCATTTATTCATGTGTGTTTTCCCTAGTTAATACCATTAAAAGGTTTAGTATAGAGACACTTGTGGAAATGAGCTAGTAAATGTAGTCAGCGAGACCCAGACGTTTCCATTTACCAGAACACCTCTATCATGACACCAGGGGATGTGATTCACTCACTTCTCATGCGTAGATGCGCGCGCGCACGCACGCACACACACACACACACACACACACACACACACACACACACACACACACACACACACACGTGAAGTTGATTAGAAGAATTCAGTCGGACAGGGACCAGGCAGAACTACAGAGGGCCCTAGACAGGCTGCAGGCCTGGTCCAGCAACTGGCTTCTGGAGTTCAACCCCACAAAGTGCAAAGTCATGAAGATTGGGGAAGGGCAATGAAGACCACAGAGGGTGTACAGAGTAGGGGGCTAGAGACTACAAACCTCACTCAAGGAAAGTGGATATTGGGGTGAGTATAACACCAGGCACATCTCCTGAGCCACACATCAACCAAATAACTGCTGCAGCATACGGGTGCCTAGCAAACCTAAGAACAGCATTCCGACATCTTAATAAGGAATCGTTCAGGACCCTGTACACCGTGTACGTTAAGCCCATATTGGAATATGCGGCACCAGTTTGGAACTCACACCTAGCCAAGCATGTAAGGCAACTAGAGAAAGTGCAAAGGTTTGCAACAAGACTAGTCCCGGAGCTAAGGGGTATGTCCTACGAGGAGAGGTTAAGGGAAATCAACCTGACGACACTAGAAGACAGGAGAGATAGGGTGGGGGGATGTGATAACGACATATAAAATACTGAGAGGAACGACAAGGTGGACAGAGACAGGATGGGACACAGTAACAAGGGGACACAGTTGGAAGTTGAAGACTCAGATGAATCAGAGAGATATTAGGAAGTATTTCTTCAGCCACAGAGTTGTCAGGAAGTGGAATAGTCTGGGAAGTGATGTAGTGGAGGCAGGAGTCACACACAGCTTTAAGAAGAGGTATGATAAAGCTTATGGAGCAGGAACATTGACCTAGTAGTGACCAGTAAAGAGGCGGGGCTAGGAGCTGTGAATCGACCCCTGCAACCACAACTAGGTGAGTACACACACACACACACACACACTCCTTGTTGCACAAACTCGTAAGGCAACACACACACAATATTCAGCAGCTCTTAAGCACACTCACGTATAAACAAACACAAACACACCCACGTACGTACATAACCATGCATAAACGCGCACGTAAGCGTAAGCGTACATGTACTTGTACATGCAACACTGACGATGACCCAGTTAAGACAAGGTTACAAAACAAGTGTTTGTACTGGGCCAGTCTCTTCATCTGTTAAGATCTTTACAAAGTGATACAGGGGATATAAATTACTCAGGTACTGCACCGGTAGTTGAGAAAGAGGTGAGTGAAAAGTAGGAGTGTGATGAATCGCGAGTTTGAGGAGTACTGAAGGAGGTACAGTGTGTACTGCAGGAGGTACACTGTGATGTACGGAAGAGGGTAAACTGTGGTGTACGGAAGAGGGTACACTGTGGTGTACGGAAGAGGGTACACTGTGGTGTACGGAAGAGGGTACACTGTGGTGTACGGAAGAGGGTACACTGTGGTGTACGGAAGAGGGTACACTGTGGTGTACGGAAGAGGGTACACTGTGGTGTACGGAAGGGGTACACTGTGGTGTACGGAAGAGGGTACACTGTGGTGTACGGAAGAGGGTACACTGTGGTGTACGGAAGGGGTACACTGTGGTGTACGGAAGGGGGTACACTGTGGTGTACGGAAGGGGGTACACTGTGGTGTACTGCCAGAGGTACAATGTGTACTGCAGGAGGTACACTGTGGTGCACGGAAGGGGGTACACTGTGGTGTACTACGGGAGGTACAGTGTGGAGTACTGCAGGAGGTACACTGTGATGTGCTGCAGGAGGTACAGTGTGATGTGCTGCAGGAGGTACACTGTGATGTGCTGCAGGAGGTACACTGTGATGTGCTGCAGGAGGTACACTGTGATGTGCTGCAGGAGATACACTGTGATGTGCTGCAGGAGATACACTGTGATGTGCTGCAGGAGGTACAGTGTGATGTGCTGCAGGAGGTACACTGTGGTGTGCTGCAGGAGGTACAGTGTGGTGTGCTGCAGGAGGTACATGGTGATGTGCTGCAGGAGGTACACTGTGGATGTGCTGCAGGAGGTACAGCTGTGATGTGCTGCAGGAGGTACACTGTGGTGTGCTGCAGGAGGTACAGTGTGGTGTGCTGCAGGAGGTACAGTGTGGTGTGCTGCAGGAGGTACAGTGTGGTGTGCTGCAGGAGGTACAGTGTGGTGTGCTGCAGGAGGTACAGTGTGGTGTGCTGCAGGAGGTACACTGTGGTGTGCTGCAGGGTACACTGTGGTGTGCTGCAGGAGGTACACTGTGGTGTGCTGCAGGAGGTACACTGTGGTGTGCTGCAGGAGGTACAGTGTGGTGTGCTGCAGGAGGTACACTGTGGTGTGCTGCAGGAGGTACAGTGTGGTGTGCTGCAGGAGGTACACTGTGGTGTGCTGCAGGAGGTACACTGTGGTGTGCTGCAGGAGGTACACTGTGGTGTGCTGCAGGAGGTACAGTGTGGTGTGCTGCAGGAGGTACAGTGTGGTGTGTGCAGGAGGTACACTGTGGTGTGCTGCAGGAGGTACACTGTGGTGTGCTGCAGGAGGTACACTGTGGTGTGCTGCAGGAGGAACACTGTGGAATACTGCAGGAGGTACACCGTGGTGTGCTGCAGGAGGTACACTGTGGTGTGCTGCAGGAGGTACACTGTGGTGTGCTGCAGGAGGTACACTGTGGAGTACTGCAGGAGGTACACTGTGGTGTGCTGCAGGAGGTACACTGTGGTGTGCTGCAGGAAGTACAGTGTGGAGTACTGCAGGAGGTACAGTGTGGTGTGCTGCAGGAGGTACAGTGTGGTGTGCTGCAGGAAGTACAGTGTGGAGTACTGCAGGAGGTACAGTGTGGTGTGCTGCAGGAGGTACACTGTGGTGTGCTGCAGGAAGTACAGTGTGGAGTACTGCAGGAGGTACAGTGTGGTGTGCTGCAGGAGGTACAGTGTGGTGTGCTGCAGGTGGTACAGTGTGGTGTGCTGCAGGAGGTACAGTGTGGTGTGCTGCAGGAGGTACAGTGTGGTGTGCTGCAGGAAGTACAGTGTGGAGTACTGCAGGAGGTACAGTGTGGTGTGCTGCAGGAGGTACAGTGTGGTGTGCTGCAGGAGGCACACTGTGGTGTGCTGCAGGAGGTACAGTGTGGTGTGCTGCAGGAGGTACAGTGTGGTGTGCTGCAGGAGGTACAATGTGTGTGCTGCAGGAGGTACAGTGTGGTGTGCTGCAGGAGGTACAGTGTGGTGTGCTGCAGGAGGTACAGTGTGGTGTGCTGCAGGAGGTACAGTGTGGTGTGCTGCAGGAGGTACAGTGTGGTGTGCTGCAGGAGGTACAGTGTGGTGTGCTGCAGGAGGTACAGTGTGGTGTGCTGCAGGAGGTACAGTGTGGTGTGCTGCAGGAGGTACAGTGTGGTGTGCTGCAGGAGGTACAGTGTGGTGTGCTGCAGGAGGTACAGTGTGGTGTGCTGCAGGAGGTACAGTGTGGTGTGCTGCAGGAGGTACACTGTGGTGTGCTGCAGGAGGTACAGTGTGGTGTGCTGCAGGAGGTACACTGTGGTGTGCTGCAGGAGGTACAGTGTGGTGTGCTGCAGGAGGTACACTGTGGTGTGCTGCAGGAATTATTTATTGGTATAATTTTTCGAGGATTTCATAGATAAATATAATTACAAAATATGATAATTTAACTTGTGTAGTTGTTCCTCAAGCTGGAGGACTGCAGTGGACATTTCTGTACTAAAGTGCTGGAAGGAAAAGTCGACATCTCTTCGGTCTCTTGTTCCAGTTCGTACAGAAATCATGATTTTTTTTCCAGGGGCCTACTGCAGGACAAAGCAATACCCGTGGAACAAATTCATATACTTATTAAGCTTGTCGCCTTGCCTGTGATAAGTAGTACCATCCTGCTGACCATCTCGTATTTGATTATAGGTGTCAGCTAAAGAATATGCACATTTATAGTCCCACGTCTGGGACTATAAATGTTCAGCTAGCAAGCGTATCATGGTTACCGGACAGTAGATATGGAGGTTCCTTTTCGGTTGGGCACTGTGCTGTAGGAAGACTTCTCTTGATGATCTCCTTGACGTCATTGTTTCTAACATACCATCGTTTGGAACTTGCATAGTTCAGCCAATATTGGTTAGTTACCACTTTGCTAGAAATATACTTGCATTCATTATAAATTCAGGCAGCATGGCGGAAAACCACTGTAATGCAGAAAGGCTGCTGGTCGTGGAAATAGGAACCGAAATAGGACGTTCCACTTATCTGGCACTATGCCAGACAAGTGGAAAATGGCAAATGTAACACTTCTTTGCAAAGCAGGTGACAGGTGCTTAGCATCCAACTATAGACCAATAAGCCTTACCTCCATAGAGGGAAAATTTATGGAGTCAGTAATCGCCGAGGCAATTCGTAGCCATCTTGAAAGGCATAAATTGATTAATGAATCTCAGCACGGTTTTACAAAGGGGCGTCCCTGCCTTACGAATTTACAAACTTTTTTTCACCAAGGTATTTGAGGAGGTACATCATGGTAATGAATGCGATATTGTGTATATGGACTTCAGTAAAACTTTTGATAGAGTTCCACATCAGAGGCTGTTGAGGAAAATTAAGGCACACGGAATAGAATTTTTTTTTTCTTGGTAGAGACATGTTTGACAGATAGGTAGCAGAGAGTTTGTATCAATGGGGTGAAATCAGAGTGGGGGCACGTCACGAGTGCTGTTCCACAGGAGTCAGTGTTGGGCCCTTTGTTGTTCACAATTTATATAAACGACATTGATGAGGGAATAAATAGCGACATAAGCAATTTTGCTGATGGCACTAAAATAGGTCGCCTAATTTATTCTAATGAGGATATTAGAGCACTCCTGGAAGATTTGAATAGACTGATGCAGTGGTCGGAGAAGTGGCAGATGCTGTTTAATATAGACAAATATTGGACAAGAAAATAACCATGCCACATATAAACTAAATGTAGATTTTAATGTTACTGATTGTGAAAAGGATTTGGGAGTTTTGGTTAGCAGTAATGTAAAACCAAGACAACACTGCATAAGTGTTCGCAGTAAAGCGAACAGAATCCTTGGCTTCATTTCAAGGAGCATACATAATAGGAGTCCTCATGTTGTTAGGCCTCATTTAGATTATGCTGCACAGTTCTGGTCACCGTATTACGGAATGGATGTAAATGCTCTGGAAAACGTACAAAGGAGGATAAAGTTGATCCCATGTATCAGAAAACTTCCCTATGAGGATAGACTGAGGGCCCTGAATCTGCGCTCTCTAGAAAGGCATAGAATTAGAGGGATATGATTGAGGTGTATAAATGGAAAATAGGAATAAAGGGAATGTAAATAGCGTGCTAAAAATATCTAGCCAAGACAGGACTCGAAGCAGTGGCTTCAAATTGGAAAAATTCAGATTCAGGAAGAATATAGGAATGCACTGGTTTGGTAATAGAGTTGTGGATGTGTGGAACAAACTCGAGTACCGTCGTAGAAGCTAAGACGTTATGTAGTTTTAAAAATAGATAAGATAAATACTTGAGTGGGTGTGGGTGGGTTTGAGTTGGACCTGACTAGCTTGTGCTAATAGGTCTGATGCCGTGCTCCTTAAGTGGATGTGATCTGACCTGACTAGGTGGGTCATTGGTTTAAGCTGGGACGTGACTTGAACCTGTCTCGCATGGGCCAGTAGGCCTGCTGCAGTGTTCCTTCCTTTCTATGTTCTTTCTCAGGCAAACACGTGGTGGAATTTCGTAAGCCGTTATTGGTAGAAGGAGGGGTGTCTGATATCACTACGTCCAGTCTGGTTGTTGAGGCTACATGAGGATAATATAACCCCCCCTCCTCAATCTCGAGCCTTTTGGGAAAGAGGGAGGGGGTCATGACCCCCCTTGCTCCCCCCTTCACACTGTTAGAGGTAATTTCTCTACGTAAGTCGCCAAATGTATACCCACGAGTAAAAGGTAGACCACTGTCTCAGCTTATTTTGTTAGGGCTGAGTATCCCAGACCGGTGCTGTCGGTGAACCACTCTGCATTAATCCGCTGAATTACGTGCTTGTTCATGCAGAACCGTCTTCACACACTGGTGTGTGTGTGATTATGTATATAATATATATAATCACACACACTTCCTGTCTTGCGAAAATTTAATTGAATACACGACAGTATTCCTAAACTTCTTGAACTGCTAATGTAAGTGTATTAAATAAAAATCTGATTCGAAGGGCTACGGTATGAGTTAAAGACAAACTTGATGTGCAACAGTATCACGGGGTGTACAGTAAAACTGTATTGTTATTTGTTCCTATGTGGGTTATTTTGACTCCGTTTATATATTTCAAGGAAAATTTTGTACAGAAATTGCCGTTATGATTATTATTGATACCACTGTTGATCTTATTGGAGTTATCAATCTTTTAGATACTTGAGTTTTGTGTTGGAGTTTTTGAAGAGGTGAGTGAGGGTGTAAGAGGGCAGGGAGGAGATTGTGCTGCTGCTGATGGAAAAGTGGAAGTTGAGTGACCTTTGGCGACTTACTCAGTATCAGAAATACATTAACTTGCATCCAGATGGTGTAGGTGTTGGTGAAGGAAGGATGGGTGTGGTGGCGGGTGACTCAGCCACTCTTCTCTCCGGCTCCTTCTAGTCCTTTTCTTCACCCCTTTTTTTCAACGTTCTTCTTCCCTTACCTGTGTTCTATCCTTTCCATTCCCTCTATCAGGCACTGTTCCTTCCTTCCATCAGGCACTGTTCCTTCCTTCCATCAGGTGGTGTTCCTCCCTCCATCAGGCATTGTTCTTCCCTCCATCGGGCATTGTTCCTCCCTCCATCAGGCATTTACTCCCCTCCATCAGGCATTGTTCTTCCCTCCATCAGGCATTGTTACTCCCCTCCTTCAGGCATTGTTCCTCCTCTCCATCAGGCATTGTTCCTCCCCTCCATCAGGCATTGTTCTTCCCTCCATCAGGCATTGTTACTCCCCTCCATCAGGCATTGTTCCTCCTCTCCATCAGGCATTGTTCCTCCCCTTCATCAGGCATTGTTCCTCCCCTTCATCAGGCATTGTTCCTCCCTCGATCAGGCATTGTTCCTCCCTCCATCAGGCATTGTTACTCCCCTCCATCAGGCATTGTTCCTCCCTCGATCATGCATTGTTCCTCCCTCCATCAGGCATTGTTACTCCCCTTCATCAGACACTGTTCCTCCCTCCATCAGGCACTGTTCCTTCCCTCCATCAGACACTGTTCCTCCCTCCATCAGACACTGTTCCTCCCTCCATCAGACACTGTTCTTCCCTCCATCAGGCACTGTTCCTCCCTCCATCAGGCACTCTTCCTTCCCTCCATCAGGCATTGTTCTTCCCTCCATTAGGCATTGTTCCTCCCCTCCATCAGGCACTGTTCCTCCTTTATATCAGGCACTGCTCCTTCCCTCCATAAGGCACCATTCTTCCCTCCATAAGACACTGTTCCTTCTCTCCATCAGGCACTGTTCCTTCCCTCCATCAGACACTGCTCCTTCCCTCCATAAGACACTATTCTTCCCTCCATAAGACACTGTTCCTTCCCTTTATCAGGCACTGTTCCTTCCCTCCATCACTGTTCCTTCCGTCCATCAGACACTGTTCCTTCCCTCCATCAGACACTGTTCCTCCCTCCATCACCTATTCCTTCCGTCCATCGACACTGTTCCTTCTCTCTCCATCAGGCACTGTCCTTCTTCCCTCCATCAGGCACTGTTCCTTCCCCCCATCAGGCACTGTTCCTTCCCTCCATCAGACACTGTTCCTCCCTCCATCAGACACTGTTCCTCCCTCCATCAGGCGCTGTTCCTTCCCTCCATCATGCATTGTTCTTCCCTCCATCAGGCATTGTTCCTCCTCTCCATCAGGCATTGTTCCTCCTCTCCATCAGGCATTGTTCCTCCTCTCCATCAGGCATTGTTCCTCCTCTCCATCAGGCATTGTTACCCCCCTCCATCAGGCATTGTTCCTCCCCTCCATCAGGCATTGTTATCCCCTCCATAGCATTGTCCTCTCCATCAGGCATTGTTCCTCCCCTCCATCAAGCACTGTTCCTCCCCTCCATCAGGCATTGTTCCTCCCCTCCATCAGGCATTGTTACTCCCCTCCATCAGGCATTGTTCCTCCCCTCCATCAGGCATTGTTACTCCCCTCCATCAGGCATTGTTCCTCCCCTCCATCAGGCATTGTTACTCCCCTCCATCAGGCATTGTTACTCCCCTCCATCAGGCATTGTTACTCCCCTCCATCAGGCATTGTTCCTCCCCTCCATCAGGCATTGTTACTCCCCTCCATCAGGCATTGTTACTCCCTCCAGGCAATGTTCCTCCATTCCATCAGGCGCTGTTCCTCCTTTATATCAGGCACTGTTCCTTCCCTCCATCAGACACTGTTCCTCCCTCCATCAGGCACTGTTCCTTCCCTCCATCAGACACTGTTCCCCCTCCATCAGGACACTGTTCCTCCCTCCATCAGGACATGTTCTTCCTCATAGACACTGCCTCCTCATCAGGCATTGTTCTTCCCTCCATCAGACACTGTTCTCCCTCCATCAGGCACGTTCCTCCCCTCCATCAGGCACTGTTCCTTCCCTCCATCAGACACTGTTCCTCCCTCCATCAGACACTGTTCCTCCCTCCATCAGGCACTGTTCCTTCCCTCCATCAGACACTGTTCCTCCCTCCATCAGACACTGTTCCTCCCTCCATCAGGCACTGTTCCTTCCCTCCATCAGACACTGTTCCTCCCTCCATCAGGCACTGTTCCTTCCCTCCATCAGACACTGCTCCTTCCCTCCATCAGACACTGTTCCTCCCTCCATCAGACACTGTTCCTTCCCTCCATCAGACACTGTTCCTCCCTCCATCAGACACCGTTCCTCCCTCCATCAGGCACCGTTCCTTCCCTCCATCAGGCACTGTTCCTTCCCTCCATCAGGCACTGTTCCTTCCCTCCATCAGGCACTGTTCCTTCCCTCCATCAGACACTGTTCCTTCCCTCCATCAGACACTGTTCCTTCCCTCCATCAGACACTGTTCCTCTCTCCAGACACTGTTCCTCCCTCCATCAGGCACTGTTCCTTCCCTCCATCAGACACTGTTCCTTCCCTCCATCACTGTTCCTCCCCTCCATCAGGCACTGTTCCTTCCCTCCATCAGGCACTGTTCCTCCCTTCCATCAGGCACTGTTCCTCCCCTCCATCAGGCACTGCTCCTTCCCTCCATCAGACACTGTTCCTTCCCTCCATCTCTGTTCTTCCCCTCCATGAGGCACTATTCCTCTCCATCAGGCACTGTTCCTCCCCTCCATCAGGCAATGTTCCATCCTCCACGCACTGTTCCTCACCTCTATCAGGCACTGCTCCTTCCCTCCATAGGACACTGTTCCTTCCCTCCATAAGACACTGTTCCTTCCCTCCACCAGGCACTGTTCCTTTCCTCAATCAGGCACTGTTCCTCCCCTTCATCAGGCACTGTTCCTTCTCCATCAGGTACTGTTGCTCCCCGTCATCAGGCACTGTTCCTTCTCTCCATCAGGTACTGTTCCTTCCATCAGGCACTGCTGCTCCCCTCCACCAGGCACTGTTCCTCCCCTTCATCAGGCACTGTTCCTTCTCCATCAGGTACTGTTGCTCCCCTCCATCAGGCACTGTTGCTCCCCTCCATCAGGCACTGTTCCTCTCCTCCATCAGGCACTGTTCCTCTCCTCCATCAGGCACTGTTCCTCCCCTCCAGACACTGTTCCTCCCCTCCATCAGACACTGTTCCTTCCCTCCATCACTGTTCTTCCCCTCCATGAGGCACTATTCCTCCCCTCCATCAGGCACTGTTCCTCCCCTCCATCAGGCACTGTTCCTCCCCTCCATCAGGCACTGTTCCTCCCCTCCATCAGGCACTGTTCCTCCCCTTCATCAGGCACTGTTCCTCCCCTCCATCAGGCACTGTTCCTCCCCTCCATCAGGCACTGTTCCTCCCCTCCATCAGGCACTGTTCCTCCCCTCCATCAGGCACTGCTCCTTCCCTCCATAAGACACTGTTCATTTCTTCCATCAGGCACTGTTCCTCCCCTCCATGCACTGTTCCTCCCTTCCATCAGGCACTGTTCCTCCCCTCCATCAGGCACTGTTCCTTCCCTCCATCAGGCACTGTTCCTCCCGTCCATCAGGCACTGCTCCTTCCCTCCATAAGACACTGTTCCTTCCCTCCACCAGGCACTGTTCCTTTCCTCCAGGCACTGCTCCTTTCCTCCATCAGGCACTGTTCCTCCCCTTCATCAGGCACTGTTCCTTCTCTCCATCAGGTACTGTTCCTTCCTTCCATCAGGCACTGTTGCTCCCCACCATCAGGCACTGCTGCTCCCCGTCATCAGGCACTGTTCCTTCTCTCCATCAGGTACTGTTCCTTCCATCAGGCACTGCTGCTCCCCTCCATCAGGCACTGTTCCTCCCCTTCATCGGGCACTGTTCCTTCTCTCCATCAGGTACTGTTCCTTCCTTCCATCAGGCACTGCTGCTCCCCTCCATCAGGCACTGCTGCTCCCCTTCATCAGACACTGTTGCTCCCCTCCATCAGGCACTGTTGCTCCCCTCCATCAGGCACCGTTGCTCTCCTCCATCAGGCACTCTTCCTCCTACTTGACAATATCCTCATCGCCTTACTAAGGTCCCCCAGCTCTGGCGGACACATTTTAACATACTGTGTCGCCCATCCTGACTGATAGAATATGACAGAGAAACATAGCTTGCTTTAGTCCTGTTGTTTATCATAGATAATGATGTAGCAAGACATTTCTGATGTACTCAATTTTACTAAATAAAAAACTGCCCTTTCCTCTCTCCCACACTCCCTGACCCTCCAGGACCCCCCTAACCCGGCCCTCAAGGACCCAACTCAACCCTCCAGGACCCCCCTCCAGGACCCCCCAACCCGACCCTCCAGGACCCCCCAACCCGACCCTCCAGGACCCCCCAACTCGACCCTCCAGGACCCCCCCCAACACGACCCTCCAGGACCCCTCAACTCGACCCTCCAGGACCCCCAACTCGACCCTCCAGGACCCCCCAACTCGACCCTCCAGGACCCCCAACTCGACCCTCCAGGACCCCCCCAACAGACCCTCCAGGACCCTTCAACTCGAACCCTCCAGGACCCCCCCAACTCGACCCTCCAGGACCCCCCAACTCGACCCTCCAGGACCCCCCAACTCGACCCTCCAGGACCCCCCAACTCGACCTCCAGGACCCCCCAACTCGACCCTCCAGGACCCCCCAACTCGACCCTCCAGGACCCCCAACTCGACCCTCCAGGACCCCCCCAACTCGACCCTCCAGGACCCCCCAACTCGACCCTCCAGGACCCCCCAACTCGACCCTCCAGGACCCCCAACTCGACCCTCCAGGACCCCCAACTCGACCCTCCAGGACCCCCCAACTCGACCCTCCAGGACCCCCAACTCGACCCTCCAGGACCCCCAACTCGACCCTCCATGGACTTCTTTCCACTTTCATCAGTTATCATCATCTCGTCTACTACTCGCGCGTGTGGGAACATAACTACACTCACCTTTATTCATTTTGTTATTTTTTAAATTTGGCTTTCTTAGCTTCATTTATTAAGTTTGTGTGGGGGTGGGTGGTTGTGTGGGTGGGTGGGTGGGTGGGGTTTACAGGTGTGGAGAAGGGAAATGACGAGTGAGAAGGGAGAAGAATGTGTGTGTGTGTGTGTGTGTGGTGTGTGTGTGTGTGTGTACTCACCTAATTGTTGTTGCAGGGGTCGAGACTCAGCTCCTGGCTCCGCCTCTTCACTGGTCGCTACTAGGTCCTCTGTCTCCCTGCTCCATGAGCTTTATCATACCTCGTCTTAAAACTATGTATGATTCCTGCCTCTACTATATCACTTGCCAGACTATTCCACTTCCTGACAACTCTATGACTGAAGAAATACTTCCTAACATCCCTTTGACTCATCTGAGTCTTCAACTTCCAAGTGTGACCCCTTGTTTCTGTGTCCCCTCTCGAACATCCTGTCTCTGACCACTCGTTCCTGGTCACAATAATATATACTGCTTGTGTAGGCTAGTACACCAAACGGGGATTAGAATGAAATTATTTCACAGGCACCAACACCACCGTATGTCCTCGGATCAAGGTAAAACACCTAGCTCTGCTTGGTGCTTCATTCTTGTAGGATTGTGTGGTCCAGTGGGTTAGAGCGTCATGTGATTTTCTCTAACAACAAGGCAGGACTAAAACGACATAGGTTTAAATCCTCGGCTAGTTGCAGTGTTTTATATATATATATATATAATTATATATATATATATATATATATATATATATATATATATATATATATATATATATATATATATATAAAGGAGAGAGATTGGGCAGAATGTTGAAAATTCGTTCACTATTACTACTTTACCATAACTTCACAGGAGTTATAAAGCGCCTTCTTTTGTCGCTGGCTTAAAATATTTAAAATTAAATCCCGTAAAACTGCAACAGTAGTATGTCTTGAAATATGTTGCGGTAGGAAGAGAGGGTTGTTGAGTCAGGGATACCTTGCTCTCACACGCTCATCCATTTATTCTCATTCTTTATGGAGTATCGAGGAAGAAAATCATCTTGTATAAGTTTCTACGTAGGTAAAACCTCTTCTTGGTATTACTTTTGTTCCGTACTCACGTGTTTTAAAATAATTATGGTTTTGTTTTACTTGAGAGAGTCTTCGGTCAAAGGCATCAAGTCACTACCTAGTGCAACAGGATCAAATTGCTTATGAAGTCTCCTTATATTCCTTCCTTTCCTAATTTTTATTTCCCCCTCATCACCCTCGCTTACTAGTGTGTCGCCACTCGTACACCTATGATATGATGTCACCCCTCACGCGTCTTACTATAAAGTGACGTCATAAAGGTTGAATTGCTGGGAACGACAACTGTGGTTCGACCTTGCCTTGTTTGAGTAGGTTGTGGCAGGTCCTCCCACTTGTTGCTTCTCCACCTCTTCCTATATCATCAGGAAAACACTCGACAAATGCGGTAAAATAGTATTATGGTGTCATCTTAGTTGTCATATTCATTAAACGTGAAGAATACAGTGTGAAAGCCATTCTCTCATTGGGGAGATAGGGGGTATATGTGCGAAGAATTGTGTTTACACGGGTCAGGTCTCAGCTCCTGGCACCGCCATTTAATTTACCTCCAATTGGTCCGCATTACTGGTTCCTGACTCTTGGGTCCAGTCATGCCTAATCTTTAAGCAGCGTATTATATTTACTTCATCACCGTCTCAATCAGCTAAATTCACCTTCCTTAAAATATAAAAAAAAAAAATCACCTTCCTCAAGTCTGAATAAGTATTTCCTAACGTTCACATGACTCACTGTGTTTCACAACTGTGCCTCGTATTGTAAATCGTTCATCTCTATCCGCTGTCGAGTACTCTAAGAATCATGTATGACGTTATGTCTCCCATGGATAGTTTTTTTTCAGAGTAGTTATGGTAGATGCAGTTCAGTATAGCCTCTACAATCCTGGAGTGTGTGTGTGTGTGTGTGTGTGTGTGTGTGTGTGTGTGTGTGTGTGTGTGTGTGTGTGTGTGTGTGTGTGTACTAGGGTTATAACGTTTTTACTTTTTTTTTCTAAATAAAACATCTGTGTCACAAATCGATGAACTTTTGTTTAAAAACAATGAAAAAGTGCCAAATTCCTCTCAGTTTTCAAAAGAGGTCAATCCTAAATAAAAACTAAGAATCACCATATATCTGCGTTATTACTCATAAGTAGCAACTCAGGAAAGTACTAATGGGCAACTCTGATTAATGAAAAATATTGATCACGACATATTTACGTTACTAATCATAAGTAGCAACTCAGGAAAGTACTAATGGGCAACTCTGATTAATGAAAAATATTGATCACGACATATTTACGTTACTAATCGTAAGTAGCAACTCAGAAAATTAATAATTGGCAACTCTATATACTGGCATCTACTATTATCATTGTATTTGACAGAGGAGAGTATCAGTCAGCACCGCTTGTCTGACAATATATTTACAAGTATAGCCTAACAGTGTGGGTTTTATTGTCAATATTTGACATTCATGTCACTGTCAACTTTTCCATTTTCTATAACTGTAAAGAAATTTCTGAAATGGTATTGAAGTTTCTAGAACAATCCAAATCCTGGTATATATAAAAAGATTTATGAACAAACAAATCAGCTTATTGCCGTTATATCTGTTTGAGAAATTCAGAATTAATTATAATGTCAAATTGTGAATTGTGACTTTAGAATAATCTTCACTGGAAGAAAAATGGAGAATACCTCTCCAAACACAAATTATTGGATGGTACCAGTTTCTTGGAGTGGAAAGCAAAGGAACAAAGGAGCGAATAGCGAAAATTACCAAGGAAGTTACAAAATTATGGAGGAGAATATAAATTTAATTCACATATGTAAGACTTTTGTAATTGAGAACAAATTGACAAGGTGATGAAGACTTTTGATATCGAATGTGTCAGGAGGGTAATCATAATGAGCAGTGAGTACGTTTTGAATTACACAAAGTAAAGCAGGCAATGGGTATCATGAAGGTCAGTTGGTATGTCACCTTCGAAGCTGTATCAGCTTCAGATGGAATAGCAGACGGAGTGAAGTGGGGTACTGTACAGGAGTCAAGTATGCAAGTGAAAAACGTACACCAAAATGATGACGATGAAAATGACATCAAGAATTTGTCAGAAATATTGAAACCTTGCAAAAAAAAAAAAAAGCACTGAACTTATTGAAAAATCACTAGAAGCAGTAGCCGTCTGCACTCAATATACCAGGAAGTAATCAGTGTGCTGAACGTGCAATCAAAGTTATGCAGGAACTGTATGCTGCCTGCACAAACAAAAACAAACTGCAACTTTGGTTTGTTCTAAGCAATAACTAGTAATACATGTACAAACATGATAATGATGCTGTAAGCTGTTTTATTAGTTATTAATATTACATGCAATATGCATTCAAGTTACTTGTTTTCGTTACTCGTTTTTTTCATTTAGGGGCGACATTTAGGGGCGACATTTTCTAAAAAGATATTGAAAAGAAAGATCATTTCTCTGCTTTTAGGCAGAAGTTCATCTGTTTAAGGTACAGGAATATCACGTTGTAAAAAAGTTATAACCCAAGTGTGTACTCAATTGTGGTGGTAGGGGTCAATTCATAGCTCCTGGCCCCGCCTCTTCACTGGACTAAATAAAAACGTTGAGTGAGTGTGTGTGTGTTTGTGTATGTACTTACCTATTTGTGGTTGAAGGGGTCGATTCACAGTTCCTGGCCCCGCCTCTTCGCTGGTCACTACTAGGTCCACTCTCCCTCCTCCATGTGCTTTATTGTATCTCTTCTTAAAACTATGTTTGGATTCCCCTCCACTACATCACTCTACACATCGTTCCACTTCCTGACAACTCTGTGGCCGAAGAAATACTTCCTAACGTCCTTGTGACTCATCTGAGTCTTCAACATCCAGTTGTGGCCCCTTGTTGCTGTGTCCCATCTCTGAAGTATCCTTTCCCAATTTACCTTGTCACTACACAAATAACCCGCACATAGAAGAGAGGAGCTTACGACGACTTTTCGGTCCAATTTGGACCATTTACAAAGTCACACTGTCACCGCTTCTTTTGATTATAATAGTCCGCCTTGTCAATTCCTCTCAGTATATGTCGTTATCATGTCCTCCCTCTCTCTCCTGCCCTCCACTGTCGTCAGGTTGATTTCCCTTAATTAACCTCTTCTCGTATGCAGAG
This sequence comes from Cherax quadricarinatus, assembly GCF_026875155.1. Lineage (NCBI taxonomy): Eukaryota > Metazoa > Arthropoda > Malacostraca > Decapoda > Parastacidae > Cherax > Cherax quadricarinatus. Next base: position 40,699,187 of record NC_069419.1, read on the forward strand.
TATGCAGCACTATACTGGTGCTGCATACTCTAATATGGGCCTGACGTACACGGGGAAGAGTCTTGAGCGATTCCTTGCTTAGGTGTCGAACACTATTCTTAGGTTTGCCAGGCGCCCATATACTGCAGCAATTATTTGGTTGATGTGCACCTCAGGAGATGTATTATGCTGGTATTATACTCACCTTGAGTGAGGTTTGCAGTTTTTATCCCCCTATCCTGTACTCTGTCTGCGGTCTTCTTTGACGTTCCCCAGTCTTCATGACTTTGCACTTGGTGGGGTTAAACACCAGGAGCCATTTGTTCGACCCGGCTTGCGGCCTGTCCAGATCCGTTTGTAGTTCTACCTGATCCTCATCTTAAATTCTCCGTATTAGCTTCACGTCGTCTGCAAACAGGGGCTTCTCTGAATCTATCCCTTCCTTCGTGTCTGCAAACAGGGGCACCTCTGAATCTATCCCTTCCTTCATGTCTGCAAACAGGGGCACCTCTGAATCTATCCCTTCTTTCATATCTGCAAACAGGGGCACCTCTGAATCTATCCCTTCCTTCATGTCTGCAAACAGGGGCACCTCTGAATCTATCCCTTCCTTCATGTCATTCACATATACCAAAAACAGCACCGGCCCTAGGACTGACCCTTGTGGAAGCTTGCTCATCACAGGCGCCCACTCTGACACCTCGTCACATACCATCACTTGTTTCCTGCCTGACAGGTATTCTCTGATCCATTGCAGTGCCTTTCCTGTTATGTGTGTGTGGGGGGGGGGAGAATAAATGTAACACATATACGAACATAGCCTCAAAAATTCCCAGGCTTGACCAAAGAGCGTAACAAATAAGCAGTGTAATTCAGCAACAAAAGTATTAGTTTGCATGTGGCGGCGTTGGTGACGGCTGGGGTAATTTAAGCTTCGTTATTGGACCAGTGTCGTCCTCAAAACTTCCCTTGACCCATTTCTATGAAAAATTCCCCATGGAAGATCTGCTAAGTGTTGTCTGTGGAGAGAGAGAGAGAGAGAGAGAGAGAGAGAGAGAGAGAGAGAGAGGAGAGGAGAGAGAGAAGAGGAGAGAGAAGGAGAGAGAGAGTCACACACAGCAACACAGACACACACAACACACACACACACACAACAACACACACACACACACACACACACACACACCACAACACCAACACACACACACACACACACACACAAAGGAAGTAATTTTGTAAGATTTATCTGCCATCTTACGCGTATATGAGAAAGAAAATCCTAGCAAAGTGCAAAATATTTAACAGGCTTCCATTGCCCATTAGTTAGAGGAGCGTAGAACCAGCCATCACTACCTGCTACGTCAAGAGGAGCGTAGAACCAGCCATCACTACCTGCTACGTCAAGAGGAGCGTAAACAGCATATACTGCATCAAAGAGGTAGAACACATCACTACCTGCTACGTCAAGAGGAGCGTAGAACCAGCCATCACTACCTGCTACGTCAAGAGGAGCGTAGAACCAGCCATCACTACCTGCTACGTCAAGAGGAGCGTAGAACCAGCATCACTACCTGCTACGTCAAGAGGAGCGTAGAACCAGCCATCACTACCTGCTACGTCACGAGGAGCGTAGAACCAGCCATCACTACCTGCTACGTCACGAGGAGCGTAGAACCAGCCATCACTACCTGCTACGTCAAGAGGAGCGTAGAACCAGCCATCACTACCTGCTACGTCAAGAGGAGCGTAGAACCAGCCATCACTACCTGCTACGTCACGAGGAGCGTAGAACCAGCCATCACTACCTGCTACGTCAAGAGGGAGCGTAGAACCAGCCATCACTACCTGCTACGTCAAGAGGAGGCGTAGAACCAGCCATCACTACCTGCTACGTCAAGAGTAGCGTAGAACCAGCCATCACTACTGCTACGTCAAGAGAGCGTAGAACCAGCCATCACTACCTGCTACGTCAAGAGGAGCGTAGAACCAGCCATCACTACCTGCTACGTCAAGAGTAGCGTAGAACCAGCCATCACTACCTGCTACGTCAAGAGTGAGCGTAAGAACCAGCCATCACTACCTGCTACGTCAAGAGGAGCGTAGAACCAGCCATCACTACCTGCTACGTCAAGAGGAGCGTAGAACCAGCCATCACTACCTGCTACGTCAAGAGGAGCGTAGAACCAGCCATCACTACCTGCTACGTCAAGAGTAGCGTAGAACCAGCCATCACTACCTGCTACGTCAAGAGGGGCGTAGAACCAGCCATCACTACCTGCTACGTCAAGAGGAGCGTAGAACCAGCCATCACTACCTGCTACGTCAAGAGGAGCGTAGAACAGCCATCACTACCTGCTACGTCAAGAGGAGCGTAGAACCAGCCATCACTACCTGCTACGTCAAGAGGAGCGTAGAACCAGCCATCACTACCTGCTACGTCAAGAGGAGCGTAGAACCAGCCATCACTACCTGCTACGTCAAGAGGAGCGTAGAACCAGCCATCACTACCTGCTACGTCAAGAGGAGCGTAGAACCAGCCATCACTACCTGCTACGTCAAGAGGGGCGTAGAACCAGCCATCACTACCTGCTACGTCAAGAGGAGCGTAGAACCAGCCATCACTACTGCTACGTCACGAGGAGCGTAGAACAGCCATCACTACCTGCTACGTCAAGAGGAGCGTAGAACCAGCCATCACTACTGCTACGTCAAGAGGAGCGTAGAACCAGCCATCACTACCTGCTACGTCAAGAGGAGCGTAGAACAGCCATCACTACCTGCTACGTCACGAGGAGCGTAGGAACCAGCCATCACTACCTGCTACGTCAGAGGAGCGTAGAACCAGCCATCAGTACCTGCTACGTCAAGAGGAGCGTAGAACCAGCCATCAGTACCTGCTACGTCAAGAGGAGCGTAGAACCAGCCATCACTACCTGCTACGTCAAGAGGAGCGTAGAACCAGCCATCACTACCTGCTACGTCAAGAGGAGCGTAGAACCAGCCAATCACTACCTGCTACGTCAGAGGAGCGTAGAACCAGCCATCATACCTGCTACGTCAAGAGGAGCGTAGAACCAGCCATCACTACCTGCTACGTCAAGAGGAGCGTAGAACCAGCCATCACTACCTGCTACGTCAAGAGGAGCGTAGAACCAGCCATCACTACCTGCTACGTCAAGAGGAGCGTAGAACCAGCCATCACTACCTGCTACGTCACGAGAGCGTAGAACCAGCCATCACTACCTGCTACGTCAAGAGGAGCGTAGAACCAGCCATCACTACCTGCTACGTCACGAGGAGCGTAGAACCAGCCATCACTACCTGCTACGTCAAGAGGAGCGTAGAACCAGCCATCACTACCTGCTACGTCAAGAGGAGCGTAGAACCAGCCATCACTACCTGCTACGTCAACGAGGAGCGTAGAACCAGCCATCACTACCTGCTACGTCAAGAGGAGCGTAGAACCAGCCATCACTACCTGCTACGTCACGAGGAGCGTAGAACCAGCCATCACTACCTGCTACGTCAAGAGGAGCGTAGAACCAGCCATCACTACCTGCTACGTCAAGAGGAGCGTAGAACCAGCCATCACTACCTGCTACGTCAAGAGAAGCGTAGAACCAGCCATCACTACCTGCTACGTCAGAGGAGCGTAGAACCAGCCATCACTACCTGCTACGTCACGAGGAGCGTAGAACCAGCCATCACTACCTGCTACGTCAAGAGGAGCGTAGAACCAGCCATCACTACCTGCTACGTCAAGAGGAGCGTAGAACCAGCCATCACTACCTGCTACGTCACGAGGAGCGTAGAACCAGCCATCACTACCTGCTACGTCAAGAGGGCGTAGAACCAGCCATCACTACCTGCTACGTCAAGAGGAGCGTAGAACCAGCCATCACTACCTGCTACGTCAAGAGGAGCGTAGAACCAGCCATCACTACTGCTACGTCAAGAGGAGCGTAGAACCAGCCATCACTACCTGCTACGTCAAGAGGAGCGTAGAACCAGCCATCACTACCTGCTACGTCACGAGGAGCGTAGAACCAGCCATCACTACCTGCTACGTCACGAGGAGCGTAGAACCAGCCATCACTACCTGCTACGTCAAGAGGAGCGTAGAAACCAGCCATCACTACCTGCTACGTCAAGAGGAGCGTAGAACCAGCCATCACTACCTGCTACGTCAGAGGAGCGTAGAACCAGCCATCACTACCTGCTACGTCAAGAGGAGCGTAGAACCAGCCATCACTACCTGCTACGTCAAGAGGAGCGTAGAACCAGCCATCACTACCTGCTACGTCACGAGGAGCGTAGAACCAGCCATCACACCGCTACGTCAAGGACGTAAACCAGAATACACTGCTACGTCAAGAGGAGCGTAGAAACCAGCCATCACTACCTGCTACGTCAAGAGGAGCGTAGAACCAGCCATCACTACCTGCTACGTCAAGAGGAGCGTAGAACCAGCCATCACTACCTGCTACGTCAAGAGGAGCGTAGAAACCAGCCATCACTACCTGCTACGTCAAGAGGAGCGTAGAACCAGCCATCACTACCTGCTACGTCAAGAGGAGCGTAGAACCAGCCATCACTACCTGCTACGTCAAGAGGAGCGTAGAACCAGCCATCACTACCTGCTACGTCAAGAGGAGCGTAGAACCAGCCATCACTACCTGCTACGTCAAGAGGAGCGTAGAACCAGCCATCACTACCTGCTACGTCAAGAAGGAGCGTAGAACCAGCCATCACTACCTGCTACGTCAAGAGGAGCGTAGAACCAGCCATCACTACCTGCTACGTCAAGAGGAGCGTAGAAACCAGCCATCACTACCTGCTACGTCAAGAGGAGCGTAGAACCAGCCATCACTACCTGCTACGTCAAGAGGAGCGTAGAACCAGCCATCACTACCTGCTACGTCACGAGGAGCGTAGAACCAGCCATCACTACCTGCTACGTCAAGAGGAGCGTAGAACCAGCCATCACTACCTGCTACGTCAAGAGGAGCGTAGAACCAGCCATCACTACCTGCTACGTCAAGAGGAGCGTAGAACCAGCCATCACTACCTGCTACGTCAAGAGGAGGTAGAACCAGCCATCACTACCTGCTACGTCAAGAGGAGCGTAGAACCAGCCATCACTACCTGCTACGTCAAGAGATCGTAATAACAGCCATCACTACCTGCTAGTCAAGAGGACGAGAACCAGCCATCATACCTGCTACGTCAAGGAGCGTTAAACAGCCATCAATACTGCTACGTCAGAGAGCGTAGACCAGCCATCAATTACCTGTACGTCACAGGAGCGTATAACCTACCATCACTACTGCTACGTCAAGTGAGCGTTATAACCAGCATCATACCTGCTTACGTCACGAGGACGTAGAAACCAGCCACACTTGCTACGTCATGAGGGAGTAAACAGCCATCACTACTGCTAATGTCAGAGGAGGTAGAACCAGCCATCACTACTGCTTACGTCAAGATGTCTCCAATAATAAAATATGACAGACAGGTCGACCTTTGTAACGTTTACTTTGTAAATCGATATAATTATTACTTCAGCAGTATATAATTTGTATTTTAGTGGATATTTCAATACATTTACACAATATTATTCACCAAGATGTGTATGCTGTCTGGCTAGTACACACTGAGTTACTACAATTTAGTTTAGGATTGAATATCCTGAGCGTTGAACAGCGACATGATAAACTTAATGACCCTCTGTGTAATCGCTAGACTTTCGTCGTAAACACTCGACCAGCTGTTTTTTATTGCGCATCAACGACTGCACAATGTCTATTTGCTATCGGAATATCCATGGACTGTTGCTAGTAGAGCAACAAGTTCAAGGAACCTCCTGTATTGTGTCGCAGCACTACACTACATACATTCTGGATGCCAGCACCGGGAAAACCCTGCTGGGTTTGTGGTATTGTATGTCAACACTGCACCTCTATGGTATTGTATGGCAACACTGCACCTCCATGGTATTGTATGGCAACACTGCACCTCCATGGTATTGTATGGCAACACTGCACCTCCATGGTATTGTGTGGCAGCACTACACCTCCATGGTATTGTGTGGCAGCACTGCACCTCCATGGTATTGTGTGGCAGCACTGCACCTCCATGGTATTGTGTGGCAGCACTAACCTCCATGGTATTGTGTGGCAGCACTGCACCTCCATGGTATTGTGTGGCAGCACTGCACCTCCATGGTATTGTGTGGCAGCACTGCACCTCCATGGTATTGTGTGGCAGCACTACACCTCCATGGTATTGTGTGGCAGCACTGCACCTCCATGGTATTGTGTGACAGCACTGGACTCCAATGGTATTAAAGGTATTGTGTGGCAGCGTTGGATTTGACACACAAATGACACCAGATACCTGAGCTGAGTTTTGAGTTGCGACTTGTTATGAATCATGAGGGTTAATATTCACTTTACTGGTCGAGGAATTTTTACACTCGCCTGGGGAATGTTGCAGCTGATGCAACTGTTTACCGTCAAGGTATAGTCATAGTACAGTTACCCTAAATATAAAGAAAGCAAGATATATATATATATATATATATATTATATATATATATATATAATATATATATATATATATATATATATATATATTGTATGAACTATAAAAATTAATATATTGAATAGTAGAAAAATAACGAAAATATTTTCAGCTTAACTAGAGCCCCTCTTCAGACGATGTTGATAGTGGAAGTCATGTCATTGTATTCTATGGAATCTTGATGATGTGTGTTTAAAAACTGTCTGCGTGGGAATGTCACAGCTGTCCACTGCAAGAAAGAAGTCATCACAGCATACTGTTATTCAATGTGTAAAGAGGAAACACTAACTGACTCGGCAAATTCCGAGTCAAGGTCGTTTACTGAGCATAGTCAGTAGCTGAGTAGTGTGGTGTAGTGTTTACTGAGCATAGTCAGTAGCTGAGTAGTGTGGTGTAGTGTTTATGATCATAGTCAGTAGCCGAGTAGTGTGGTGTAGTGTTTACTGAGCTAGTCAGTAGCTGAGTAGTGTGGTGTAGTGTTTACTGAGCATAGTCAGTAGCTGAGTAGTGTGGTGTAGTGTTTACTGAGCATAGTCAGTAGCTGAGTAGTGTGGTGTAGTGTTTACTGAGCATAGTCAGTAGCTGAGTAGTGTGGTGTAGTGTTTACTGATCATAGTCAGTAGCCGAGTAGTGTGGTGTAGTGTTTACTGAGCATAGTCATAGCTGAGTAGTGTGGTGTAGTGTTTACTGAGCATAGTCAGTAGCTGAGTAGTGTGGTTGTAGTGTTTACTGAGCATAGTCAGTAGCTGAGTAGTGTGGTGTAGTGTTTACTGAGCATAGTCAGTAGCTGAGTAGTGTGGTGTAGTGTTTTACTGACATAGTCAGTAGCTGAGTAGTGTGGTGTAGTGTTTACTGATCATAGTCAGTAGCTGAGTAGGGGTGGTGTAGTGTTTACTGAGCATAGTCAGTAGCTGAGTAGTGTGGTGTAGTGTTTACTGAGCATAGTCAGTAGCTGAGTAGTGTGGTGTGTAGTGTTTACTGAGCATAGTCAGTAGCTGAGTAGTGTGGTGTAGTGTTTACTGAGCATAGTCAGTAGCTGAGTAGTGTGGTGTAGTGTTTACTGAGCATAGTCAGTAGCTGAGTATGTGGTGTAGTGTTTACTGATCATAGTCAGTAGCTGAGTAGTGTGGTGTAGTGTTTACTGATCATAGTCAGTAGCTGAGTAGTGTGGTGTAGTGTTTACTGAGCATAGTCAGTAGCTGAGTAGTGTGGTGTGGTGTTTACTGATCATAGTCAGTAGCTGAGTAGTGTGGTGTAGTGTTTATGATCATAGTCAGTAGCTGAGTAGTGTGGTGTAGTGTTTACTGATCATAGTCAGTAGCTGAGTAGTGTGGTGTAGTGTTTACTGATCATAGTAGCTGAGTAGTGTGGTGTAGTGTTTACTGAGCATAGTCAGTAGCTGAGTAGTGTGGTGTAGTGTTTACTGAGCATAGTAGCCGAGTAGTGTGGTGTAGTGTTTACTGAGCATAGTCAGTAGCTGAGTAGTGTGGTGTAGTGTTTACTGATCATAGTCAGTAGCTGAGTAGTGTGGTGTAATGTTTACTGAGCATAGTCAGTAGCTGAGTAGTGTGGTGTAGTGTTTACTGAGCATAGTCAGTAGCTGAGTAGTGTGGTGTAGTGTTTACTGATCATAGTCAGTAGCTGAGTAGTGTGGTGTAGTGTTTACTGATCATAGTCAGTAGCTGAGTAGTGTGGTGTAGTGTTTACTGAGCATAGTCAGTAGCCGAGTAGTGTGGTGTAGTGTTTACTGATCATAGTCAGTAGCTGAGTAGTGTGGTGTAGTGTTTACTGAGCATAGTCAGTAGCTGAGTAGTGTGGTGTAGTGTTTACTGAGCATAGTCAGTAGCTGAGTAGTGTGGTGTAGTGTTTACTGAGCATAGTCAGTAGCTGAGTAGTGTGGTGTAGTGTTTACTGAGCATAGTCAGTAGCTGAGTAGTTTGGTGTAGTGTTTACTGAGCATAGTCAGTAGCTGAGTAGTGTGGTGTAGTGTTTACTGAGCATAGTAGCTGAGTAGTGTGGTGTAGTGTTTACTGAGCATAGTAGCTGAGTAGTGTGGTGTAGTGTTTACTGAGCATAGTAGCTGAGTAGTGTGGTGTAATGTTTACTGAGCATAGTCAGTAGCTGAGTAGTGTGGTGTAGTGTTTACTGAGCATAGTCAGTAGCTGAGTAGTGTGGTAGTGTTTACTGAGCATAGTCAGTAGCTGAGTAGTGTGGTGTAGTGTTTACTGAGCATAGTAGCTGAGTAGTGTGGTGTAGTGTTTACTGAGCATAGTCAGTAGCTGAGTAGTGTGGTGTAGTGTTTACTGAGCATAGTCAGTAGCTGAGTAGTGTGGTGTAGTGTTTACTGAGCATAGTAGCTGAGTAGTGTGGTGTAGTGTTTACTGAGCATAGTAGCTGAGTAGTGTGGTGTAATGTTTACTGAGCATAGTCAGTAGCCGAGTAGTGTGGTGTAGTGTTTACTGATCATAGTAGCTGAGTAGTGTGGTGTAGTGTTTACTGAGCATAGTCAGTAGCTGAGTAGTGTGGTGTAGTGTTTACTGAGGATAGTCAGTAGCCGAGTAGTGTGGTGTAGTGTTTACTGAGCATAGTCAGTAGCCGAGTAGTGTGGTGTAGTGTTTAGTGAGCGTAGTCAGTAGCTGAGTAGTGTGTAGTGTTTACTGAGCATAGTCGGTAGCTGAGTAGTGTGGTGTAGTGTTTGCTGAGCATAGTAGCTGAGTAGTGTGGTGTAGTGTTTACTGAGCATAGTAGCTGAGTAGTGTGGTGTAATGTTTACTGAGCATAGTAGCTGAGTAGTGTGGTGTAGTGTTTACTGAGCATAGTAGCTGAGTAGAGTAGTGTAGTGTTTACTGAGCATAGTAGCTGAGTAGTGTGGTGTAGTGTTTACTGAGCATAGTAGCTGAGTAGAGTAGTGTAGTGTTTACTGAGCATAGTCAGTAGCTGAGTAGTGTGGTGTAGTGTTTACTGAGCATAGTAGCTGAGTAGTGTGGTGTAGTGTTTACTGAGCATAGTCAGTAGCTGAGTAGTGTGGTGTAGTGTTTACTGAGCGTAGTCAGTAGCCTGATTTAGTGTGGTGTAGTGTTTACTGAGCATAGTCAGTAGCTGAGTAGTGTGGTGTAGTGTTTACTGAGCATAGTAGCCGAGTAGTGTGGTGTAGTGTTTACTGAGCATAGTCAGTAGCTGAGTAGTGTGGTGTAGTGTTTACTGATCATAGTCAGTAGCCGAGTAGTGTGGTGTAGTGTTTACTGATCATAGTCAGTAGCCGAGTAGTGTGGTGTAGTGTTTACTGAGCATAGTCAGTAGCCGAGTAGTGTGGTGTAGTGTTTACTGATCATAGTCAGTAGCTGAGTAGTGTGGTGTAATGTTTACTGATCATAGTCAGTAGCTGAGTAGTGTGGTGTAGTGTTTACTGAGCATAGTCAGTAGCCGAGTAGTGTGGTGTAGTGTTTACTGAGCATAGTCAGTAGCTGAGTAGTGTGGTGTAGTGTTTACTGAGCATAGTCAGTAGCTGAGTAGTGTGGTGTAGTGTTTACTGAGCATAGTCAGTAGCCGAGTAGTGTGGTGTAGTGTTTTACTGATCATAGTCAGTAGCTGAGTAGTGTGGTGTAGTGTTTACTGAGCATAGTCAGTAGCTGAGTAGTGTGGTGTAGTGTTTACTGATCATAGTCAGTAGCTGAGTAGTGTGGTGTAGTGTTTACTGAGCATAGTCAGTAGCTGAGTAGTGTGGTGTAGTGTTTACTGAGCATAGTCAGTAGCTGAGTAGTGTGGTGTAGTGTTTACTGAGCATAGTCAGTAGCCGAGTAGTGTGGTGTAGTGTTTACTGATATAGTCAGTAGCTGAGTAGTGTGGTGTAGTGTTTACTGAGCATAGTCAGTAGCCGAGTAGTGTGGTGTAGTGTTTACTGAGCATAGTCAGTAGCTGAGTATGTGTGGTGTAGTGTTTACTGAGCATAGTCAGTAGCCGAGTAGTGTGGTGTAGTGTTTACTGATCATAGTCAGTAGCTGAGTAGTGTGGTGTAGTGTTTACTGAGCATAGTCAGTAGCGGGAGTAGTGTGGTGTAGTGTTTACTGATCATAGTCAGTAGCTGAGTAGTTTTGGTGTAGTGTTTACTGAGCATAGTCAGTAGCTGAGTAGTGTGGTGTAGTGTTTACTGAGCATAGTCAGTAGCTGAGTAGTGTGGTGTAGTGTTTACTGATCATAGTCAGTAGCTGAGTAGTGTGGTGTAGTGTTTACTGAGCATAGTCAGTAGCTGAGTAGTGTGGTGTAGTGTTTACTGAGCATAGTCAGTTGTGACCTTTACACCGACTAGTGAATTATAAAAAAAACTATTGGTCATAATTTTGTTGCTGGAACGATTCATGACTATGTCAGATCTGGAGATAAAGCCTTAGACGACGTTTAAAGGTCCATCTTGGACATTTATCAATCATTACTAGAGAAATGTCCAGGAGGGACTGAAACCCTGTTTTAAAAGGTTAGTTGTTAATTATCATCATTGTCTAGTCATATCAAAACCAGTTGAGTTATTAAGGAACGTCCAGTTTCAATATCTTAGTTACTCTTAGTATGCGTTCCAACACTTGTGAAATGACATTTGGCGTCTATACTCCAGCAAATAATCCACCTGTGTAGTCATATCCAGGTCTACACTTCGATGGTTCCTGTTAATAACTAACAAAAAGGCACAATACCGTGACTGGAACGATACACAAATAACCCGCACATAAAAGAGAGAAGCTTACGACGACTTTGTCAATGGTCCGAGTCGGACCGAAACGTCGTCGTAAGCTTCTCTCTTTTATGTGCGGGTTATTTGTGTATGGTTCCTGTTAACCCCTGGCGATGCACTTACCTTTTTTTGAAGTCATAGTTTGTGTAAATGCCAAGAAAATGCGTAGGTGAAAGTTAATCAATGAACTATAATTAAAATAACGTATTTACTGCTTTCAGAAACCAAACTTATCCAGTCATCCATTTTAAAGGACTGACCTTGTCCATTATAACAAAGAATAAAAGAAATAATGATAAAACTTCCATATACTGACGATAGTATATGTCATCACCAGGAAAACTATATACTACAATAACTGTATATTTTCATCCACTCGAAAAATTCTTTAACTATCACTGTCAAGAATTCTCATCTTGACACAATACTTTACAAACCAGAGGAAATCTTTGTTAACCTTGAAGTATCTTGAGACCACCAGTTCTCTTTGTCTACCTTGACCTTGAAAACCACGGTTGCCAAAGCCTACTTAAATTCCTTGACACAGTCGTCTTGGCTGAAGACTTAATGCATTCTTGCCAAGAACCACACAGTTACCTTAAGTGATTGTGTGGCTCTTGCTCGGCAGGAAAATCCATAGACACCTTGAGTGTTTGCACTCTTTGGATGAGTCAGCGGCAGGAGCCGGGTGCTTGGCTTCTTGTGTTGCATAAGACTGAGACATGCAGCGAGGTGTACGACCCTGATGTCTATTTGCATAATCCGCTCACCCAGACCTAAATACGCGCCTCGCAATATGATTAACATTTCCGGATAAACGGTAGTTTCCAGTTTTGAGAGTACTGTGTCCGGTTGCATGAGTATGTCCGGCTCACTGAATGTGGTTCGGTGTTCACATCTCGTATCTTGACAAGAAAGTTTGGGAATAAGCGAGTGTTCTGACAGGAGAATGTCCAAATAAGTGAATGACCGGCTGAGTGAGTGCCCGGTTAAGTGAATGACAGGATTAGGGAGTGCTTGGTTAAGTAGTGTGTAGTACTTTGTAGGCAAATATTTATTTTGTCGCAGCTGATGCCAGGTAGACTGTGTCATTTTTCATTACGTGAAGCCGTTTGCGCCGTCTGTATAACTATCTAGTTAAACACATGGTAAGCGTCCAGTTAGTCTTAGCGTTGTTCTATCCTCTATCCCACTGTTATGTTCCACTGGGCCAGGATGACCGAGGGGGTGAGCAGGGGCAATTAGCATAGTAAGGTGACAAGGGGAAACGAGAGAGGAGAGGGGAGTTAGAGGGGTAGGAGAAAAATATGGGTTGCGGGAGAAGGAAGTGTAAATAGGACAGGTGAAAAAAGAATGAGAATGGGTGAAAGGGACATAAAAGTTAGGACAGAATAAAGTGAAAGGGAAGAGATAAGAAAACAAAGGGGCGGGGAGAAGTTGAAGGCAAGGTGAAGGGACGAGAAAAGAACTGAGAATTGCAAGTCTCTCGTCCTCATTACCAGAGCAAGTTACCTTACACTGGTTGTGGGTAACTTGTCCTAGTTATTCAGGTAGGTTGTCTACCTTACACTGGTTGTGTGTAACACGTCCTTGTTCTGTATCAGGTAATTTACCTTATACGCACTAGTTCCTTGTTACCCAAGCAAGTTAATATACCTTACACGCTGATTTCTTGTTACCAAAACAGGTGGCTGTTTTTGGGTAACCTCTTCTTCCTTTCTAGGACAGGTTATTTACTTCACACAATATTTCAACTTGTTTTGAACTAAAGTCCCTGACAAAAATTACAGACAGTGGTGAACCATAAATGTCAGAGCTTTAGGGAAAAGTCAGTGTGGAACGTAATGTTCTTAAGTTCAAAATATTTTGTAAGTTGTCGTGGTGTAGGGGTTATGGTGCCTGGGCTAAGAAACCTCTCAGACGCTAGCTCGAATCCCTGAAGTATTCTAGATTACTGGGTTGAGTAATGAAACTATAATGTACGTATCTTGCTTTTAAGAAGTGGTAGTATTTAAGAGGTACGATGTGGATGTAACAATACATTGCTATAGTTTGAAGCAGAGGTTTATAGTTACATAAAGCTGGAGAAGAGGGTAAAAAGAATGAATGAAGGCACAAGGAGCGGTTCATTGTATTTATGGCTTTTGGACAAGGCATTTGTAATGCGAACATGGAAGTGACATGGCTGATGTTACAAATGTTTAGAATAGGCAGTAAGTTACTGAAGGCTCGAGAGTTTTTAATGAAGAGAATGAGGCACAAGTTGGGGACAGTAGATAATAAAGAGAATATTTTCCAGTAAAAGGACCTTAGACAGGGATGTATAATATTTGACTGCTTATTTTTTGTAGCTAACGTAAAAAAAAGTGATTGTTGTTAGGGAGACGTGTGGCACTACAAGAAAATGAATGGCGTATAATAGTGGTGCCAGTGATTTTGGGAGAATCAGAAGAGTGGTTGCAGTAGTTGGTGGAGTAGTTTGGAAAGGTATGTGAACACAGAAAAGAACAATGAGGGGAAAGAAAGAAAGAACTAAAAGTTGGAGGTAAGATGGAAGAAGCATGTAGGAAGAGTGTATTTAAATATTTAGGATTTGTCGACAGATGTCAATGAAAGATGAGGTGAATGATATGGAGAAAGAAAGAAAGCATCAAAGGTGTTATGGAATATGTGGAAAGAAATTTCTCGATGAACAGCAGAAAAGGAATGTACCAAGAGAATAGTGGTCTTTGATGCCTTTATTGTGGTGTGAAGCCAAGGTCTTTGTTACCGTATGAGGGAGGCTGCGAGATCAATAGGTAATATAAATAACGTGCAGAAATTAAAGAGTGAAGAAATTAGAAGGCGATGTGGCGGTAGTATAAAATATATAATTCCGGGAACGGAAGACGGAAAGTTGAGATGGTTTCGCCACCTATAGGTTTTGAGCAAGATGTTCAAATTATGTAACCTAAACGTCAACACAATAAATTTTACACGATGCTTGAAGCCACCAAGGACTGATGGTTAAATAACCACAACATCGAGAAAAATATGCTGTTTTGGCATGACTCTGACATAGCTTCAGTACGATGCATAAGAACTGTTATGCCAACATTCCACCATGACTGTTCATTTATGTGATCCTAGTGTGTTACAGCATCTCAGATGTGGAGTAGTTGGAACGTTTTATGTATGTAAGGAAACCAAAATCAGACAGGTGGATGCAGTAACCGCTGCCAGCGAAGAGGCAGTAACTTCCCCAATCCAGGTAGATGCAGTAACCACTGTCAGTCAGGTAGATACAGCAACTGATACCAAAAGAGACAGAAGGTCGGAAAGTGAAGAGACAGTAGTTTCTCTCTCTCCATAGATCAGAAGCACATGTCGTGTTGCATATTTAACTGCGCAGACGTGACCTGAATTGTCTCCACGCTAAAAAGAAATGGGAAAATAATATTGAAGTTTTATTACTGTTGGGAATCCCATATTGAGGTTTCAGGGTTCGACTTGACTTGAGGAGAAAATACTATAATGTGGTCTTAGAATTATAGGCTTAACTTGATAGGTACAGAGAGTATAGTAAGGCATATATAATCTGCATGGAGAAACCATACCACGGGTGGGGTTGGATCCCGCGGTCAGAGAGTCTCAAAACTCCAGACCATACTAGCTGGTCCAGTGGCTAACGCGACGGTCTGGAGTTTTGAGACACTCTGACCGCGGGATAAAACCCCACCCGTGGTATGGTTTCTTTGCAATCGTGTCATTACGATTTCGTGAGTCATGTTAATCTGCAAGGAGTGTAGGGAAATTATCTGCATACGATAGAAAACATCACAGACTGTTTTATAACATACTCATATTTTCCACACTGGATGTTCCCAGGCTTGTAGAAGCTACAACCACACTCAATGTTCCCAGGCTTGTAGAAGCTACAACCACACTCAATGTTCCCAGGCTTGTAGAAGCTACAACCACACTCAATGTTCCCAGGCTTGTAGAAGCTACAACCACACTCAATGTTCCCAGGCTTGCAGAATCTACAACCACACTCAATGTTCCCAGGCTTGCAGAAGCTACAACCACACACTGGATGTTCCCAGGCTTGTACAAGCTACAACCACACTCAATGTTCCCAGGCTTTCAGAAGCTACAACCACACACTGGATGTTCACAGGCTTGCAGAAGCTACAACCACACACTGGATGTTCACAGGCTTGCAGAAGCTACAACCACACACTGGATGTTCACAGGCTTGCTGGAGCTACAACCACAAACTGGATGTTCCCAGGCTTGTAGAAGCTACAGCCACACACTGGATGTTCACAGGCTTGCAGAAGCTACAGCCACACACTGGATGTTCACAGGCTTGCAGAAGCTACAACCACACACTGGATGTTCACAGGCTTGCAGAAGCTACAAGCACACACTGGATGTTCACAGGCTTGCAGAAGCTACAACCACACACTGGATATTCACAGGCTTGCAGAAGCTACAACCACACACTGGATGTTCACAGGCTTGCAGAAGCTACAACCACACACTGGATGTTCCCAGGCTTGCAGAAGCTACAACCACACACTGGATATTCCCAGGCTTGCAGAAGCTACAAACACACACTGGATGTTCACGGGCTTGCAGAAGCTACAAACACACACTGGATGTTCACGGGCTTGCAGAAGCTACAACCACACACTGGATGTTCACAGGCTTGCTGAGGCTACAACCACACACTGAATGTTCACAGGCTTGCTGAAGCTACAACCACACACTGGATGTTCACAAGCTTGCTGAAGCTACAACCACACACTGGATGTTCTCAGGCTTGCTGAAGCTACAACCACACACTGGATGTTCACAGGCTTGCTGAAGCTACAACCACACACTGGATGTTCCCAGGCTTGCAGAAGCTACAACCACACACTGGATGTTCCCAGACTTGCAGAAGCTACAACCACACACTGGATGTTCCCAGGCTTGCTGAATCTACAACCACACACTGGATGTTCACAGGCTTACTGAAGCTACAACCACACACTGGATGTTCCCAGGCTTGCTGAAGCTACAACCACACACGGGATGTTCACAGGCTTTCTGAAGCTACAAACACTGGATGTTCACAGGCTTGCTGAAGCTACAACCACACACTGGATGTTCACAGGCTTGCAGAAGCTACAACCACACACTGGATGTTCACAGGCTTGCTGAAGCTACAACCACACACTGGATGTTCACAGGCTTGCTGAAGCTACAACCACACACTGGATGTTCACAGGCTTGCTGAAGCTACAGCCACACACTGGATGTTCATAGGCTTGCAGAAGCTACAGCCACACACTGGATGCTCACAGGCTTGCTTAAGCTACAACCACACACTGGATGTTCACAGGCTTGCTGAAGCTACAACCACACACTGGATGTTCACAGGCTTGCTGAAGCTACAACCACACACTGGATGTTCACAGGCTTGCTGAAGCTACAGCCACACACTGGATGTTCATAGGCTTGCAGAAGCTACAGCAACACACTGGATGCTCACAGGCTTGCTTAAGCTACAACCACACACTGGATGTTCACAGGCTTGCTGAAGCTACAACCACACACTGGATGTTCACAGGCTTGCTGAAGCTACACACACACACTGGATGTTCACAGGCTTGCTGAAGCTACAACCACACACTGGATGTTCCCAGGCTTGCTGAAGCTACAACCACACACTGGATGTTCCCAGGCTTGCTGAAGCTACAACCACACACTGGATGTTCCCAGGCTTGCTGAAGCTGCAACCACACACTGGATGTTCACAGGCTTGCTGAAGCTACAACCACACACTGGATGTTCCCAGGCTTGCTGAAGCTACAACCGCACACTGGATGTTCACAGGTTTGCTTAAGCTGCAATCACACACTGGATGTTCACAGGCTTGCTGAAGCTACAACCACACACTGGATGTTCACAGGCTTGCTGAAGCTGCAACCACACACTGGATGTTCAAAGGCTTGCAGAAGCTACAACCACACACTGGATGTTCACAGGCTTGCTGAAGCTACAACCACACACTGGATGTTCCCAGGCTTGCTGAAGCTACAACCGCACACTGGATGTTCACAGGCTCGCTGAAGCTGCAACCACACACTGGATGTTCACAGGCTTGCTGAAGCTGCAACCTCACACTGTTTTTGTGCTGTATAAGTATCCGAGGATCAGAAAGTAGCATGATTTTTATTCTGAAGCTAGACTCGCATTAGTACGAATTATTGGCGACTGGATTAATCAGACTATCATGGATTTCCCTCTCACGTAGGCTTATGTTTTAATGACATACTCCAGATCAGCTGAGTCATGGCTTTATATTCACTATGATGTCTGAACAAACCTCCGGATAAATTTAGTTCAATCTTTGCTTGAGGTTGTTCATGTGCCTTTTAAATGAAAAAAAATTCAACCTGTTTCCAGGTGATGCTGCCTTCTCTTGTGCATCATGTGTCATGGTCCTAACTCTCCTGCATTATTTTTTCAGAGTTTGCCAAATTCAGTGGTATTTTATAATTACTGAGTGTTGCGACCCCTGAATGGATCACAATGTATATAATGTATATTACCTTTTCATATGATTTTATATTGCTTATATTTGCGATAATAGCTAAATCGTAAATATATTGTTTTATATTATTATTTGACTTAGTTATATTGTTAGGTAGGATGTAACATTCATATATTATTATGTGCTCACAGTTCAAGTCTTGATTGTCTAACTACTGTAATTATCGCTCATAGCTCGTTACTCTGCCAGCTTCTCTGTTGCTGGGCAGCAGCTGTCCACGGAGCGATCACGTGATCGAGGGGGGTGTTCACACCTCGCCTGAAGTAGTCAGTCTGGGCTAGACTCCCTTGGTGGTTGGATGTATTCCTGACAAGACGTGCCTAACTCTCCCTTATTGGCCCTTGTTGGAAGATCGTCTGTAGAACTCTGTTCACAGAACACTGTCTAGACTTAGTGATTTTCGACGTTGTACTGAGGTTGTGTGTCGCATAGACACTCTAAGAAACTCAGGTCCTGAGCTGTAGCTTCTGACCTAACTTGTACTGGTATCTGTGCACTGTCACAGTCGGGGATTTTCTTATGCTGAACTTAGTTTCAGTAGTATGGGAGTTTTGTGACTTTTGTGGAGGATCTGCTGATGGTCCCTAGTGTCGTTATATTATCTCCTTGATCCTGATTCTGTGTCGCATTTGCTTATTATGTTGCTATTGGGCTTAGCGGTCGTTTATTGTTCAAGCAAGCTGTTCTGATTGCCAGGTGGTCAAGAAGTTAGATTATGTGAGGACTTTGTCAGTCACTGGTTTAAGTCTAGTCGAGTCTTGAGACATAGCAAACTACTTAGAGCACTTACACACATGCACACAAACTTACTTGTACATATTTGTAATATCTTATTAAATGTTAATGTACCAGACGGTACTTAAGACGTATAAATGTGATATGTGCTTTCAGCACAATACTACTGTACACGAGAGAAGTTATTATTATTATTTTGATTTTGATTAATTTAATTTACTTTGATCTTATACCTCTAGACGTTATTAATACATTTATTAAATTTTAAATTCTCTAGTTAGTAGCCTACCAGTTGTAATCCTGAAGCACTAATAATTCTTATTGAATTCCATTGGATAATTGGACAAGGATACTGACTACTTGTTACGAAAACCCAGTAACAGGCTGGATGCTAGAAGGGCAGTCCTTTCTAGTATTCACTGGAGATCTCTAAGCTTATTAGAAATAGCGTTTTTGTAACACTGAGGCGCCTCCTGGGACCTCACTGACTTTTTTAGGGGGAGGAGGGGATTAGTTTTACAAGTTTTGTACATGACACTGATAATAGAGGAATGACTTCGGCAAATGAAACAAGCACCAGTGAAAAACTTGAGTAATAAGTCACACTTTTAATACCTATTTTTCCACTTGTTTGCAAAATACTGAGATTATGGAAATTTTATAGCGAAGAGAAGACCTGTATTGGAAAAAGTAGTTCACAGCGGTCGGGGTTGGAATTTTTTTTGTGATTTTTATTTTCTGTATAGATTAAATTTCTCTTGTGGACATGAGACTCTGTAGAAGAGTTGGGATATCAACGCTCTGCTTCAAAACACATGTGGGATTCCCTCATAAAAATCCCACTCACGAAGCTGCCAAGTAGCGGGCTTATCCCAAAATGATGTATTTCCCGAGGTAGTGCCGTGAGAATGAAAGCAAAACTGGTACACGTCATGAAGGCAGTGACGTGCAGAAGCTAGCGTAACTTACGAGGAGTGATGCGTACATCACTCGGCCTGCGCGTACGTTCTGCGCAGAAAATAAAAAAAGATATGGAACTTTTTTAAAAATATTGGTATAACATCAAGGAGATGGGAAGCTCGATCCTGGGAACATAGACACTTTAATTGGCTCTCTAACGAAGCTCGGACGCTGGTGAGGTGGGTCGGGGCAGTGTAGCTGGTGAGGTGGGTCGGGGCAGTGTAGCTGGTGAGGTGGGTCGGGGCAGTGTAGCTGGTGAGGTGGGTCGGGGCAGTGTAGCTGGTGAGGTGGGTCGTGGCAGTGTAGCTGGTGAGGTGCGTCGGGGCAGTGTAGCTGGTGAGGTGGGTCGGGGCAGTGTAGCTGGTGAGGTGGGTCGGGGCAGTGTAGCTGGTGAGGTGGGTCGTGGCAGTGTAGCTGGTGAGGTGGGTCGGGCAGTGTAGCTGGTGAGGTGGGTCGGGGCAGTGTAGCTGGTGAGGTGGGTCGTGGCAGTGTAGCTGGTGAGGTGGGTCGTGCAGTGTAACTCGTGAGGTGGGTCGGGGCAGTGTAGCTGGTGAGGTGGGTCGTGGCAGTGTAGCTGGTGAGGTGGATCGGGGCAGTGTAGCTGGTGAGGTGGGTCGGGGTCAGTGTAGCTAGTGAGGTGTGTCGGGGCAGTGTAGTTGGTGAGGTGTCGGGGCAGTGTAGCTGGTGAGGTGGGTCGGGTCAGTGTAGCTGGTGAGGTGGGTCGGGTCAGTGTAGCTGGTGAGGTGGGTCGGGGCAGTGTAGCTGGTGAGGTGGGTCGGGGAAGTGTAGCTGGTGAGGTGGGTCGGGTCAGTGTAGCTGGTGAGGTGGGTCGTGGCAGTGTAGCTGGTGAGGTGTGTCGGGGCAGTGTAGCTGGTGAGGTGGGTCGGGTCAGTGTAGCTGGTGAGGTGGGTCGGGTCAGTGTAGCCGGTGAGGTGGGTCGGGGCAGTGTAGCTGGTGAGGTGGGTCGTGGCAGTGTAGCTGGTGAGGTGGGTCGGGGCAGTGTAGCTGGTGAGGTGGGTCGGGGCAGTGTAGCTGGTGAGGTGGGTCGTGGCAGTGTAGCTGGTGAGGTGGGTCGGGGCAGTGTAGCTGGTGAGGTGGGTCGTGGCATTCTAGCTGGTGAGGTGGGTCGGGGCAGTGTAGCTGGTGAGTGGGTCGTGGCAGTGTACCTGGTGAGGTGGGTCGGGGCAGTGTAGCTGGTGAGGTGGGTCGTGGCAGTGTAGCTGGTGAGTGGGTCGGGCAGTGTAGCTGGTGAGGTGGGTCGGGGCAGTGTAGCTGGTGAGGTGGGTCGGGGCAGTGTAGCTGGTGAGGTGGGTCGGGGCAGTGTAGCTGGTGAGGTGGGTCGGGGCAGTGTAGCTGGTGAGTGTGGGTCGTGGCAGTGTAGCTGGTGAGGTGGGTCGGGGCAGTGTAGCTGGTGAGGTGGGTCGGGCAGTGTAGCTTGTGAGGTGGATCGGGGCAGTGTAGCTGGTGAGGTGGGTCGGGGCAGTGTAGCTGGTGAGGTGGGTCGTGGCAGTGTAGCTGGTGAGGTGGGTCGTGGCAGTGTAGCTGGTGAGGTGGGTCGGGGCAGTGTAGCTGGTGAGGTGGGTCGGGGCAGTGTAGCTGGTGAGGTGGGTCGGGGCAGTGTAGCTGGTGAGTGGGTCGTGGCAGTGTAGCTGGTGAGGTGGGTCGTGGCAGTGTAGCTAGTGAGGGGGGTCGTGGCAGTGTAGCTGGTGAGTGGGTCGGGGCAGTGTAGCTGGCGAGGTGGGTCGGGGCAGTGTACCTGGTGAGGTGGGTCGGGGCAGTGTAGCTGGTGAGGTGGGTCAGGGCAGTGTAGTTAGTGAGGTGGGTCAAAGCAGTGCATCTAGTGAGGTGGATCGGGGTAGTGTAGCTGGTGAGGTGGGTCGGGACACTGTAGCTGGTGAGGTGGGTCGGGCCAGTGTAGCTGGTGAGGTGGGTCGGGTCAGTGTAGCTGGTGAGGTGGGTCGGAACAGTGTAGCTGGTGATGTGGGTCGGGTCAGCGTAGCTGGTGAGGTGGTCGGGTCAGCGTAGCTGGTGAGGTGGGTCGGGCACTGTAGCTGGTGAGGTGGGTCGGGCAGTGTAGCTGGTGAGGTGGGTCGTGGCGTAAGCGTGAGGTGGGTCGTGCATGAAGCTGTGAGTGGGTCGTGGCAGTGTAGCTGGTGAGGTGGGTCGGGGCAGTGTAGCTGGTGAGGTGGGTCGGGGCAGTGTAGCTGGTGAGGTGGGTCGGGCAGTGTAGCTGGTGAGGTGGGTCGGGGCAGTGAAGCTGTGAGGTGGGTCGTGGCAGTGTAGTCTGGTGAGGTGGGTCGTGGCAGTGTAGCTGGTGAGGTGGGTCGGGGCAGTGTAGCTGGTGAGGTGGGTCGGGGCAGTGTAGCTGGTGAGGTGGATCGGGGCAGTGTACTGGTGAGGTGGGTCGGGGCAGTGTAGCTGGTGAGGTGGGTCGTGGCAGTGTAGCTGGTGAGGTGGGTCGTGGCAGTGTAGCTGGTGAGGTGGGTCGGGCAGTGTAGCTGGTGAGGTGGGTCGGGGCAGTGTAGCTGGTGAGGTGGGTCGGGGCAGTGTAGCTGGTGAGGTGGGTCGTGGCAGTGTAGCTGGTGAGGTGGGTCGTGGCAGTGTAGCTAGTGAGGGGGTCGGGCAGTGTAGCTGGTGAGGTGGGTCGGGGCAGTGTAGCTGGCGAGGTGGGTCGGGGCAGTGTACCTGGTGAGGTGGGTCGGGCAGTGTAGCTGGTGAGGTGGGTCAGGCAGTGTAGTTAGTGAGGGGGTCAAGAGCAGTGACTAGTGAGGTGGATCGGGGTAGTGTAGCTGGTGAGGTGGGTCGGGACACTGTAGCTGGTGAGGTGGGTCGGGCCAGTGTAGCTGGTGAGGTGGGGCGGGTCAGTGTAGTGTGAGGTGGGTCGGAACAGGTAGCTGGTGAGTGGGTCGGAACAGTGTAGCTGGTGATGTGGGTCGGGTCACGTAGCTGGTGAGGTGGGTCGGGCCTGTAGCTGGTGAGGTGGGTCGGGTCAGTGTAGCTGGTGAGGTGGTCGGACAGTGAAGCTGGTGAGGTGGGTCTGGCAGTGTAGCTGGTGATGGTGGGTCGGGGCACGTAGCTGGTGAGGTGGGTCGTGGCAGTGTAGCTGGTGAGATGGGTCGTAGCAGTGCAACTGGTGAGGTGGGTCGGGCATGATGTGCTGGTGAGGTGGGTCGTGCAGTGTAGCTGGTGAGGTGGGTCGGTCATGTAGCTGGTGAGGTGGGTCGGTGCAGTGTAGCTGGTGAGGTGGGTCGGGTCAGATGAACTGGTGAGGTGGGTCGGGCAGTGTAGCTGGTGAGGTGGGTCGGGGTCGGGGCAGTGTAGCTGGTGAGGTGGGTCTGGGCATTGTAGCTGGTGAGGTGGGTCGGGGCATGTAGTTAGGTGGGTCGGGACAGTGTAGCTGGTGAGGTGGGTCGGGGCAGTGTAGCTGGTGAGGTGGGTCGGGGCAGTGTATCTTGTGAGGTGGGTCGGGGTAGTGTAGCTGGTGAGGTGGGTAGGGGCAGTGTAGCTGGTGAGGTGGGTGGGTCGGGACACTGTAGCTGTGTGAGGTAGGTCGGGACACTGTAGCTGGTGTGGGTTGGGTCAGTTGTAGCTGGTGAGGCGGGGCGGGGCAGTGTAGCTGGTGAGGCGGGTCGGGGCAGTGTAGCTGGTGAGGTGGGTCGGGCAGTGTAGTTAGTGAGGTGGGTCGGGGGAGTGTAGCTTGAGTGAGGTGGGTCGGGACAGTGTAGCTGGTGAGGTGGGTTGGGTCGGGACAGTGCAGCTGGTGAGGTGGGTGGGTCGGGACAGTGCAGCTGGTGAGTGGTGGGTGGTCGGGACAGTGCAGCTGGTGAGTGTGGGCGGGTCGGGACAGTGCAGGTGGTGAGGTGGGCGGGTCGGGACAGTGCAGGTGGTGAGGTGGGCGGGTCGGGACAGTGCAGCTGGTGAGGTGGGCGGGTCGGGACAGTGCAGCTCGTGAGGTGGGCGGGTCGGGACAGTGCAGCTGGTGAGGTGGGGCGGGTCGGACAGTGCAGCTGGTGAGGTGGGTGGGTCGGGACAGTGCAGCTGGTGAGGTGGGTGGGTCGGGACAGTGCAGCTGGTGAGGTGGGTGGGTCGGGACAGTGCAGCTGGTGAGGTGGGCGGGTCGGGACAGTGCAGCTGGTGAGGTGGGCGGGTCGGGACAGTGCAGCTGGTGAGGTGGGCGGGTCGGGACAGTGCAGCTGGTGAGGTGGGCGGGTCGGGACAGTGCAGCTGGTGAGGTGGGTGGGTCGGGACAGTGCAGCTGGTGGGGTGGGTGGGTCGGGACAGTGCAGCTGGTGAGGTGGGTGGGTCGGGACAGTGCAGCTGGTGGGGTGGGTGGGTCGGGACAGTTGCAGCTGGTGGGGTGGGTGGGGTCGGGACAGTGCAGCTGGTGAGGTGGGCGGGTCGGGACAGTGCAGCTGGTGAGGTGGGTGGGTCGGGACAGTGCAGCTGGTGGGGGTGGGTGGGTCGGGACAGTGCAGCTGGTGAGGTGGGTGGGTCGGGACAGTGCAGCTGGTGGGGTGGGTGGGTCGGGACAGTGCAAGCTGGTGGGGTGTGGTGGGTCGGGACAGTGCAGCTGGTGGGGTGGGTGGGTCGGGACAGTGCAGCTGGTGGGGTGGGTGGGTCGGGACAGTGCAGCTGGTGGGGTGGGTGGGTCGGGACTGAAACAATACAAAATTCAGTTAATCGTTCAATTAAGTAGAAGAGGAATTTATGGGACCAAAAATGTGTCCATGTTGGTCACCTGCTTGTTGGGACTCCCCTTGGTCACCTGCTTGTTGGGACTCCCCTTGGTCACCTGCTTGTTGGGACTCCCCTTGGTCACCTTGGTAACCTGGAGAGTTTTACACTAGCTGTGTTATTTTAAAACAAATTTGTTTAATTACGTGTTTTATATAACTGGTGCTGAGCAACTGACCAGTTTCTGTTCTTCCTGGAATCCCATAGCCACAATCCCCTTAGTGGGCACGACTTTTTCAGAAATTTGTTAAAAATTACATGGTGACTTACTTTTTTTTCTTTACTGGAAAAAAAAACCTTGATTCTAAACCTATGTGACCAGAGTTTGTCTTTTAGGAATGATTGAATAAAGAAAGTCGAATTAAATATAATTTTGAATTATATCAATACAGTCTTTAATATCTAGTTAAATACCTCACGAAACATTGTGTAACTAGTGTAATTTAGATATTTTAAGGTATTTTAAACAATGATAGTGAAACGTGCGGTAAAAAATATAAATCAGAAAATATTCTTCGTCGGTGATATGGTAACATTCTCAGGTAATATACTGCATAACCATCATTCATATGTAAACATTATTGACTTAACGTAATTATTACTAAATCTTATATGATATAAGCTTCAGTTTTCTGAAGACAAGTGCTGTTAGTATTGCTTGCTATCTTCTCTGTTTTGTTTATGTTCTCTGTTTTATTTGCTGTAATTTTCGTGTTATAATATATTTGATATCCTCTCTGTGTTTCATCAGATGTCCTCTCCCTGTGTTATGAGATGTCCTCTCCCTGTGTTATGAGATGTCCTCTCCCTGTGTTATGAGATGTCCTCTCCCTGTGTTATGAGAAGTCCTCTCCCTGTGTTATGAGATGTCCTCTCCCTGTGTTATGAGATGTCCTCTCCCTGTGTTATGAGAAGTCCTCTCCCTGTGTTATGAGATGTCCTCTCCCTGTGTTATGAGATGTCCTCTCCCTGTGTTATGAGATGTCCTCTCCCTGTGTTATGAGATGTCCTCTCCCTGTGTTATGAGAAGTCCTCTCCCTGTGTTATGAGATGTCCTCTCCCTGTGTTATGAGAAGTCCCTCTCCCTGTGTTATGAGATGTCCTCTCCCTGTGTTATGAGATGTCCTCTCCCTGTGTTATGAGATGTCCTCTCCCTGTGTTATGAGAAGTCCTCTCCCTGTGTTATGAGATGTCCTTCCCTGTGTTATGAGAAGTTCCTCTCCCTGTGTTATGAGATGTCCTCTCCCTGTGTTATGAGATGTCCTCTCCCTGTGTTATGAGATGTCCTCTCCCTGTGTTATGAGATGTCCTCTCCCTGTGTTATGAGATGTCCTCTCCTGTGTTATGAGATGTCCTCTCCCTGTGTTATGAGATGTCCTCTCCCTGTGTTATGAGATGTCCTCTCCCTGTGTTATGAGATGTCCTCTCCCTGTGTTATGAGATGTCCTCTCCCTGTGTTATGAGATGTCCTCTCCCTGTGTTATGAAATGTCCTCTCCCTGTGTTATGAGATGTCCTCTCCCTGTGTTATGAGATGTCCTCTCCCTGTGTTATGAGATGTCCTCTCCCTGTGTTATGAGATGTCCTCTCCCTGTGTTATGAGATGTCCTCTCCCTGTGTTATGAGATGTCCTCTCCCTGTGTTATGAGATGTCCTCTCCCTGTGTTATGAAATGTCCTCTCCCTGTGTTATGAGATGTCCTCTCCCTGTGTTATGAGATGTCCTCTCCCTGTGTTATGAGATGTCCTCTCCCTGTGTTATGAGATGTCCTCTCCCTGTGTTATGAGATGTCCTCTCCCTGTGTTATGAGATGTCCTCTCCCTGTGTTATGAGATGTCCTCTCCCTGTGTTATGAGATGCCCTCTCCCTGTGTTATGAGATGCCCTCTCCCTGTGTTATGAGATGTCCTCTCCCTGTGTTATGAGATGTCCTCTCCCTGTGTTATGAAATGTCCTCTCCCTGTGTTATGAGATGTCCTCTCCCTGTGTTATGAGATGTCCTCTCCCTGTGTTATGAAATGTCCTCTCCCTGTGTTATGAGATGTCCTCTCCCTGTGTTATGAAATGTCCTCTCCCTGTGTTATGAGATGTCCTCTCCCTGTGTTATGAGATGTCCTCTCCCTGTGTTATGAGATGTCCTCTCCCTGTGTTATGAGATGTCCTCTCCTGTGTTATGAGATGTCCTCTCCCTGTGTTATGAGATGTCCTCTCCCTGTGTTATGAGATGTCCTCTCCCTGTGTTATGAAATGTCCTCTCCCTGTGTTATGAAATGTCCTCTCCCTGTGTTATGAGATGTCCTCTCCCTGTGTTATGAGATGTCCTCTCCCTGTGTTATGAGATGTCCTCTCCCTGTGTTATGAGATGTCCTCTCCCTGTGTTATGAGATGTCCTCTCCCTGTGTTATGAGATGTCTTATCTGTGTTTTGCTTGTGCCACACTTATGTAAATATCAACAGAGATGATCCTCTACTAACAATTTCAAGTCAACAGTTGGTGGTGGTGGGGACGTATTAGGCGCCGGACAATGAACGGACAGATAGATGCTAGAGACGTGAATCATGTGTTGAATGTTTTTATGCCTCAGTAACTTCAAGTTGCAGTCATTGACATGTTAAGTGGTTGGCCAAGTGTCTCCGCTTATTAAATTCTACAGTAGATCTTTACGTATTATTGTTATAAGGCTTATTTCAGGCGCCCCCAAAGTTATGTAGGCTTTGGGAAACTTATTCCAAGGTCATTTTAAGACTGAAACCATACACTAATTTTTTCTAGCCTTTCCATTCGGGTTGTCTTGATGCTCGAAAAGGAATCTTGATCCAAGGAATTGCATCAGAAATCATTATTTTTCATTCATAGTATAATAAAATTAAAATTGTACAATATCGAAGCATGATTTCATACGGAATTAAGTAACTGTTTCTTAAGAGATTAAAGGTAATAGGGATTATACGAATTTTTTTACATTTAAGGTGTCTAATTTGAACGCATTTAAATCAAAGGACAACGAGTGTAGCAAATGACACCACTTGAAAGTGACACTCCACTTAGTGTTTGTGTTCCTTGCTCTCAAGGCAGAAGTACCTCCACCGGTGCGTCACATCAGTGGAACTTCCTGCTCCACCAGAGCTGCGCTGCTCAGTACAACATTCACTCTACATGATTAAGACTAATGTGCAGTAGTTGAAGGATTCAGCATCTTCAAATTACGTCTCCACTTCCATTGCTTCCAGTATCAAAATCACGTCTACATACGACTGAAGAAACCTACTGATAAGGCGAAATGTTTCGGCCTTTTTTTTTTTTCGTCAACATGTCGATATTGTATACCGTTAATATGGTATTTGCTGTATACCGTGAGGTATAGGCTGTTTTGTGGCTTTATATAACTTATTTAAATAGTCGTGCTTATACATCATAAACGGATGATATACTAGGAAAACAGTATTATATTTCGCAGCACTTCAACCTACCCGAAATATTACATGTGTGCGCCAAACTACCGCACAAACTATTCCCTATACAAGTTCAGATAGTTGTGTCATCCCTAACATGGTGATTGAAGGTGACAACTCTGGTAATATGATATCATGAGGGAAGAATATCATCTGATCTAACACTTCATACTACTTGTATCCTTGAAGTAACTTTTGTCTAAATGTGGGAGGAGACATTTCTTAAGTTGAAGATTTGTATTGATAAAACACTAATAATTACCATCACTCGTCTTCCACTGTCCTCATCATCACCATGACATCATGACACGTCTCCTCCCATTGTTATTAACATTGTAAAGTTGCATGTTGTGCGCGCCATGTTAACATAAACACTCTTCATACTTAGACGTAAAATTACTGAGATTGAATGTAAATGGTGATGAAGATAATGCTTCTTTATTGTGCACCTGAGACACTACACAAGCTCTGAGGTATGTATATAATATTGTGGTTTTAAGCTCAGTATTTCTCTCTCTCTCTCTCTCTCTCTCTCTCTCTCTCTCTCTCTCTCTCTCTCTCTCTCTCATTACTACAGTATCAGGCTAAACGTCCTTGCTTTGCACACTACTCTTGTTTACGCTTTGCAGTTTCTCTGGCCGTCACCAACAATGCAGCAGTGACCTTGTGGATGTCTTTTGCTCAAACTGATGTTACTGAGAAAGCCCTTGTTGGCACCCGACACTAATTTCATATAGGGGAGGGGAGGTGTGTGACTCGTATGTGCGTTTTTGGTGCGCGAGCGCGATTGTTTGTGTTTGTGGCACCCTGGGGCGTGTACGCATACGTTGTACAACAGTGTGTATATATGGCAGCCTGCAAGACTGTCTGGCAGGTGTGTGAGAGACGCACTTGATGGCGGATGTGACGAATGATTTTGTGGCCACGAGAAGAAAGTTTGTGCGTTGCTTCACTAGTTACTACTGTTGCGAGAGAGAGAGAGAAAGAGAGAGAGTAATGGTGAGAGTGAGATAGTCTTTTAAGGGTTAATTTTCTGAAGCAGTAAAATCTCTTACCACGAAAAGTTCGCCTGTTATTGACTGTAATGGAATCAGCAACAGCGGTTCATATCTAATTCACTTGGGTGTTGACGACGAATAGTTCTGCTGTGATTCACTTTGGTGACAGGAGCAGCAGTTCTGCTGTGAATCATCTTGACAGGAGTAATAGTTCTGTGATTCATCTTGACAGTATTATGCTGCGATTCACCTTGACAGGAGTAGTCCTGTGATTCATCTTGATGACAGAAGCAGCATTTCTGTTATGATTCACCTGGATGATGTCACCGCATGCGGTTCACCTGCGGTTCAACTGATCACGTTGGGCTTCCGCTGTGCGGTGAGTTTCAACGAAGTTTCCGTCGAGACTCCGGTCGTTGCTGCCACAATTGAGCTGAGTAGTAACACTACCTGCTGAGAAATCTGGCGGCTGATAGTAGGTGAGAATCAGTGGGCGCGAGTGAGCAGGAAAGAGCGAGTGGGGTGCGAGTGAGTGGGTTACTAGAAGGAGAGTTGGAGACTGAAGGAAAATTTGAGTTACATGTTAAGTCAAACAAATACACCTGCTTTGCCTCGTGTGTTGTAAGGTGGGAATATTGTGTTGGTTTTCCTTCCTGATAACTTTACCGGACACTAAGTCGTTTTTCAGTAAGCTTCTTGTCTTCATATATGCCTCATCATTCTCATTAATCTTCGTTATGTCTTT
Source organism: Cherax quadricarinatus (assembly GCF_026875155.1). Lineage (NCBI taxonomy): Eukaryota > Metazoa > Arthropoda > Malacostraca > Decapoda > Parastacidae > Cherax > Cherax quadricarinatus. The sequence continues at coordinate 40,728,683 of NC_069419.1, forward strand.
TTTTGTTACCTGCTGACATTTAACTTTGCATAATATGCTTTTGACCTACTACTATCAAGTTCATCACACAAATAATTACTTCTGATGGTTCATTGTTTTCGTCGGTTTTGTTTAATATATTAATAAGTGAACACATTAAATAGATTATAAGGAAAGAAATATTGCGCAGACACTGCCTTAACTATACGTACATAGAAAGTTTTCCCAGATCCTGCCTTGTATAACTTATTGGATCAAATTATAATCATACTGTGTTTTCGTAGTTCCAATCATTCTCTGCTCTTCAAAATCCTGGCTTCTTATCCAGTGGATTCTGTCGCTTTCGTCCAGTCATAATTTTTCCGGATTCTAAACTTGCATCATATGTTCAATAATTCTTGCTCCCTTGTTCCAGTCTTACACAAGTTCACTCGTGGATTTAAAACTGGGAAAGTCCAGTTTTAATATACCTACGTAATATGTTTAACGGGAACCACGCATTCATTAATGACGTAAGAAAGTTAACAGGAAAGTAAAGTTTGTACATTCCGAGCTGAGAATTCTAGCTTCTAAGGGGCTCCCATTAGTATGTTGAACGCCAGAGTACGCACACCTGACAGAATGTGACGACAGGCTAGCTTCTTAGAACCACAATCCGGGTTCTTATAATCCTCCAGAAAAAGATAGATCAAAGGCCAACAAGACCGGTTTTGGGGCTGCTCTCGCACCGCCTGTGAGGCTGGCTGGATGCAACAGTTGCCAGCCTCACTATGTCCAGCATAACATTTTCCAAGTGTTATTCACTCACTCTGTGATATGGGCTTAAATATACACATTTGTTAATATTGCTATGAAACAATATTAACAAATGGGTGTGCTACTTTAAAAATATAATTGTTTTAAGCTGAGTTCCATAGTGTTCAATTTAACCTTCTGCGGTTACACAATGAGTCTGCAAAGCTTTAACATCCAAGTACGTGTCTTGAAGGTTCGCTTATATTTGACGAAGATAAACATGTCTACAGGTACATAAAAATTATTATCCTATATTTTATTGTCAAGTTTAACCTGTATCAGTCACGTGGTTTGGCTACTTCTTGCAGCACACACAAGTAAGATCAGGGTCACTTTGAGAACTGGTTTACTTTTTTCTGTTACTCAAGCATCAGGTTGTGCTACTGAGGAAGATGGGTGGCGCTCCAGTACCTTGTATACACACTTGTGAACGCTGGATGCCTGAAATTGCTTTTAGTAACACAATGCGAATTAAAATTCGATGTTTCAACATTTTTTCCTATAAGTATAAACAATGTTGAGCACCTGATAGGAACGCCTCACCACAGCCTTCATGGAACTGGGACGCAAATGGAATTCTATTGTGATATTATAAGAGGAATTGAAAAGGAACGTCCTGAAGGTATTGCCTGTTGCAGTAGTTGTTGAGAAGCTGACGTGTGTTAGGTAATATTATTCAGTAATCTTGCAGATGAGTTCTGATTTTTTTATAGTGTGTGGCACGCCTGAAATAGGATTATCGGGAAACATCACAGTGGTAGAGCGTTCGGCTCAGTACCGAGAGGTCTCGGGTTCAAAATAGGCGAGGAGAAACGAATAAACAGGTCTCCTGACACTTATCGCTCCCGTTTACCGAGCAGTAAACAGATATTTGGATGTGAATTGTGCAGCAACGGACAAGAAATGGAAGAAAGAGAAAGAAAAACTTTATTTATAAAGATACACTCCTCTTATTGACTAAATTTAAACGAAACGTCGTGTAACTATAAATAAAGGTTTTTCTGTTTTCGTGAGACCTGTCAGATATTTGAATGTTAGTTAAGTGTTGTAAGCTGCATTATAACAGTATTAAATATTTTCTTCATACTTCAAGCACAGATATATCTACCTGGAGAGGGTTTCTGGGGTCAACGCCCCCGCGGCTCGGTCTGAGACCAGGCCTCGTGGTGGATCAGGGTCTGATCAACCAGGCTGTTACTGCTGACCGCACGCAAACTGACGTACAAACCATAGCTCGGCTGGTCGGGTACTGACTTTAGGTCCCTGTCCGGCACCTTCTTGAAGACGGTCAGGGGTCTATTAGTAATCTCCCTTATGTATGCTGGGAGGCAGTTGAACAGTCTTGAGTCCCAGACACTTATTGTGTTGTCTCTCAGTGTACTTGTGGTGTCCCTGCTTTTCATTGTAGGTATGTTGCATCTCCTGCCGAGTCTTTTGCTTTCATAGGGAGTGATTTTCGTATGCAAGTTTGGTACTAATCCCTCTAGGATTTTCCAAGTGTATATGATCTTGTAACTCTCTCGCCTGCTCTCCAGGGAATACAGATAAAGGGCCTTCAACCGTTCCCAGTAATTTAGGTGCCTTATCGTACTTATGTGTGCCGTGAAAGTTCTTTGTACACTTTTCAGGTCAGCAATTTCGCCAGCCTTGAAGGGGGCAGCTAGTGTACAGCAGTATTCCAGCCTAGAGAGAACAAGCGATTTGAAGAGAATCATCATGGGCTTGGCGTCCCTAGTTTTGAAGGTTCTCATTATCCATCCTATCATTATCGTCGAACTTTCACATTGACTTTTGTTTCTAAATCGCCCTTGTTAGGCTCTGCCGACCTACCTACTTACTACTTCCTTCCAAGAAGCTAATCTGAAGAAATCCAAGGATCGCCTCTTATGTCTTCCACGTGTATATTTCAATCATATATCTCATCATTTTATACCTTTCATGATAATATAGGCTCAGGGCTTTCAGTCTATATTGATAAGTAAGATTCCTTATGCAATGGATTAATATTGGTCATTCTTCTGTGTTTCCACTGCACTTATGTCCATTCTGTAAGTTTTCATTCTTAGGCTGACCTGGTGTGTTAACACTGGCAACTTGTGGAAACAAACAAGTAGCACAAAGACATTTAATAAGGAAACTTTTTTCGCTGTGAGTGGCTCCTTTAGTCCTAATGGCACTGAAGTTGGCACTCTTGGCGAAACGTTTCTTGATTGTCATAATCTTGCCATATCTTGCCATTCTAGTTTGTAAATTATGATTAACGTGGACTTGTATGTGACGACGACATACACACACCATTAGAACATTAAACACAGTGTGCAGGTTATGGCATTTATTAAGGACTGTTGACACCTTAAGGATGACCTTTACCATATTTGCTTACAGGTTTCTTACTAATCATTTGAGTGTTTTTATACAAGGCTTCTGTCCCTAGTTTGAAGTTGCCATGATCCATCCTACATTATCGTCGAACTTCATCATTGACTTTGGTATTCTCACGCCCTTGTTTGAGTATTCTGCCACCTACCTTGCTTGTACTACTTCCATCCAAAGCTTCTGAGTATATCCCCAGCCCTTCTGTAGTATCTCCCACCTTGCTTTCATCATATATCCCAGCACTTTTATACTTTCATGATAATACTTGCTCGGGCTATTCGTCTACATTGATAAGTAAGTATTCTTAGCCATGGCTTAATATTCGTCAGTCATTCTTGTGTTTTCACCACTCCCTTGGGTATCTGTCAGCATTCTTGGCTGATCCAGGTGTGGTTAACCTTCCTTGTGGGAAACACAACCAGTGCATCAAAGACAAAGAAGGTAAACTTCCTTCGCAAGGAGGTGCCCTTTTAGTCTAAAGGCACGGAAGTTGGCACCACACTTCCTTATTGTCAAGAGCAAAGTTATCCATTCCTGTGAATCAAGATAACGTGACTTGTTGTGGGACTCAGCCCAGCCACTTGACTTTGAAGACGTCAGCCATTATGCTTTTATTAAGACTGTTGTACTCTAGATCATGCCCATTTACCGTATTGCTTGGGTATTCTCTTCCAACAATGTTTTTGTATCGCCAGACTTCTGTATCCGGTCCTACACATATGCTGTGGAATCTCGTCCCTAGCCACCTTGCTTGTGGGACTCGTCTCCAAGCCACTTGCTTGTGGTATCGTCCCCAGCCACTGCTTGTGGGTACTCGTCCCCAGCCACTTGCTTTTGAGTCCTCGTCCCCAGCCACTTACTTGTGGGTACTCGTCCCCAACCACTTGCTTGTGAGTACTCGTCCCCAGCCACTTGCTTGTGGGTACTCGTCCCAAGCCACTTGCTTGTGGGTACTCGTCCCCAGCCACTTGCTTGTGAGTCCTCGTCCCCAGCCACTTGCTTGTGGGTACTCGTCCCCAGCCACTTGCTTGTGAGTCCTCGTCCCCAGCCACTTGCTTGTGGGTACTCGTCTCCAGCCACTTGCTTGTGGGTACTCATACCATTCTCTGTATGACTTGTGGAATGCAACATTAATTCTGTGGCGGTGACGTTGGACTAATATAATCACGGCGTATCTGTCCATACCTTAGGAAAACTTTGGGAAGCTCATTTACTATTAAACATTTTGTTATTTTTTTTTAATGAGGAATTTTTTTTACTATTTCTTTTAATGAGTCTGTGAATTTATTTTTTTATTAAAACTAAATCCCTTGCTTAAAGTAAAACTAAACTAAAAGTATGATTACAATCCTCATTAACACTGAATCTCTCTTAATTCTCTTTACCTTGGAGGTCAAGTGCTTACGAGTCTGAGAATATTTTGTTGCATTAAGCACTGGATGCCAACTGCTTTCTAAATTCAAAACCTTCGTTCCCAGTGTACATACTACCGCTCCTCCATACTCAAAACTGAGTACTTGATACTGAGAGTATGGTATATACCAAGTGATGTATAGATTAAATTATTCAGAACGTTGCATGTGTCCATTTATCAAAACTTTTTTATACTGAGTATTTATTCTCAGGTCTTTATTTAGGGATTTTCATGTCTTTACTTTTCTCTTGATTAACTTTTCGATACGACCCGGATATCTCCACCCTCGTTGTCTTGTTGCTTCCTGTAGCATACATGGTGGCTAATGCTTGACCTATTGCCGAAATGTCAGCTTCGATTACTGGGCGGATGAAATCTTGGGCGGAGTTTCCTTACATGGGCGGCCGCCCTTCGAACGACGTCGCGGACATCGAAGTAGATAAATAGTTGTTGGGTGACTCTTAGCCGTTCTTCAGTAAGTCTTGAATTGCCATGAACGACTCTAATAAGCCAGGCTTTCACTGCTTAAATTCTACTTTGTAGATTACGGAACTGCTTGATTGTCCAGAACTTCTGTCCATGGAATTTCATCCGCTCATGAATACGGTTGGTTGGTATCCCTAAGTGTGCCTAACAGGTTTGCCCAGGACCCTTGACCGGTTTGCCCAAGACCCTTGACCAGGCATGACCCAGGATGAGTGCACTCCCACCCCGTCACTACTGGGGCTTTCCATGTTACCTCGTTAGAGAACGTCTTCAGTACGACGCCCATAACTGAAATATTAATTTCGTTCTTTGTCTATAATACCTGCGGTTACATTGTAAGCTCTGCCAAGTTCATATTGAATATTTGTGAACAACACTCAACCTTTCCCAATTTTCGCTCCCACCTAAGCTAAGTCACTTTATCATGCTGAAAGAGAATGAGTCACTTTCTCTGGTTTGTCTCACTTGGAACCCCAGCATCCTCTTTCTTTTGCCTAATTTTTGAGGAAATTTCTCTCTTCGTCAAAATTTGGTGGGACTTACCGCCGTTGATGCCACCGCCGTTGATGCCACCGCCGTTGATGCCACCGCCGTTGATGCCACCGCCGTTGATACCACCGCCGTTGATACCACTGTCGTTGATACCACTGCCGTTGATACCACTGCCGTTGATGCCACCGCCATTAACGCCTCTATTGTATAATTTACTGGTTTATCTGTGATTATTTTCGAAATATGATTTAGACTTTGAGTTTTGTTTCACTGAACATTGTGGTTTAGTTGTGTTTAATGTGTTGATACTTCAGTTGTGATAGTAACAAGTGTTGTTAATTGTCAAGTGTTTTCTTGCGGCACTTTGATGTTGGTGATAATTTATTGATGTTAGTACACTTGTTTGTAGTTTGCCAACTTTCTCTCTCTCCTCTCTCTCTCTCCTCTCTCTCTCTCTCTCTCTCTCTCTCTCTCTCTCTCTCTCTCTCTCTCTCTCTCTCTCTCACTCACAATACAGACATGCAGGAGACACAACTCCACCCTGAATTTTATGTACAGTTTAATACGGCAGGTTAAAAATAGCAAAATGAAAGTTATGTACAAATCCCTTGTGATGGAGGATGAACACACACACAGGAATGTACATCTTGTGCAACACAGAGGAGGTGACAGGTACTCCCACCGCCCTCCCCAGGTGATCCCACGCCCTCAGGACGGTATCCACCGCCCCCAGACAGTCTCACCGCCCTCCCAGGTGACCAGACGCACTCACAAATATCACAGGAAGAGGACATCACGCCCTCCAATACCATAACATAAAAGAAATTGAAATTAGAGTTTCAGGCACTGGATATGGAGCAACGTTCCAGCAGGTACGAAGCAAGATGGTAGGAAGCTTCCAGCCGTGAGTGTGGTCACCACCGTGACACACACACTCTGGTGTCACTTGTCAATGCGTCTGTATTGTGTCTCCCAACACTCTGTTTTGTATAAATACAATGCAGCATTTTTAGTCAGTGAACAACTATCATTGTCGTGGGTGTGAGACAAATATATTTACCTATATATTTACCTATATATTTTAGAAAAGTACTAAGACTTCTCAGCACATGAGACCACTACCTAGGTAATGGTTGTCTCAGCACATGAGACCACTACCTAGGTAATGGTTGTCTCAGCACATGAGACCACTACCTAGGTAGTGGTTGTCTCAGCACATGAGACCACTACCTAGGTATGGTTGTCTCAGCACATGAGAACCACTACCTAGGTATAGGTTTGTCTCAGCACATGAGACCATACCTAGGTAATGGTTGTCTCAGCACATGAGACCACTACCTAGGTAGTGGTTGTCTCAGCACATGAGACCACTACCTAGGTAATGGTTGTCTCAGCACATGAGACCACTACCTAGGTAAGTGTTGTCTCAGCACATGAGACCACTACCTAGGTAATGGTTGTCTCAGCACATGAGACCACTACCTAGGTATGGTTGTCTCAGCACATGAGACCACTACCTAGGTATGGTTGTCTCAGCACAATGAGACCACTACCTAGGTAGTGGTTGTCTCAGCACATGAGACCACTACCTAGGTAATGGTTGTCTCAGCACATGAGACCACTACCTAGGTAGTGGTTGTCTCAGCACATGAGACCACTACCTAGGTAGTGGTTGTCTCAGCACATGAGACCACTACCTAGGTAGTGGTTGTCTCAGCACATGAGACCACTACCTAGGTAATGGTTGTCTCAGCACATGAGACCACTACCTAGGTATGGTTTGTCTCAGCACATGAGACCACTACCTAGGTATGGTTGTCTCAGCACATGAGACCACTACCTAGGTAGTGGTTGTCTCAGCACATGAGACCACTACCTAGGTAGTGGTTGTCTCAGCACATGAGACCGCTACCTAGGTAGTGGTTGTCTCAGCACATGAGACCCTACCTAGGTAGTGGTTTGTCTCAGCACATGAGACCACTACCTAGGTAGTGGTTGTCTCAGCACATGAGGACCACTACCTAGGTAGTGGTTGTCTCAGCACATGAGACGCTACCTAGTAGTGGTTGTCTCAGCACATGAGACCAGCTACCTAGGTAGTGGTTGTCTCAGCACATGAGACCGCTACCTAGGTAGTGGTTGTCTCAGCACATGAGACCGCTACCTAGGTAGTGGTTGTCTCAGCACATGAGACCGCTACCTAGGTAGTGGTTGTCTCAGCACATGAGACCGCTACCTAGGTAGTGGTTGTCTCAGCACATGAGACCACTACCTAGGTAGTGGTTGTCTCCAGCACATGAGACCACATACCTAGGTAGTGGTTGTCCTCAGCACATGAGACCACTACCTAGGTAGTGGTTGTCTCAGCACATGAGACCACTACCTAGGTAGTAGTTGTCTCAGCACATGAGACCACTACCTAGGTAGTGGTTGTCTCAGCACATGAGACCACTACCTAGGTAGTGGTTGTCTCAGCACATGAGACCACTACCTAGGTAGTAGTTGTCTCAGCACATGAGACCACTACCTAGGTAGTAGTTGTCTCAGCACATGAATGACGTCAGTGATCACTGCCTTTTAGAGATAAGAGAAAATACCTGCATTAATAATAAATTTTGGTGGGTATATTGGTGATACAGTGAAGCAGTGGGTGCATTGGTGATAGTGAAGTAGTGAGTGTACTGGTGATAGTAAAGTAGTGGGCGAGTTGAAAATATCATCATTAATATATCTATATTGATAGATATATTAACCTAATATACAAGAACATAACACATCTAAAAATAAATTAGGCTTTTTGGAGTGCTCATCGATATTTACGTTATTAAAATATTATTGATAATATTTTGTGTGCGAGCTTGTGTGAATTAACTTTGCCTCTGAAAATGGAGGGGAGATTTTGTTTTAGCTTTAAATGCATGGTCCGCGTGCATGCCTGTCACAAACTTTTATTGCATAGAACGCTGAATGACCTTTTGGTCCTAGCGCTTTGTAAATTGTTAACACTTCCTGCTAGTTCTGGTTGGCTGGCTTCCTACCAGGTACATCATCCTCTCCCTACCCCATCCAGCTCGCTTTTCGCAGTGGGCGAGTCCTCTTCTTCCTGTATGATTTGCCAGCTAATCCTTCGGGAGGCAGTTTGTGTGTGAGCTCACTATTGGGCTGTTTTAGTTGCAGGTAGGTGAGTGGTAATTGTGGTACGATAGTGGTGGTGATAGTTATATTTGCTTGTGTTGATGTTTGTTGGTGGTGGTTATTCATGGCGGTGGTAATGTGCGGAGACTGGGGGTGACTGGGAACGCCGAGCTGAAGAGGCGGTTGCTGACGAGTGAAGATCAAGATCCTCAATTACATACGCTGAAACCATATTTTAAATTGCAGTGACAGTTGTGTGTGCGTAATGTTTCATTACGCTCTTACAAAAATTGGTTGGGTAAATGTTTTGTTAGTGGGATGGATTGTAAAGGACCTGCCTAGCATGGGCCAACAGGCCTGCTGCAGTGTTCCTCCTTTCTTATGTTCTTATGTTCATTTGTACATCGTCATGTAAGAGCTCAGGCATCAGTGATGTCTCGTGCAGAATTTTATGAACTTTCACTTGACAGTGGAGTTTTCGCGCATTATTTGATATCTGTTATAGCGCCTAACATAATGAGGGTGGTTAGTCTTATGGGACAATTAGATCATTTGGGGTAATTGAGATCAGAATTTATGTAATATTTACGTTAATTTTTTCCTATAGTAGTATTTTGGGTCGAAGTCACAGTATTTAGGACACACAAAGTCAACTCAGCATCTCCTTCAATCAGAATATACAGAAAAGATTCCAGTAAATAATCGGTATCACCTTTTAAGCAAACTCAACACAAGGTACAAGAATCTTCAGTCACGCCAGCGGCCGACCAAGTTCCCTGCAATGACTGTGAACAAAAATATATTAATCAGACAGCAAGGGATCAGCAAACAAGAAGCACTAAATACAAAATTGTCAGTTGTAGTTACACACAAATGAAACTCACACTATTAACTAGAATGAAACTACAATCGTAAAACGATACAGCCAGAAAAGAAAATTTTAACCCTTTGATTTCAATTCTAATTTTCATATTTCCCAGGGTCAGTGTGGGTAAGGTGGGATTTCAAAACAAACACTAAGATAGCGTATTCCGGTCCCTTACCTTAAACTAAATCTTATATAACCTACTCAAGTACATTACTGTACCACTTTAAATACATGCTCTTGGCTTAATTTTGCATCATTTGATAAGTATCTCAGAAGATCTAATTATATAGTATCCTCTTATATAATATATATATATATATATATATATATATATATATATATATATATATATATATATATATATATATATATAATATATATATAATGTTTGAAGGAAGTATAAACGTACACGCTGCTGTTAGCTTATTTAGTCACATTTACTTGAATGCAGAACGAAGGGTTTTCCGAAACTGACAGATGTGCGTGTGATGACAAGCATTCCGCGCTAATGATTGTGCCTGTGGGGGATACCTTTAATGTTTAATTCACTCTCCACCCTTCCCTTTCCCCTACCTTGCCTCTCTCTCACTCTCCACCCTTCCCTTTCCCTTACCATGCCTCTCTCCCTCACTTTCCACCCTTCCTTCACTCTCCCTCACTCTCCATCTTCCTTGTTCGAAATTTACGTCTACATTATATCTATATATATCTGTTCTACTTTGTTTAACGATCGCGCTTCTCCATAAAACTTTCAGTTTCTCTCCATTTTTTCTTCCCTCCTCGCCCCTCACCTATTTGTACCTCAGTCTCCCTCGGTTTCTCACCCACTTTCATTCAGAAACAATTAAAGTTTACTCTTGAGTTGTCTTTGTTGACAGAAGTTTACATTAAACTTATCACTGATTTCCGAAATCTATTCTTTTTATAACTTTCTGCATATTAACAGATGATGAGTTTGAATATTTTTTTTTTTTTTACTCTAAAGTTCTTGGTCCTCGCTTCTTTATTTAACTTCCTTTATCTTCATTAGTCATATTTTGTTTTTAAGTTTCTACGGCAAACGAACATTTTTAATTTTATGTTGCTCTGACAGTAAAGAATTACTTTCTCCCACGTCTCTCAGACCTATTTCCATTTTTAATTTCTATCTGTATCTTGTTCTAGTTTCGTTTTGTATGAGAGTCTGTCAGTGTGAACATTATCTAGTCTTCTGAGTATCTTGTATGTTGCGTGAGTGTTCTGGTGTCTGCAGAACCATCGTTACCTGAGACTGTGGCCGTTTTTGGTAGCTCATCTGGAATGATCTCGTAATTATCAAGGCAACTGTAATTTTCCCGTTTGGAACAATGGTCGATAGTAAGTTCATACTTGTTCATGGTATGTGGGATCCGATATTATAGACTCCTTTAATGGTCAACAAGGTCTCTCGTTGTCCCACGGAAAGAATGTTGTATAATTGTGACATTGCAGGTGCTTCCATACAGAGAGAAGCAGCAAGTTAGTACGGACAGATTGATTCAGAAAATATGCGACACAAGGACAACCCGAACATGTTCCATAAAGATGCAGGATATGGGGATTGCCGCCAGAAGGGAAGGAGGGAAACCCCATCCCAAAGTATTTGTTTCCATTGATTTATCATCACTCGTCACCCGTGGAGTGTGACACGTAAGTCCTTCGTTCACACACCGACGCCAGCCCAGTAATAAGAAATTATTTTTCTTTATTTCATCCTACAGTGTGTTGACCGTTGAAGCGTGAAGTAAGACGAATTAATAAAGAAACGCATCATCGATAATGGCAGAACTGGATAAGCTCTCCTGGGAAACTCTGCATTATTTTTGCCGTTAAGGAACGACAGTATATGCTTTGCAAACAGAAAATGTTGACACGTGCCATTGTGATTTGTATAGACGCTTTAGGAAAAATATAGACCTTGTTTCCCATGGGAAGGCCCTGCTGCTCTGAAGGTTATGTAATGTGTGTGTGTGTGTGTGTGTGTGTTGGGTGCATCGGCCGTGCACTCTGTTTTACTCACATAGATGTGGTTTCGAGGGCAGTGTTTCGATCCCTGCCCCACATCTTAACCTCCCCGTTATACTTATCCTTCAAGATGTATATAATGTTTGTTTCCATCACCACCTAGTCAGAGTCGTTGCACTTCCTGACCACAAGGAGACTGATAAAAACCTAGCGTCTCTGTGCCTTATTAAATCCTCTGAGTTTATTGTACATTATCACGTTTCCTACTAGCCCTTCCTTTCTCAAAGGATATCAGGTTCATTACTTACACCGTCTCTTCATAGGTCAGTCTGGCTCTCTTACCTCTGGGAATAATCTCGTTGCGAAACTTTGAACTGTTTGTATTTTCTTAAATGTTTGATGAGGTGTGGGGTTCAGGCAAGTGTTGAATACTCTGATAGATCTAACCTGTGTATTGTATAGTCCTCAATGATTATTTAAGGCTCACTGTTGTTATTTTGTTAATAAACCTATGATACACTCGCTACTATCTTTTCCAAGGTCCTCATTGCTTAAAACTGACAAATTACTGACAGTAAAACTCGTGAGATGAAATTTTGTCAAACATTTACATTTGTGGTGTTAAATGTCGTGTCATGTAACGTTATCTGCGTTTCCTTAACCACACTGACAGTGAGGCTAATTAACTACAGTACACACATTAGCTTTTCCACTACATAACTCTTGACGGTAGTGGAAACATGAGTAGCTGGTGTGGATGAAGCAGCGTCACGATGATGGCCGTGACTTATGCTGTGGGTCCGCATCCTGTAAGCCCTGGCTCACCTGTGCCCACATCACCCTGCACGTTTGCGGAACCACATCACCGGTAAAACCGACCCAGGGTGGTGTCGGAATTTGGAGGCTTCCGCCATCGAGCCTTCAAGAATCCTGCGAGTGATCTAGACTGAGGGCGACCCTTCCCTTACACCATGGCATCATTACTGCATCACTTGTATGTGAACCATGTAATGTCATATTAATGTGTCGACTGTATGTCTTAACGGTTTATTCACTAACTACGATGAAAGCTGGTGTTACTTATACTGGAGCAGCTGCCACTCTCAGGCACCAATGTTAACAAACTGGTATTGATACCGTATTCACGTATGTGAATACTTAAGATAAATTTTAACAGGAAACGTTTCGGTCCTGGGAACTTGTTCACTCCAATAAGTGAACAAGATCCCAACACCGAAACACACATTTGTTCTTGTCCTCATCAGGCAGAAAGTTAGAGAGAGAGAGAGAGAGAGAGAGAGAGAGAGAGAAGAGAGAGAGAGACCCCTTGTGCTTCCCTCCGAGAGATCGTGAAGATATTATTAATGAAGAGTTTATACAGTCACTGAGCCTGGGTGACGCCGGTGGCCTCCACCATTAACACCAGTTTCTCCTTGTTCCAGTTTAATGTACTATTTCCTTGCTCACATTCTTAACATTATTATCCTTAAAATTACATGCCCACCTACTAGGCCTATAGAAAATGTTCCGTAGTAGTAGCAAAGGAGAGCACGAGAAAAACTGACAAAAAATCAAATTATACTATGGAGCAAAAGAGAAATATAAGAAACCTGAGAGTAACAATGTCATAAGATGTTACGTTTGAATAATACAAATGTAACTACCCCAACAGTTAACATTTAGAAGGGAAAAAAATTATTTGATAATTCAGACCAGGAACGACTCTGAGAAATTACCGTATGTAAGGATAAGAAAAATATAAAGTGAAACATTCCTCAAATTGCTGTTTCAGACTCAAGTGGGAAAATTAAATTTTTTAGTCAGTTAGATTCTTAGTGAAACACAGGAGGCTGAATATAGTCAATTTTTCAACAATAAAAAGTGCAGTTCTTCAGGACAAGTCTTCCAGACGGAAAAAAAAAATAATTTTGGGAAAGTTTATTAGTGTGTGAGGAAGGCTGCGAGGAGACGGAAACAAGTGAGTCACTGGGGCGCCACCCCACCCCGACACTACACTGGCACCAACAGTTATATTGACTGTTTCTATTAGAATAGGAAATATATACTTTGAATCATTCAAGCGCTCACATGTGCTCCTGTAGGGTTGGTTATGGTCCTCTACTCACAAACGTTGCCACTGTTCTTGGTCCCATGAATCTATACGTATTCTTAAGAGTATATGGAGCCGTCTTGAACCACTTCATAATTTAGATCATTCCGCTTCCTAACAAAACTTAAATTCAAGCAGTTTCTTACATTACTTAAACTACTTGACGTCTTTAATTAAAAAAAACATCTACGCTCCTCTGTCCCGCACCTACATTCGCATAAATAACAAAAAAAAAAAAAAAAAAAAACACAATACACTGACTGGAACGATACACAAATAACCCGCACATAAAAGAGAGGAGCTTACGACGACGTTTCGGTCCGACTTGGACCATTTACAAAGTGTCACAAACGAAAAGGAGAGCAGGATGGGTATATATAGGCAGGAGGTGGTAGTAGTAGTGGAGGTGGAAGGAAGTAGTAGTGGGGAGGTAGTAAGAGGAAGAGGAGCCAGTCAAATACTAAGAAAGAGGAGCACTGCAAGGAAGCTGGTGCCCACAGAGGGTAAGAGCAAGAACACAGAGGGGGGGGGAATAAATAAATAAAGAAGGAACAAATACACAGGGCAAACACACACGGGAAAGAGGGAAGAGGGAGAAGAAGAAAAAGGAGCAATCAGGTTAAGTCAGGAGTGTTGTGAAGTTTGGAACATTTTACAATGTAGTGGGAGAGGAAGACATCTACAGAGACGAAGCCACCACTAAGATTCATACAAGGAAAGTTGTGTATTAGGCAGGATTCAACCAGACGGCGAATGTTCAAGTTGGAAGTAGGGAAGACAGTTTTAGCAGAAGACCAGTCAATAGGATGACTATGATCTCTGACGTGACAGAAGAGAGCATTGTTAGTGTCGGCAAGGCTAACACTACTTTTGTGCTCCCTAAGTATGTCAGAAAGAGATCGACCAGTTTCTCCAAACTATTGTAGAGGACAGGAGGAACAAGAAATAGAGTAGACACCAGGAACATCTGTAGAGGGAGGAGAGGTATGAACGAGATTAGTGCGAAGAGTGTTAGTCTGACGGAAAGTAAGTTTGATGTCTAAGGAAAGGAGAGAGTTGGTGAAATTAGACCGGAAATATAGGGAAGGCAGAGGACAGAAGATTTCCCAGAAGTAGAGAGTTTGGGAGAGAAGAAATTACGTTTAGCACGTGAGAAGGCAGAGTCTATGAAATGGGAAGGGTAGCCAAGACGGGAAAATGAATTATGAAGAGTGGAAATTTCTGATTGAAGGAACTGAGGATCACAAATGCGGAGAGCACGGAGAAAGAGAGAGATGATAACACTTATCATGTTTTCTCTGTCAAGAAAAGAAAAGTAGTGAATGTAGATGCCACTGTACGTAGGTTTACGGTAAACGGAAAAGGCAAAACCTGTATCTGAGCCGTGGACATGAACATCAAGGAAAGGAAGCAAGGAATTAGATTCCCATTCAGCTTTAAACTTAATGGAAGGGGCAAGATTATTAAGAGCATCAAGAAATGGTTGGAAGAGACTCGAGTCATGAGGTCACAGAGCAAAGATGTCATCTACATAGCGGAGCCAGAGTGAAGGTCGCACATCGATAGTAGGAAGAACAGTCTCGAAATATTCCATGTAAAGATTAGCAAGGACAGGAGAGAGAGGAGAGCCCATAGCGACACCGAAGGTTTGAGAATAATATTTCCCTTGGAAGGAAAAGGAATTAGAGTCCACACAAAGGCGGATAAGATCAAGAAAGATATCAATAGGTATAAAGAGATGAAGAAACCCTTCACTGGTCTTCTCTCTAAGAAAAAAAAAATTGTCCAAGTCGGACGGGTTATTTATGCACATTCGCATAGATTTTGTCTGCAGTGTTGTTTCCTCTGGTAGTTTGTTCCTTCTGCCGTGTCGAGTCCTCTGAGTAGTTTGTTCCTTCTGTCGTTTCGAGTCCTCTGATAGTTTGTTCCTTCTGCCGTGTCGAGTCCTCTGATAGTTTGTTCCTTCTGTCGTTTCGAGTCCTCTGATAGTTTGTTCCTTCTGCCGTGTCGAGTCCTCTGGTAACTTGTTCCTTTTGTCGTGTCGATCCTCTGGTAACTGTGTCCTTCTGCGTGTCGATGTCCTCTGTAACCTTGTTCCTTCGTCGTTCGAGTCCTCTGGTAACTTGTTCCTTGTAATTATATCTTCTCTGAGTCTCATCTCTTCCAGTACTGTGAAGTTTACATCCATTTATTGTTATTTCCAGGAATATTTCTTGCTGTGAATAACCAACACCTGTCTGTGTACTATAACTACACCTGTGTGTGTACCATAACCAAATAGTGTGACATAACTAAACCAACTGTATGGGTGTGTGTACCATAACTACACCACCTGTATATGTGTGCCATAACTACACCACCTGTATATATGTGTGTACCATAACTACACCACCTGTATATGTGTACCATAACTACACCACCTGTATATATGTACCATAACTACACAACCTGTATATGTGTGCCATAACTACACCACTGTATAAGTGTACATAACTGATTGTTGATGTGTGTGTGATGTGTGTGTGTGTTGTTGTGTGTGTGTGTGTGTTGTGTGCGCGTGCGCCTGTGGTGTTGTGTGTGTGTGTATGCGTGCCTTTGTGTGTGTGTGCGTGTGTGTGCGCGCGCTGTGTGTGCGCGCCTTTGTGTGTGTGTGTGTGGTGGTGTGTGTGTGGTGCTTGTGTGTGTGTGTGTGTGTGCGCGCGCGCGCCTTCGTGTGTGTGTATGTGTGCGCGCGCGCGCGCGTGCGCCATAACTGCGTCATCTGTTGTGGGACACATTTTATTTTTGTCTCAAGTTGTTGTTTGGTCGTAACCGCAGTGTCCTGCGTCGTGTGTTTACCTGATAGACAAATAACTGAAAATTTGAAATAAATCAGAGACGGGTCAGGCAAAGATAACCCCTATAGACAATTGCTTTTATTGGGTGTTTTCATTTTAATTTTTGTCGGGGGGGGGACTACTGGCAGGAAAAATGCACAGTGGTGTAGTTTATCTTTTATTATACAAACATTTAGTAAATCTTTATTAACTTCTACACTGCTACCATTGTTACCTAAGGTTGTATACACCGAGAGGTGTATCTCTGTGTATACTCTGAGAATTTACTTTAATCACTCTTCTTAAGGATGAGAGTATCCTTTACTGGTATTCAACAGGTACATATACTCTTAATGACCGTCGTGCAGTCGATAGGCTTCAAACTCGATTAACCTACAAGTGTTACCCAACACTTAGCAACATATATTTATAAGCATCCGCACATTACTTGACAGAGAATTTCATCACTTAGACATGCTTCCTCACCTCACTTAGTAACATAATGTCTACATTTAGTGACATGCTTCCTCACCTCACTTAGTAACATAATGTCTACATTTAGTGACATGCTTCCTCACCTCAGTAACATAATGTCTACATTTAGTGACATGCTTCCTCACCTCACTTAGTAACATAATGTCTACATTTAGTGACATGCTTCCACACCTCAGTAACATAATGTCTACATTTAGTGACATGCTTCCTCACCTCATTAGTAACATAATGTCTACATTTTAGTGACATGCTTCCTCACCTCAGTAACGTAATGTCTACATTTAGTGACATGCTTCCTCACCTCAGTAACATAATGTCTACATTTAGTGACATGCTTCCTCACCTCATTAACATAATGTCTACATTTAGTGACATGCTTCCTCACCTCAGTAACATAATGTCTACATTTAGTGACATGCTTCCTCACCTCAGTAACATAATGTCTACATTTAGTGACATGCTTCCTCACCTCAGTAACATAATGTCTACATTTAGTGACATGCTTCCTCACCTCAGTAACATAATGTCTACATTTAGTGACATGCTTCCTCACCTCAGTAACATAATGTCTACATTTAGTGACATGCTTCCTCACCTCATTAACATAATGTCTACATTTAGTGACATGCTTCCTCACCTCAGTAACATAATGTCTACATTTAGTGACATGCTTCCTCACCTCAGTAACATAATGTCTACATTTAGTGACATGCTTCCTCACCTCATTAACATAATGTCTACATTTAGTGACATGCTTCCTCACCTCAGTAACATAATGTCTACATTTAGTGACATGCTTCCTCACCTCATTAACATAAATGTCTACATTTAGTGACATGCTTCCTCACCTCATTAACATAATGTCTACATTTAGTGACATGCTTCCTCACCTCATTAACATAATGTCTACATTTAGTGACATGCTTCCTCACCTCAGTAACATAATGTCTACATTTAGTGACATGCTTCCTCACCTCAATAACATAATGTCTACATTTACTGACATGCTTCCTCTTCCTCAGAAATACATAATGTCTACATTTAGTGACATGCTTCCTCACCTCAGTAACATAATGTCTACATTTAGTGACACTGCACAATATTATACGACTCATATTTTATATTTTTTTACTTAGTATTATTAATCTGAAAATACGTACCAAAAGTAATATTTCTGCTAGAATTACAACAGCTATTTGCTTACTACTGTTACTTTCTTACCTAATTTTTTTTTGACTAAAACTAAGATTTAATATGACTTATATTATCAAACTCTGTTTTTAACCTTGATTGTTAATTTAGACCTTGACTGCTATTTTCTACTGAAAGTATTCGCTGTTGTGTAAACAAGAATTATAAGGGCAACGCTTGTCTTCAACTGATTCATTTCTTATTAAAGGTCATTATGTTGTCAGCGAACATAAACTTGAATCCCAAGTGAAGCTGCTGCTATTGTTCTCTAACCTATTGTGTTAATATTGTGTTAATATTGTGTTAATATTGTGTTAATATTGTGTTAACTTCCTCACACCGTGTTTAGTTCTCTTTGTGGTTATGTGAATTTCAGTTGTGTGCTTTCTCTTGTACATAGACGTTTTACCACCCAGGTAACACAAGGCTAATATTATATTCACAATCATTCAAAAGCTGTCTTGCCAGAAGAGTACAGAATCACACTTCAAAAATATTCCGACTCTAACATGCCCAACCGTCCAGTGGGCGGGGTGTGGACCAGTGGGCGGGGTGTAGACCAGTGGACGTGGTGTAGACCAGTGGGCGTGGTGTGGACCAGTGGGCGGGGTGTAGACCAGTGGACGGGGTGTGGACCAGTGGGCGGGGTGTGGACCAGTGGGCGGGGTGTGGACCAGTGGGCGGGGTGTAGACCAGTGGACGTGGTGTGGACCAGTGGGCGGGGTGTGGACCAGTGGGCGGGGTGTAGACCAGTGGACGTGGTGTAGACCAGTGGGCGTGGTGTGGACCAGTGGACGTGGTGTAGACCAGTGGGCGGGGTGTGGACCAGTGGGCGTGGTGTGTACCAGTGGGCGTGGTGTAGACCAGTGGTCGTGGTGTAGACCAGTGGTCGTGGTGTGGACCAGTGGGCGTGGTGTGGACTAGTGGGCGTGGTGTAGACCAGTGGGCGGGGTGTAGACTAGTGGGCGTGGTGTGGACCAGTGGGCGGGGAGTAGACCAGTGGGCGGGGTGTGGACCAGTGGGCTTGGTGTAGACCAGTGGTCGTGGTGTAGATCAGTGGGCGTGGTGTGGACCAGTGGGCGTGGTGTGGACCAGTGGACCAGTGGACGTGGTGTAGACCAGTGGACGTGGTGTAGACCAGTGGGCGTGGTGTGAACCAGTGGACGTGGTGTAGACCAGTGGGCGTGGTGTGGACCAGTGGACGTGGTGTAGACAAGTGGGCGTGGTGTGGACCAGTGGGCGTGGTGTGGACCAGTGGGCGTGGTGTAGACCAGTGGGCGTGGTGTGGACCAGTAGGCGGGGTGTAGACCAGTGGGCGGGGTGTGGACCAGTGGGCATGGTGTAGACCAGTGAGCGTGGTGTGGACCAGTGGGCGAGGTGTAGACCAGTGGGCGTGGTGTAGACCAGTGGGCGTGTAGACCAGTGGGCGTGGTGTAGACCAGTGGGCGTGGTGTGGACCAGTGGGCGTGGTGTGGACCAGTGGAAGTGGTGTAGACCAGTGGACGTGGTGTAGACCAGTGGACGTGGTGTAGACCAGTGGACGTGGTGTAGACAAGTGGGCGTGGTGTGGACCAGTGGACGTGGTGTAGACCAGTGGGCGTGGTGTGGACCAGTGGGCGTGGTGTGGACCAGTGGACGTGGTGTAGACCAGTGGGCGTGGTGTGGACCAGTGGACGTGGTGTAGACCAGTGGGTGTGGTGTGGACTGGACGTGGTGTAGACCAGTGGGCGTGGTGTGGACCAGTGGACGTGGTGTAGACCAGTGGGCGTGGTGTGGACCAGTGGACGTGGTGTAGACCAGTGGGCGTGGTGTGGACCAGTGGACGTGGTGTAGACCAGTGGGTGTGGTGTGGACCAGTGGACGTGGTGTAGACCAGTGGGCGGGGTGTGGACCAGTGGACGTAGTGTAGACCAGTGGGCGGGGTGTGGAACAGTGGACGTGGTGTAGAAAAGTGGGCGGGGTGTGGACCATTGGACGTGGTGTACACCAGTGGGCGGGGTGTGGACCAGTGGACGTGGTGTGGACCAGTGGACGTGGTGTACACCAGTGGGCGGGATGTGGACCAGTGGACGTGGTGTAGACCAGTGGACGTGGTGTAGACCAGTGGGCGGGGTGTGGACCAGTGGACGTGGTGTAGACCAGTGGACGTGTAGACCAGTGGGCGGGGTGTGGACCAGTGGGCGGGGTGTGGACCAGTGGACGTGGTGTAGACCAGTGGGCGGGGTGTGGGCCAGTGGGCGGGGTGTGGACCAGTGGACGTGGTGTAGACGAGTGGGCGGGGTGTGGACCAGTGGACGGGGTGTGGACCAGTGGACGGGGTGTAGACCAGTGGACGTGGTGTAGACCAGTGGGCGGGGGGGGTGTGGACCAGTGGACGTGGTGTAGACCAGTGGGCGGGGTGTGGACCAGTGGACGTGTAGACCAGTGGACGTGGTGTAGACCAGTGGTCGGGGTGTGGACCAGTGGACGTGGTGTAGACCAGTGGACGTGGTGTAGACCAGTGGGCGGGGTGTGGACCAGTGGGCGGGGTGTGGACCAGTGGACGTGGTGTAGACCAGTGGGCGGGGTGTGGGCCAGTGGGCGGGGTGTGGACCAGTGGACGTGGTGTAGACCAGTGGGCGGGGTGTGGACCAGTGGACGGGGTGTGGACCAGTGGACGGGGTGTGGACCAGTGGACGGGGTGTGGACCAGTGGACGTGGTGTAGACCAGTGGGCGTGGTGTGGACCAGTGGGCGTGGTGTGGATCAGGGGACGTGGTGTAGACCATTGGACGTGGTGTGGACCAGTGGACGTGGTGTAGACCAGTGGGCGTGGTGTGGACCAGTGGGCGGGGTGTGGACCAGTGGACGTGGTGTAGACCAGTGGACGTGGTGTGGACCAGTGGGCGGGGTGTGGACCAGTGGACGTGGTGTAGACCAGTGGGCGTGGTGTGGACCAGTGGACGTGGTGTAGACCAGTGGGCGTGGTGTGGACCAGTGGACGTGGTGTAGACCAGTGGGCGTGGTGTGGACCAGTGGACGTGGTGTAGACCAGTGGGCGGGGTGTGGACCAGTGGACGTAGTGTAGACCAGTGGGCGGGGTGTGGAACAGTGGACGTGGTGTAGAAAAGTGGGCGGGGTGTGGACCATTGGACGTGGTGTACACCAGTGGGCGGGGTGTGGACCAGTGGACGTGGTGTGGACCAGTGGACGTGGTGTAACCAGTGGGGGGATGTGGACCAGTGGACGTGGTGTAGACCAGTGGACGTGGTGTAGACCAGTGGGCGGGGTGTGGACCAGTGGACGTGGTGTAGACCAGTGGGCGGGGTGTGGACCAGTGGACGTGTAGACCAGTGGACGTGGTGTAGACCAGTGGGCGGGGTGTGGACCAGTGGACGTGGTGTAGACCAGTGGACGTGTAGACCAGTGGGCGGGGTGTGGACCAGTGGGCGGGGTGTGGACCAGTGGGCGGGGTGTGGACCAGTGGACGTGGTGTAGACCAGTGGGCGGGGTGTGGGCCATTGGGGGCGGGTGTGGACCAGTGGACGTGGTGTAGACCAGTGGGCGGGGTGTGGACCAGTGGACGGGGTGTGGACCAGTGGACGGGGTGTGGACCAGTGGACGGGGTGTGGACCAGTGGACGTGTTGTAGACCAGTGGGCGTGGTGTGGACCAGTGGGCGTGGTGTGGATCAGGGGACGTGGTGTAGACAATTGGACGTGGTGTGGACCAGTGGACGTGGTGTAGACCAGTGGGCGTGGTGTGGACCAGTGGGCGGGGTGTGGACCAGTGGACGTGGTGTAGACCAGTGGACGTGGTGGAGACCAGTGGACGTGGTGTGGACCAGTGGGCGGGGTGTGGACCAGTGGACGTGGTGTAGACCAGTGGGCGGGGTGTGGGCCAGTGGGCGGGGTGTGGACCAGTGGACGTGGTGTAGACCAGTGGGCGGGGTGTGGACCAGTGGACGGGGTGTGGACCAGTGGACGGGGTGTGGACCAGTGGACGTGGTGTAGACCAGTGGGCGTGGTGTGGACCAGTGGGCGTGGTGTGGACCAGGGGACGTGGTGTAGACCATTGGACGTGGTGTGGACCAGTGGACGTGGTGTGGACCAGTGGGCGTGGTGTGGACCAGTGGGCGGGGTGTGGACTAGTGGACGTGGTGTAGACCAGTGGGCTTGGTGTGGATCAGTGGACGTGGTGTGGAGCAGTGGGCGTGGTGTAGACCAGTGGGCGTGGTGTGGACCAGTGGGCGTGGTGTGGACCAGGGGACGTGGTGTAGACCATTGGACGTGGTGTGGTCCAGTGGACGTGGTGTAGACCAGTGGGCGTGGTGTGGACCAGTGGGCGGGGTGTGGACCAGTGGACGTGGTGTAGACCAGTGGCGTTGGTGTGACCAGTGGGCGGGGTGTGAGACCAGTGGGCGTGGTGTGGACCAGTGGGCGTGGTGTGGACCAGTGGGCGTGGTGTGGACCAGTGGGCGTGGTGTGGACCAGTGGGCGTGGTGTAGACCAGTGGGCGTGGTGTGGACCAGTGGGCGGGGTGTGGACCAGTGGACGTGGTGTAGACCAGTGGACGTGGTGTAGACCAGTGGACGTGGTGTGGACCAGTGGGCGGGGTGTGGACCAGTGGACGTGGTGTAGACCAGTGGGCGGGGTGTGGGCCAGTGGACGGGGTGTGGACCAGTGGACGTGGTGTAGACCAGTGGGCGGGGTGTGGACGCAAATGGCGCGGGTGTGGACCAGTGGACATGGTGTAGACCAGTGGGCGTGGTGTGGACCAGGGGACGTGGTGTAGACCATTGGACGTGGTGTGGACCAGTGGACGTGTAGACCAGTGGGCGTGGTGTGGACCAGTGGGCGGGGTGTGGACTAGTGGACGTAGTGTAGACCAGTGGGCGTGGTGTGGACCAGTGGGCGTGGTGTAGACCAGTGGGCGTGTGTGGACCATGGGCGTGGTGTGGACCAGGGGACGTGTGTGACCATTGGACGTGGTGTGGACCAGTGGACGTGTGTAGACCAGTGGGCGTGGTGTGGACCAGTGGGCGGGGTGTGGACCAGTGGACGTGGTGTAGACCAGTGGGCGTGGTGTGGACCAGTGGGCGGGGTGTAGACCAGTGGGCGTGATGTGGACCAGTGGGCGTGGTGTGGACCAGTGGGCGTGGTGTGGACCAGTGGGCGTGGTGTAGACCAGTGGGCGTGGTGTGGACCAGTGAGCGGGGTGTGGACCAGTGGACGTGGTGTAGACCAGTGGGCGTGGTGTGGACCAGTGGACGTGGTGTAGACCAGTGGACGGGGTGTGGACCAGTTGACGGGGTGTGGACCAGTGGGCGGGGTGTGGACCAGTAGACGGGGTGTGGACTAGTAGGCGTGGTGTGGACCAGTGGGCGGGGTGTGGGCCAGTGGGCGTGTAGACCAGTGCGCGGGGTGTGGACCAGAGGGCAATGTGTGGACCAGTAGACATGGTGTGGACCAGTGGACGTGGTGTGGACCACTGGGCGGGGTGTGGACCAGAGGGCAATGTGTGGACCAGTAGACATGGTGTGAACCAGTGGACGTGGTGTGGACCACTGGGCGGGGTGTGGACCAGTGGGCGTGATGTGGACCAGTGGGGGTGTGAACCAGTGCACGCGGTGTGGGCCAGTGGGCGTGGTGTGGATGAGTGGCCGTGGTGTGGACCAGTAGGCGTGGTGTGGACCAGTGGCCGTGGTGTGGACCAGTAGGCGTGGTGTGGACCAGTGCCGTGGTGTGGACCATAGCGTGGTGTGATCAATTGGCGAGGTGTGGACCAGTGGACATGGTAGGACCATGGGCGGGTATGGACCAGTGGGCGGGTGTGTGACCAGTGGGCGGGGTATGGACCAGTGGCGAGGTGTGGACCAGTGGGCGAGGTGTGGACCAGTGGGCGTGGTGTGGACAAGTGGGCGGGGTGTGGACCAGTGGGCGGGGTATGGACCAGTGGGCGGGGCCAGGGTGGGTGCCCGGCCTCAGAACATTGCTCTCCACAAATGTGGTTATGTTTATAATTTTTAAGTAATGTTGTGAGCCAGTGCTGTGATGCAGTTCCAGTGAGCATCATCCTAAGTCACTGGCTCACCCTGGTATACTTGCTAAACCACCACCTCTAAACCACCTCTCCCGTTAATAAACCACTAGTCACTGATCACATCCAGACATAAACCACTAAACATTAACCATCTCATCCGTATATAATGTCATTTAATTTGATACAATGTGTGTGTGACAGAAATATAAATCCCAGATCAAAGAGATTGTGTATTTCGTCCTTGGAAACCGTCTTCAGCAGAGGTTCGTGTGTCCAGTTGATACATACGGTTACCTCTTACTTTTCTTTATATTTTTCTCCAAGTGGATTCTGATTTATTTTTATTTCCTGAACTAAAATAGTTCTCGCAGTTCTGTACATCAGCATTTCTAGTAATGAATTTAAATAGGTTAAGCTGATCAGAATATTTTGAACCTAAGTTTTAGGGTTAATTCTATAAATTAATCATGACTAACGAAACTAGATAATGTATTTTTTATGAAAATGCTTTTCGAGTATATAATTATTGCTGAGATTTTTGCCAAAGGATGAGTTTTTTTTTTTGTAACGAGACAAATCGCCAGGCATGGGAGCTCATCGGCAGCTTGTTGTGGCGGTGTTGACCGCGGCTGCACCTGTCTCGCTGTGTCACGCCAACCTTGCACTTACTTTTTGAGGTGCAACTGTATTAATTTACAGGGTGACCCAAAAGTCTGAATACATACTTCTGGGATTTTAAAATCCTTGTGAGGGTTTTCAAGGAATACCCAGTTCCAAGGATATCTTGTGTCCAGACGTTGTGTCTATACACATAGACCTTGGGTCTGGACACACACACCTTGGGTCTGGACACACACACCTTGGGTCTGGACACACACACCTTGGGTCTGGACACACACAACTTGGGTCTATACACACAGACCTTGGGTCTGAACACACACACCTTGGGTCTGGACACACAAGACATCCTTGGAACTGGGTATTCCTCTACAAACCGTCAGAAGGATTTTAAAAGCACAAAAGTGTGTGTCCCGACTTTTGGGTCACCCTGTGCACTCTTTTGAGCGCATTCTTCTGTGTACATCGAGTCCGTGCAAGTAGTCTGAACAAGCATCTCAATTTATTCTTCCTTGGAAAGAACTTAGAGTCGTGTCAGTGCTTCGAAACAGAGAATAACGAAAAAAAATCTCTAGAACAAACATTACTGATAGCAAAATCAACTTGACGAGTTCCCGAAAGAAAAAATTATTTTAATTTTTTTTTGATGTGAAGCCAGGAAGGGGCCTATCAGATTTTGACTTACATTTTACACTTTCTGTAGTACCAGATTAAAAATATGCCCAAGCATAGACATATGGAAATATATATGTTGCAAAACTGTCATGGGTGGAAAAGTATGGAGCCTTATATGAGGAGAACAAGAGCATGGACTAGGGTTAATGTTTACTCTGGGGTGGGGACGCCACCTTCCCCGAACCAGCGACTAAGATTCCCTGGAAAGGGGAGGAGACTGTAGACGGGACCACCTCGTGAAATTTAATTTGCAGAAAGGCAGGAGAACGAGTAGTTTCTCTGTGGTTGTTTGTTGTGAGCTGCGTGCTCCCCTACGTCACATACTAACTAAATTTTCCAGACTTTTTGTATAGCAGGTCCGGGAGGTGGTTTCCGTGTGGAGGTAAGGAGTGCCAGCCAAGCGTGGCACTTCCAGCTACACCCCTGCGTGGCACTGCCAGCTACACCCCTCCGTGGCACTGCCAGCTTCACCTTTCCTTGGCACTGCCAGCTTCATCTCTCCGTGGCACTGCCACCTACAACCCTCCGTGGCACTGCCACCTACAACCCTCCATGGCACTGCCACCTACAACCCTCCGTGGCACTGCCAGCTTCACCTTTCCTTGGCACTGCCAGCTTCATCTTTCCGTGGCACTGCCACCTACAACCTTCCATGGCACTGCCACCTACAACCCTCCGTGGCACTGCCACCTACAACCTTCCATGGCACTGCCACCTACACCCCTCCGTGGCACTGCCAGCTTCATCTTTCCTTGGCACTGCCAGCTTCATCTCTCCGTGGCACTGCCACCTACAACCCTCCATGGCACTGCCACCTACAACCCTCCGTGGCACTGCCAGCCGCATCCTTGGAACTGCATGTTTTACCCCTCCGTGACCCTGTCAGCCGCTTGCGTTCGTGGCACTGTCAGCCGCACTAATCCTTGGTACTGCCAGCTACACAGTCCACTTCAAGCCAGCCAACGCCAAGTACAAAGTATTACAACTTTTGTCCAAAGATATATAAAACGTAAGAATAATTGTTTTGAGAAATGAGAGCCAGCTTAATGAACAGAACCATTCTTAATGGACAAACAAGATTTTTTAATAAACGAAGTAATCATATTCAAGTTATGTGATGTAATTCGTTCATAGTCACGAATTACATCACATAACTTGACACATCACATGACTGCATATCAGCTTTCATGGAATTATTGTATATTAACTTTGCAGGAAACAGTGTTTCAGAAGGAGTGTGAAGGTCACTTGCCTGAACGTTCTTGAAATATATTTCACTTGAGATGTGGGTTTTAACATACACTAAATCACTCGCTCCAATTAAAAAAAATGGTTATAATTATAATCTTAATTTTTAGGAGGGTGGACCGGTGAGCCAGCGGAAGGCCTCGGTTACATGACCAAAAGCTCCAGCTGTGGGTCATCATATGACTAAGACCAGCGTCAGGAAGCACTTGTCCTGTTTCCTGCCAAACTTAACCTAACATAACCAGTTTTAATCTTATCGAGACGATTGTTGAATAATGAAAATTAATAAAAATCTTGAAATAATGGCAATAAAAATGATAATTTGTAAGAGGAAATGATGACACAACGCCATGATGACACAACGCCATGATGACACAACGCCATGATGACACAAGCAATACCATGATAACACAACGCCATGATGACACAAGCACGCCTCTGATGACACAAGCAACGCCATGATGACACAAGCAACGCCATGATAACCCAACGCCATGATGACACAAGCAACGCTCTGATGACACAAGCAATACCATGATGACACAAGCAACGCCATGATGACACAAGCAACGCCATGATGACACAAGCAACGCCATGATAACCCAACGCCATGATGACACAAGCAACGCCATGATGACTCAAGCAATACCATGATAGCACAACGCCATGATAACACAACGCCATGATGACACAAGCAACGCCATGATGACACAAGCAACGCCATGATGACACAAGCAATACCATGATAGCACAACGCCATGATAACACAACGCCATGATGACACAAGCAACGCTATGATGACACAAGCAACGCCATGATGACACAAGCAACGCTATGATGACACAAGCAACGCCATGATGACGCAAGCAACGCCATGATGACACAAGCAACGCTATGATGACACAAGCAACGCCATGATGACACAAGCAATACCATGATAGCACAACGCCATGATAGCACAACGCCATGATGACACAAGCAACGCCATGATGACACAAACAACGTACCGGGATAAACTGCTGCAATCTCTTATTTTTCTCCAGGTATATTAATTAGTCAGTATTTTTGTCATTATCACTACACTCATCATCAACACCATGAGCATCACATTTATCATTACTAACACAGTAATTGTTACCATCAATCATCACTCACTAGTTATTTAGTCTAAAATTATCGTAATAATATTATTAGGCTTCTGAAATTGTACAGTAATAAATGCTATATGGCGAATGTAGGTAATATGTAAGAGTATGGTTTACGTTCGTACTAATGAAGTTTGTTATTAAAGTGCGTCACTAAATTTATAGAAGTTTATCAAAATCAAATAAACAGTGTGGATTTATAACGCAACCTTCGACATTTGTTTTAAGGCAGTTATAACCACTTGATTAATAAACCTTCAACATGCTTTTAGATGGTTCACAAAGAGACTAGAATATACTTAGTTTGTAATTAAGTGGACTGAGCTGGACGAGGAAGTGGTCGAGGTGAACTCCATAAATGGTTCAGGAGTAGATAAAACAGACCCATGAGACAAGACATTATTAATGCCAGTCGGTAGATTATGCTAGGGTATGAAAGGAGGCTGAAAGACAGCTGGGAAATGATATAACATTGAACGCCAAAACATGTCCTAAATTCACAGCAACAAGAGAAGAAAGATTAAAGTTTCGCGATATAAAGCTGAAGAAAGATTCATGAGTACTCATGGATGATGCAGAGTAGTATGCAAAGAACTTAACAGAAGATTCATGGAAGTTTTCAGAGAATAATATGGATATCTACCTACACGCTGAGGAGTCAGGTTACCAGCAGCAACTTAAATCACAGCAAAGGAAGACGTAATGAAAATACTAATTACTTTGTGGCACAGTCTCTGAACGGGGCGGATGTAAGAGCTGGAAAAAAAGTCACGGTAATCATTGTATATAAGTAGGAGACAAGGAGGAAGTGAACTGTAAAGAGTACTAGAGCATCCCATGGACCATATCCGGCCCGCCAAAGAATTCTCTTCTCCTACTAGCTATTATGTCTAGCAATTTAGTGAAATTTATTGTGCATTCAGTAAAAAAAAAAAATTTTATTTGATTATGTTAATCAGGAGTGGGTGTTGGGCAGCCATAGCAGCAAGACCTGACAATGCTGGAACGCACTTAATTAACCAGATTAGGTCTGTGTTTTAGCTATTTTCAAGACGGGCCCATTTCTTTCGTCCCTCCCTCCGTTAATCCAGGGGTGACTGCATGTCAGCGCCACCTATGCTCTGGCGTTCGTACTTTCAGTAGCACTCCACTTATCTTCTCCCACCTGACACATGTAAGTTTCTGGTCTTGTGTGAGTTTCTCACTTTCTCACTAATATGAAAATTTATTGAATTAATGTCTACTCAACGATTTGTTGTTCTCACAATTAAGTGACATGATGAAACTTGTCGTACAAACTTATGGAAGTTTTATATTACTAAAAGCAAATAAGAATGGCCGGGTTAGAGTGCTCCCTCTGGTACTTTACGAATTAATTCACTATATTTATTCCACCTAAGACTAATTAAAACTTGAATATTCAGGGATAAAAGACAAAAGTGTACCACTGGGTCAAAAGTACGTGAAAGATAAAGCGCAGAGTAACAAAAAGGAATGAGACACGAGGATGAAGAGTGTAGTCAGTGGGGTTCCATAAGGATCAGTACCAGGACTGCTACTACTACATGTAAATGATCACGAGGATGAAGAGTGTAGTCAGTGGGGTACCATAAGGATCAGTACCAGGACTGCTACTACTACATGTAAATGATCTACTAGGAAAGAATCTTCAATCTCTGCTGATGTAAAACTGATGAAGGAAGAGAAAGGGCGAGGCTGTAGACACAGTTCAACTAGGAGCTTCTGAAGTTTAAATAGATGGAAGGTCATGCAGACTGGAGAAGGAAAGGAAACACTTAAATCAATACATTTTATAAAGTCAGAAGATACAAATATAAGTAAAAGAAAAGGATATGGCAGCATGACACCAGACATGTAACCGGAAGTACACATAAAGCATTAAGCTTAGGCAACCCACCATGCAGTGTGTGGACCAAGCTTATAATTAGTATAATTTATGAGAAATGGTAAACTTGTTTAAGCCATTCAACCCAAGAATTGGTTTAGGTTCAATCTTCCAAATTAAAGCTCTAATGTCTGCATGTCTGCAAAAATACAAGTCACATAAATGAGAAGAATGTTGTATGAGGAGAGAGTGAAAGAACAGAAGCTGAAGACTGTGTGCAGAGAATATCTTGGGAAGAAATTATGACCTAAAAAAAGTTTAAGAGGAATTGATAGGCAACCGACGATGACAGTTACTGAGATGAAGCCGAAAACAGGAATGAATGGAGGGGAAGGTCGGAGACTGTATATAAACGTCTATGAACACAAAGACCTTGAGTGAACATCACACTGAACATATCACAGTAGAACTACAGGAGTCTGCGCAAAGCTGGCGTATCGAGGGAACAGCCTTGAGGATTATCAGTAAAGAATCTCTGAAGCTTTGTACCCACCATATGACAGGTTCATCTTACAATACGCAGAACTAGCGTGCAGCCTTTACCTGGGTACATCAATGGCAACAGGCGGAGGGAGGAAAGGACAGAGCAAGGGAGAAGACGGGGAGGGGTGGGAGAGAGGTGACGGAGGGTTATGCAGTGGGACTACACAGTGGCATAACTGTGCATTTGAACAGTCATGTAAATACAGAGTTGCGGTGGTTTATGGGGGGGGGAGCAAAGGGCCAGAGAGGAGTAATCTGGATAGTAGCAGAACCAGCAAATTGTGTGACGCTCATATTTGTGATTACCAGACAACGCCCCTCACCCTTGACGCTTGTGGTAGAGCGGGGGTGGTGGGGGTGGAGTAGGTGATGGAGTTGATGGGTGGTGGGATGGGGGGATGATGGGTAGTGAGGGGTATATGAGCACTGAGGGTGTGTATTAGAGAGGAGGGGGGTGATGGGGTATTAGGTGTAGGTGTGGTAGTTGCTGAAGCTGATAATAAGGGTGGAAAAGTAGTCGTTGGAGTTGTGGAATGATGGAATGTGTAAGTAGAAAGACGAGGGAGATGGGATGCGGGGTAGGAATTTGGGTGGAGTTGAGTCCTGGCATGAGGGAGGGAGAGGGGAGATGCACTTGCCTATTTGAAGTTACAGTGGTCGATTCTTGGCTCTTGTGTGGTGGGTTAGATGTTTAAGAAAGCGCTGAAATAAAACAAGTGATGGAGGGTGAGGTTTGGGAGTAGGAGGAATGGAGTGATAGACTTCGGGTGGGAAGAATGCAGGGAGAAGCTTGGGATAGGAGGAGTGGAGAAAGAGAAGAATATATGGAGCTAATAGCTAGGTGGGAGGACATCGCACTGTCTCTGTGTAATAGCAATAATGACAAAATTATATTGACTGTGAACAGCGAGACCCGAAGTGCTAGACCCTGGGTGGGTGAGGTCCTGGGTGTGGGTGAAGTCCTGGGTGTGGGTGAGGTCCTGGGTGCGAGTGAGGTCCTGGGTGTGGGTGAAGTCCTGGGTGTGGGTGAGGTCCTGGGTGCGAGTGAGGTCCTGGGTGTGGGTGAGGTCCTGGGTGTGGGTGAGGTCCTGGGTGTGGGTGAAGTCCTGGGTGTGGGTGAGGTCCTGGATGTGGGTGAGGTCCTGGGTGTGGGTGAAGTCCTGGGTGTTGGGTGAGTCCTGGTGTGCGAGTGAGGTCCTGGTGTGGGTGAAGTCCTGGGTGTGGGTGAGGTCCTGGGTGTGGGTGAGGTCCTGGGTGTGGGTGAGGTCCTGGGTGTGGTGAAGGTCCTGGTGTGGGTGAAGTCCTGGGTTGGGGTGAGTTCCTGGGTGTGGGTAGGTCCTGGGTGTGGGTGAGGTCCTGGTGTGGTGAGTCCTGGTGTGGTGAGGTCCTGGGTGTGGGTGAGGTCCTGGGTGTGGGTGAGGTCCTGGGTGTGGGTGGGTCCTGGGTGTGGGTAGGTCCTGGGTGTGGGTGAGGTCCTGGGTGTGGTGTGGTCCTGGGTGTGGGTAGGTCCTGGGTGTGGGTGGTCCTGTGTGGGTAAGGTCCTGGGTGTGGGTGAGGTCCTGGGTGTGGGTGAGGTCCTGGGTGTGGGTGAGGTCCTGGGTGTGGGTGAGGTCCTGGGTGTGGGTGAGGTCCTGGTGTGGGTAGGTCCTGTGGGTGGGGAGGTCCTGGGTGTGGGTGAAGGTCCTGGGTGGTTGGGTTGAGTGGTCCTGGGTGTGGGTGAGGTCCTGGGTGTGGATGTGGTCCTGGGTGTGGGTGAGGTCCTGGTGTGGGTGAGGTCCGAGGTGTGGGTGGGTCCTGGTGTGGGTGAGGTCCTGGGTGTGGGTGAGGTCCTGGGTTGTGGGTGAGGTCCTGGGTGTGGGTGAGGTCCTGGTGTGGTGAGTCCTGTGTGGTGAGGTCCTGGGTGTGGTGAGGTCCTGGGTGTGGGTGAGGTCTGGGTGTGGGTGAGGTCCTGGGTGTGGGTGAGGTCCTGGGTGTGGGTGAGGTCCTGGGTGTGGGTGAGGTCATGGGTGTGGGTGAGGTCCTGGGTGTGGGTGAGGTCCTGGGTGTGGGGTAAGGTCCTGGTGTGGGTGTGTCCTGGTGTGGTGAGGTCCTGGGTGTGGGTGAGGTCCTGGGTGTGGGTGTGGTCCTGGGTGTGGGTGAGGTCCTGGTGTGGGTGAGGTCCTGGGTGTGGGTGAGGTCCTGGGTGTGGGTGAGGTCCTGGGTGTGGGTGAGGTCCTGGG
Source organism: Cherax quadricarinatus (assembly GCF_026875155.1). Taxonomy (NCBI): domain Eukaryota; kingdom Metazoa; phylum Arthropoda; class Malacostraca; order Decapoda; family Parastacidae; genus Cherax; species Cherax quadricarinatus. The sequence goes on from NC_069419.1 coordinate 40,761,136, forward strand.
TGTGGGTGAGGTCCTGGGTGTGGGTGAGGTCCTGGGTGTGGGTGAGGTCCTGGGTGTGGGTGATGTCTGGGTGTTGGTGAGGTCCTGGGTGTGGGTGAGGTCCTGGGTGTGGGGTAAGGTCCTGGGTGTGGGTGTGGTCCTGGGTGTGGGTGAGGTCCTGGGTGTGGGTGAGGTCCTTGGGTGGTCCGGGTGTGGGAGGTCCTGGGTGTGGGTGAGGTCACTGTTGGTGTCCTGGGTTGAGGAATCTGGTTTGTCCTGTTGGGTGAGGTCCTGGGTGTGGGTAGGTCCTGGGTGTGGGTGTGGTCCTGGTGTGGGTGAGGTCCTGGTTGTGGTGGAGGTCCTGGTTGGGTGAGGTCCTGGTGTGGGTGAGGTCCTGGGTAGTGGGTGAGGTCCTGGGTGTGGGTGAGGTCCTTAACATAAAATTACCTTTTCGGTTTCCTCGTTGATATTACTGTGATATTTTCCTATCATTTTTCTTGACACAGAGTTTGACAAGGTTAGGTTAAGGATCTCTAGCTTTATTGACAAACTTTTCTCATCTCTGGTCCTTCTATCATCAAGAACGTTTTATTCCTTTCTTCATAGCATAATGTGTACAGCAGGAGGTTCCAACCTTCGCTTGAGTACGTGCTTCATTACCACCCTTAATATCAGTCTTATGTTAAGTAAAAGGACACAAATGCGACTAATGTGACATTTTATTGTGGCAACGTTTCGCTCTCCAGGAGCTTTGTCAAGCTGTTACGGCCGTAACGGCTTGACAAAGCTCCCTTAACAAGAAGTTTGACACAATAAGATGTCACATTTAGTCGTTTTGTGTCCTTTTACTTAACATATTGTCGATAATAGCTCCCATATTAATACAGTCTCATGTTGTTTCTTACATGTGATTCAACTCACTTTTGTAAATACAATCACAGTTTGGCCGCCTGTAGTTTGTGTACCTACGAGCTTTTAATTCTTTTAATCATTCATTGAAATATATATATATATATTATATTTTATATATTTATATATATTATTATATATATATATATATATATATATATATGATAATTTGCTGTGTTTGTAAGAAACAAATTTATGTATGGGGACGCCGGTGACAGGTGCGCTACAGCTTGGTTCAGTCATTTAATCTGGGAGGTTCTCTGCTGTTGTCTCTTTTGGTATTTGTTATTGTTTTTAGTCTCTGTCGTTCTCTTCCCTCTCGTCAGTTTGATAATTGTGTTTGTCACCATCTTCGTTGTCGACTTCATTGTCGTTCTTGTCTTCGTCTTCGCCTTTGTCGTTGTTTTCGACTTCATCACTTGCCTGTTTGTACGTACCTACTTGTAGTTTTCGAACTCTAGTAATACACACGATCATGCCTAGTCTTAAACCTGTGTATGAAGACTTCCTCCTCCACTTTAGTCATTTTACTTTATAGTCACTTTGAGGTCGAAGAAGTGTTGTCTCCCTGTTGTTCATCTGTCTTAAACTCAGTCTTCTTGTTTTATGATATTTTCATTCATTGCAATGAATGTTGTTGATATACTTTGTTCGTGTTTATTTGCCACTAATTGTGATCTGCAATTGAGGAAGTGACTAATGGTAAACAGCTGGAAAATTTGTCATTATAAGCTTCCTGAGGGGGACGTTTTTGTTTGTTTGTGTGTGTGTGGGGTGTGTGTGTGTGTGTGTGTGTGTATGTGTGTAGTGTTTTGTGTGTGTGTGTGTGTGTGTGTGTGTGTGTGTGTGTGTGTACTCACCTAGTTGTACTCACCTAGTTGAGGTTGCGGGGGTCGAGTCCGAGCTCCTGGCCCCGCCTCTTCACTGATCGCTACTAGGTCACTCTCCCTGAGCAGTGAGCGTTATCATACCTCTGCTTAAAGCTATGTTTGGATCCTGCCTCCACTACATCACTTCCCAAACTATTCCACTTACTGACTACTCTGTGGCTGAAGAAATACTTCCTAACATCCCTGTGATTCATCTGTGTCTTCAGCTTCCAACTGTGTCCCCTTGTTACTGTGTCCAATCTCTGGAACATCCTGTCTTTGTCCACCTTGTCAATTCCTCTCAGTATTTTGTATGTCGTTATCATGTCCCCCCTATCTCTCCTGTCCTCCAGTGTCGTCAGGTTGATTTCCCTTAACCTCTCCTCGTAGGACATACCTCTTAGCTCTGGGACTAGTCTTGTTGCAAACCTTTGCACTTTCTCTAGTTTCTTCACGTGCTTGGCTAGGTGTGGGTTCCAAACTGGTGCCGCATATTCCAATATGGGCCTAACGTACACAGTGTACAGGGTCCTGAATGATTCCTTATTAAGATGTCGGAATGCTGTTCTGAGGTTTGCTAGGCGCCCATATACTGCAGCAGTAATTTGGTTGATGTGCGCTTCAGGAGATGTGCCTGGTGTTATACTCACCCCAAGATCTTTTTACTTGAGTGAGGTTTGTAGTCTCTGGCCCCCTAGACTGTACTCCGTCTGCGGTCTTCTTTGCCCTTCCCCAATCTTCATGACTTTGCACTTGGTGGGATTGAACTCCAGGAGCCAATTGCTGGACCAGGTCTGCAGCCTGTCCAGATCCCTTTGTAGTTCTGCCTGGTCTTCGATCGAGTGAATTCTTCTCATCAACTTCACGTCATCTGCAAACAGGGACACCTCAGAGTCTATTCCTTCCGTCATGTTCACAAATACCAGAAACAGCACTGGTCCTAGGACTGACCCCTGTGGGACCCCGCTGGTCACAGGTGCCCACTCTGACACCTCGCCACGTACCATGACTCGCTGCTGTCTTCCTGTCAAGTATTCCCTGATCCATTGTAGTGCCTTCCCTGTTATCCCTGCTTGGTCCTCCAGTTTTTGCACCAATCTCTTGTGTGGAACTGTGTCAAACGCCTTCTTGCAGTCCAAGAAAATGCAATCCACCCACCCCTCTCTTGTCTTACTGCTGTCACCATGTCATAGAACTCCAGTAGGTTTGTGACACAGGATTTCCCGTCCGTGAAACCATGTTGGCTGCTGTTGATGAGATCGTTTCCTTTCTAGGTGTTCCACCACTCTTCTCCTGATAATCTTCTCCATGATTTTGCATACTATACATGTCAGTGACACTGGTCTGTAGTTTAATGCTTCATGTCTGTCTCCTTTTTTAAAGATTGGGACTACATTTGCTGTCTTCCATGCCTCAGGCAATCTCCTGTTTCGATAGATGTATTGAATATTGTTGTTAGGGGTACACATAGCACCTCTGCTCCCTCTCTCAATACCCATGGGGAGATGTTATCTGGCCCCATTGCCTTTGAGGTATCTAGCTCACTCAGAAGCCTCTTCACTTCTTCCTCGGTTGTGTGCACTGTGTCCAGCACATGGTGGTGTGCCCTACCTCTCCGTCTTTCTGGAGCCCCTTCTGTCTCCTCTGTGAACACTTCTTTGAATCTCTTGTTGAGTTCCTCACATACTTCACGGTCATTTCTTGTTGTCTCTCCTCCTTCCTTCCTTAGCCTGATTACCTGGTCCTTGACTGTTGTTTTCCTCCTGATGTGGCTGTACAACAGTTTCGGGTCAGATTTGGCTTTCGCTGCTATGTCATTTTCATATTGTCTTTGGGCCTCCCTTCTTATCTGTGCATATTCGTTTCTGGCTCTACGACTGCTCTCCTTATTCTCCTGGGTCCTTTGCCTTCTATATTTCTTCCATTCCCTAGCACACTTGGTTTTTGCCTCCCTGCACCTTTGGGTAAATCATGGGCTCATCCTAGCTTTTTCATTATTCCTGTTACCCTTGGGTACAAACCTCTCCTCAGCCTCCTTGCATTTTGTTGCTACATATTCCATCATCTCATTAACTGGCTTCCCTGCCAGTTCTCTGTCCCACTGAACCCCGTTCAGGAAGTTCCTCATTCCTATGTAGTCCCCTTTCTTGTAGTTTAGTTTCATTCGGCCTGGCCTTCCTGCTTCTCCCTCCACTTGTAGCTCTACTGTGTATTCGAAGCTTAGAACCACATGGTCACTGGCCCCAAGGGGTCTTTCATATGTGATGTCCTCGATATCTGCACTACTCAAGGTGAATACTAAGTCCAGCCTTGCTGGTTCATCCTCTCCTCTCTCTCTTGTAGTGTCCCTTACGTGTTGGCACATGAAGTTTTCCAGTACCACCTCCATCATCTTAGCCCTCCATGTATCTTGGCCCCCATGTGGGTCCAAGTTCTCCCAATCGATCTCCTTGTGGTTAAAGTCACCCATGATCAGGAGCTTTGCCCTGCATGCATGAGCTCTTCTGGTCACTCTAGCCATGTGTGTCAACCATCGCTCTATTGCTCTCGTCGTACTCTTGCCTTGGCCTCCTGCTGTTCTGCGGTGGGTTATACATCACTGCTATTACCACCTTGGGACCTCCAGAGTGAAGCGTTCCCGCTATGTAAATCACTTTCTTCTCCGCTGTCTCCTCTCTCCAGCTCATCAAAATTCCAGCGATTTTTGATCAGCAATGCCACTCCTCCACCCCCCCTGTTCCCTCTGTCTTTCCTCAGGATTTGGTATCCCGTTGGAAAGATGGCATCTGTGTGTGTGTGTGTGTGTGTGTGTGTGTGTGTGTGTATGTGTGTGTGTATGTGTATATGTGTGTATGTGTGTGTGTGTGTGTGTGTGTGTGTGTATGTGTGTGTGTATGTATGTGTGTATGTGTGTATGTGTGTGTGTGTATGTGTGTGTATATGTATGTGTGTGTATGTCTATATGTATGTATATGTATGTGTATGTGTGTGTATGTGTATGTGTGTATGTATGTGTGTGTGTGTGTGTATGTGTGAGTGTGTGTATGTGTATGTGTATGTGTTATGTGTGTACTCACCTAATTGTGGTTGCAGGGGTCGAGACTCAGCTCCTGGGTGTGTGTGTGTGTATGTGTATGTGTGTGGTGTGTGTGTGTGTGTGTGTGTGTGTGTATGTGTGTGTGTATGTGTATGTGTGTATGTGTATGTGTGTGTGTGTATGTGTGTGTGTGTGTGTGTATGTGTATGTGTGTGTATGTGTACTCACCTAGTTGTACTCACCTAGTTGAGGTTGCGGGGTCGAGTCCGAGCTCCTGGCCCCGCCTCTTCACTGATCGCTACTAGGTCACTCTCCCTGAGCCGTGAGCTTTATCATACCTCTGCTTAAAGCTATGTATGGATCCTGCCTCCACTACATCGCTTCCCAAACTATTCCACTTACTGACTACTCTGTGGCTGAAGAAATACTTCCTAACATCCCTGTGATTCATCTGTGTCTTCAGCTTCCAACTGTGTCCCTTGTTACTGTGTCCAATCTCTGGAACATCCTGTCTTTGTCCACCTTGTCAATTCCTCTCAGTATTTTGTATGTCGTTATCATGTCCCCCCTATCTCTCCTGTCCTCCAGTGTCGTCAGGTTGATTTCCCTTAACCTCTCCTCGTAGGACATACCTCTTAGCTCTGGGACTAGTCTTGTTGCAAACCTTTGCACTTTCTCTAGTTTCTTTACGTGCTTGGGTTAGGTGTGGGTTCCAAACTGGTGCCGCATACTCCAATATGGGCCTAACATACACGGTGTACAGGGTCCTGAATGATTCCTTATTAAGATGTTGGAATGCTGTTCTGAGGTTTGCTAGGCGCCCATATACTGCAGCAGTTATTTGGTTGATGTGCGCTTCAGGAGATATGCCTGGTGTTATACTCACCCCAAGATCTTTTTCCTTGAGTGAGGTTTGTAGTCTCTGGCCCCCTAGACTGTACTCCGTCTGCGGTCTTCTTTGCCCTTCCCCAATCTTCATGACTTTGCACTTGGTGGGATTGAACTCCAGGAGCCAATTGCTGTGTGTGTGTGTGTGTGTGTGTGTGTGTGTGTGTGTGTATGTGTATGTGTGTGTGTGTGTGTATGTGTATGTGTGCGCGTGCGTGTGCGTGCGTGCGCGCGCATACGTACGTACTCGCCTGCTTGTACTCACCTAGCTGTACCTACGGGGGTCGATTCTCAGATCCTAGCCCCGCCTGTCAGTTACTAATAAACGATCACTCTCAATTTCTGGCCTTCAAGACCTAAATTAAAATGTATATAATCTGCTTCAACTACTACATCAACCAGGTCGTTTTACTTACCATCCCTGTGCCAACAACTTGTGTCTATGCTCACTCGCACGCGATCTCATGTCCAACAGTCCACCTCTTTCTTCTCTATAGGTCACTTAGTGCTTTGTACGTTTGATTATATATTTCTCCTTCTCTGGCTTTCTTTTTTAAGTGATGTAAAATTGAATTCCTTTAGCGAATCTCTGGACTTTTTCTAGTTTTTACACGTGTACGGTGGTGGAGTGAATATTAAAATGGTATACAATACTGACAGGTTGGTAAGACACATGTGTAACAGTTAGGTATCTTTATTTCGAAACGTTTCGACTACTCAGTAGGCTTCTTCAGTCGAGTACAGAAGAGTTAGCAGAAGCAGTAGAGATTCGAAGACGATGTAATCAGTCCATCACCCTTGAAGACGCAGTTGAGAGGTGGTCAGTCCTCAGCCTGGAGAAGAGTTTTGTTACATAGTCTGAAGCAATGTGAAGTTGAAATGACAATATGCAGACTTATACACTGTCAGAATATGAGATGTAGTTCACTAGTGGAGGAAAAGTAATCATTGAGAGGGCAGGTTCCTCTCAAATCTATCCCTCCTCACTTGAAAAAGTTGTCCAAGTTTTTTTCCGTTCTCTACCAAGATACCATTCTGTTGCAGTATCTCAGACACTGCAACAGAAGACAACAGTAGGCGAAACGTTTCGGAATAAAGATGCTTAACTGTTGCATATGTGTCTTACCAACGGTGGTGGAGTACACTGATAAGGTCTGACATGCATAATATATACTGCCATGCAAGAAACTTTGTTTATATACATGACTGTCATTCCTGAGTTCGCAAGGCGCGCATGTACAGCCAGGGTTATTAGACTGATGTGGACTTCCAGTAATATGTTTGTTATTATGCTTATTCTTGGGTCTTTTTTCTTGCTTCAGGTTTGTAGCCTCTCCTTGCATTCTGTTCATGGCCTTTTTTTTTTTCACCTTACCCCGATTTTCATAATCTTGCACCGGTTGGGGACGACGACCAATAGGCACTTATCCAACTCGTAAAACCTGGCTCACCGATATATATTCTCCTCGTCAGTAAAAAATGATACTCAACTATATTTTGCCTGGAATAACATGTACGTATATCAGGAACAGAACCGTCTCTAAGAAGATTCCTGTTAGACACTAAAGTGTGTGCATTGCTGGGTAAGGTTGCTATTTGCGTGCCCCTGAGTCTAGTAGAGTTGACAGGAAAATATGAGAGGCAGTGCTTCTTTTCTGTACTTAAGGTTGCCACATCACGGCACTCGGCATGAGTTTTTGCTTTCCCCACTTTTGCCATGTTTTACACTATAATATATTGTTCCTGTCTTTTTATCCCTTTACGCTTGATTATCTTAATTTCACGTCGTCTTTGTGGGGTTAGAGGAGTTTGTGGTCTATGGTAAAGGTCTCTCCTAGGGAAAGTGTGTCGCACTAGACTGGCTGCTTACCTGACTAAAACCCAGTATTGCTTTTTAGCATGTATGGTAGGGATATTTTTTTATCTTTTGTCTAAATTTGCTGTGACTTATAACAAATATATTGAAATGAGTTAGGGGATATAGTTTTAGGAATGTTAATAACTGAATTATAATATTTTACTTGTCTTGTGGTGGTGATTTCTGTAATAAAAGACAATAGCAAGTTGGCAAGGCTCGTAAGTTGGTCAGGCTCGTAAGCTGGTCAGGCTCGTAACTTGGCAAGGCTCGTAACTTGGTAAGGCTCATAACTTGGTAAGGCTCGTAACTTGGTAAGGCTCATAACTTGGTAAGGCTCGTAACTTGGTAAGGCTCGTAACTTGGTAAGGCTCGTAAGTTGGTCAGGTTGCCCCTTCCGTTTTATCTGTTTCATATTGTACTGTTTCTCTGATCTCACGTTTTAAACATGAAATCACCTGTTTATAATTATTTGTTTAATCTTTCGAAGACACCGAGGTGTATAAAGATGAAAATGCGTAACTTCATCAAACTGCACATGTGTAAGGTTGTGAGTGTAACTCTGCTTTAATATTAATATATGTTCAAGGTTAAGCAAATCTGCCATTATCTTTGCTAAAAAACGGACTAATTTTCTTGCAACATGTCGCTGCAGAAAAAAAAAACTAGAACGCTGAGATTATCGTGGATGAGCATCAAGACGAGTTTGCGGTGGAATGTGGAACTTGGATCTTAAAGAGCGCTTGAAGGGGCTGTGAAAATTCGTCTCCAATCTTCGCACAATGTTTTCCAAGTTTACAAGTGATACTCTTGATACTCGTGTGGTAGAGACTCGTAGAGTCTAGTAGGTGGTGGGGGGGATAGATTAAACATGTTAAAACATGAAAATTTCAAGGTTATATGCTTTAGTAATATTAAGTTAACAGACACTGTTAACTAACTTCACGATAACATATCGCTTGTTAATATAAATTTTATCGTGGAATAATTAATCTCTTTGACCCGTGGGATAGATTATTATTATTATAATCAAGAGGGAAGGAAGCGCTAAACCCGGAGGATTATACAGCGCCTGGGAGGGGGGGGGGATGTGGAAGGCATTCAGGCTTAATTCGGGGAACTGGAGCACAGATCCAATTCCCTAAATCAAGAGCCCCTCACCAACATCCAGGAACCTTCCTTGAGGGGCCCGTGGGATAGAGAGATATGGAGACCAGATTGTTACATTGTCTTGAAAAGCGAGAAGTGTTTAGTACCCTTGCCCTACGAGCAGAGACAATGTGGTTCGATCCCACATTACCCTATCCTCCTATTATTAACGCTGCACCACCGATGTTAAACGCATTCGAATCAGAACTCTTGTTATGCCCTGAGAGTGTGATAGCCCCACTGTTGCCACAGATCACTTTTTCAAGAATTGTCAATATCACGGGTGTTTGGCTACATCTGTTTACGTTACACTATATCCGTGTTAAAATTGTTGACTCACTATGTATACTGGCTGCTGCGTTCACTTTTAAGCGTAATTTGATCTTTCATGTTTCACTGCACTGAACTTCAACATCGATTTTTGCAGGAAACGCCAGTAGTCACAGGACCAACTGGAAGTTTCGTGAAATAACGAATGTTTTTGAATACTATTCCCGACACCCAAGACATCACTGCTATCCTAACAAATAGCATTCTTAATAAATTAAGAAAACTATGATTAGAGGTCCTCTGCGCCCTGTCTAATTATAGAGGCTGTAGAGCAAAGACTTGGGAGGAGCTTTCCTGGTAAGCAGTTCCTGGAAAATCCTTTTTTAATAGTGGTATATTATTAGGTGATATTATGACACTAGTAAAGTCTTGTAGCCGAGTTATGTTCGGTGTGACTCACAACTTATGAATATCTAACTTTAAACCCCAAATTTCTTTGAAAATCTCCAGAAATTATTTTTTCATAAATTCAAGTATAATTGTAACAAAGGCCATTGACTCGAACGATCTAACATAGATAAATCAGACAGAACGTTATTGAAGTATATAAGTGGTTTACGAGCAGTAATGCTAAATTTAATTTTAAAATAGCGGTAGATTATTACTTTAAGGCGCTAAAAACACTATATTTGCTTAGTTTTGGACTAAGAAACATTACTTATAATAATTTTTATTTCCGAAAGTTAAGGCACATGTGCAACATCTGGATATCTTTATTGTAGACGTTTCGCCATCCAGTGGCTTTATCAATACAGATTCTAGGACATAATAGGAAGACAGTAGAACTATATACAAAAGATGAGGTAATCAGTCCCTCGGCCTTGGAGTTAGTGTTCACAGCATCGTGGTGGAGGAGAATCTGGAGCAAAGGCAAGAAGACTGGCGGTTATATAGGCGTCAGTGGATAAGGACGGGCAGCAGACGAGGGCAAAGTCACTGCCCGTCTGCTGCCCGTCCTTATCCACTGACGCCTATATAACCGCCAGTCTTCTTGCCTTTGCTCCAGATTCTCCTCCACCACGATGCTGTGAACACTAACTCCAAGGCCGAGGGACTGATTACCTCATCTTTTGTATATAGTTCTACTGTCTTCCTATTATGTCCTAGAATCTGTATTGATAAAGCCACTGGATGGCGAAACGTTTACAATAAAGATATCCAGATGTTGCACATGTGTCTTAACTTTCATATTGTCGGTATTTTATACCTTTCTTGCACAATTTTTATTTCTACAATGTATACAGACTTAGCTGACATTAGTGACATACTATATAGAAAACCCCAAGTCCCCAGGATGCGACCCACACTAGTCGGCTAACACTCAGGTACCTATTGTATTGATAGGTGAACAGGGACAGCAGGTGCCTTAAGGAAACACGCATTCGAATGTTTCCACCCGTACCGAGGATCGAACCACGGACCTCAGTGTATGAGTTGAGTGCGCTAGCCACCGAGGTACTGGACACGGTATATATTGCTTTTAATTCAGCAGTATACAGGCGATTGTTCTAGATCTGCTAAATCTCAGTAACCGTCTCTTCCTCAGTATGTGAAGCTGTTACTTGTTGTGGTTGTTGAGGAGGAGACTGATGTACCTCTCCCTCTCACTATGTATTTAACAGTCAAAACACCTCTCAAACTCTTGATACTCGACTTCAGATTTTAATTTTGCATGTATTTCATTGTTGACACCGGTCATAACAGTAACATTATCAGTGCTTAGAGCAATAAGTTTTTTTTTTTGTAATTTAAGGGACACGTCAGTTTCCCTGTCTTCTAATAATTATGTTATTTTCCCTTATAATCTACCTAGTCGCCGGGTCACCATCTGGAGAAGACCCGGGCCGGAAGTACCAGCGAATCAACATGAATGAATGAATCTACCTAGTCCATAATTACTATCGCATTTGTTTTGTCTGCTTTCGTAAGTTTGCACAGGTTTGAGCAAAGCTCAGACCTGTGTAAACCTATGTAAGACCTGTGCAAACTTGCTCAGACCTGTGCAAACTTGCTCAGACCTGTGCAACACAATTGTCCTCGAAGTTATACCATGACTTTAAAAAAGATCCTGGACTTCACCTTACGAAAGCAGACAAAGCAAATGCGATATTAATTAGAAACATGATATTAGGAAACAGGGAAACTCACGCTCCTCTTAAGTTCATTACTTTTCAAGTATTCCTTTAACGCCTGGCGTATTGCATCACCATTGCAGTCACACAGTTCAACTAGGTCTAAATAAATACTCACAATTTGTTTCTTCAGTCTGAAAGAATAAGCGATGTAAGACGAACACAGGGAAATATGTGTTTGTTTATTGCTGAACATTGTTCATTACGAGTCGTTGATCATTTAAGTGAACTTTTCAAAGAGCATTTTGCAGACAGTTTGGAGGACAAAGATGTAGTGCAGTTGGTTACAATGTACTGACATTATATTCTAGTGATGACTTGAGAGCTGATATTATAAATAGTAAATTAAGCTTATTAATAGATGAATGGAATATTTCTGTAATTAAACTATTAGGTATAGCTATTAGCTATTATTCCTTTTTGGTCACTAAAAAATGTTTGTACATTTAAAAAACCCCACTTCATTTTTCCGAGCTTAGGGTTATAACCAAAAAATGTCTGCAAAATGTTCTTTGTAAAGTCCACTTAGGTAATCAGCTACTTACACAAATAACCAGCACATGGAAGAGAGGAGCTACGACGACGTTTCGTTCCGACTTGGACCATTTACAGTCACACTAACGAAAAGGAGAGAGGAGGGAGTATATATAGGCCGTCTGTTGGCCTATATATACTTCCTAGTTCTCTCCTTTTCGTTAGTGTGACTTTGCAAATGGTCCAAATCGGACCGAAACGTCGTCGTAGCTCCTCTCTTCTATATGCTGTTTTTTTTGTGTATTGTTCCAGTCACGGTATTCTGCCTTTTTATGTTATCAGCTACTTGTACTTATTCAGCAATGAACAAAGACATATTTCCTTCTGTTGTTCTTACATCATTGTTTGTCTTCATGCACTGAATGGTTCAGTACAGTATTTTTGTGTCTTTCATTGCCACTTAATTTAGCTGCAGTTAACATTTGTAGTACTTAAGAAAACATTTTGTCGCATCGTCCTCTGCTTAACCATTTTTGGTATCTGGAGTCACTGAGTCACTGGACTCGCAAATGCTGAGTGTATTTCTTGCTCATAATAAATTGTCAGAGCAAATAAAGGGACAATAATATCACCAGTGAGGGTCTAAACAAAAGTCAAACTGGTGTGATGGATGTTTTACACAGTTGGTCAGTCATGGGTTCACAGCCCAGGACACTGTAACTCACGTCAGGTGAGTCACGACTGAACGTGATCTGGACACGTCTAAGCTGAACTTCAGAAAGCTGCTTAGTAAGACTCGTTATTAAGCTTAGTTTTTTCCTTACTTTTATTTAGGTTTTCGCTAAGGTCAGTGGTCACCTGCGGTCATACCTGCCTAAGCTCTTGAGAGTTAGCGTGGGCTGTTACCAAGCACCATGGCTTGTTGTAGTTTTTAGAATCTCAGGTTCAAGTGTTGAAGAAGGAGATTCTACTTCTTCAGGAGGAAAATGGGGCTGAAGCTTCGCATAGATGAGTTTGGGAGCGAGTGTGAGAAGGATTTAGCTGGCAAGGTAGGAATGGTCACCAGCAGTGACAGTGGCAGCCGCTTTAAGTGGCAAGTGGTTCACAGTTCAGGAAGAAGGAAGATGAGGAGAGTTAATAGAGAAGATGTGAAGGTAAGAAATAGATTCTCTGTTTTCCAAGACGAGTGTACTTCAGTGGTTAGTGAGGTTGAAGGTACCACTGATTCCCCTGCTAATCAAGGTAAGAATATTTTTATAGTAGGCGATTCTCAGGTAAGATATATGGACCGTGCATTTTGTAACAGAGACAGAAAGGTCAGACAGAGAGTGTGCCTTCCTAGAGCTGGTGTTGGTGACATAGTCAGCAGGTTGGATAATATTATGGCAGGTAATGGGAACAAGCCCATTATCTGTCTTAGTGCTGGGGGTAATGACATTGGGAAGGGCAGGAGAGAGGAGCTGCTGGATAAGTACAGGTCAGCCATAGAAGTAGTTAGGTCTAAGGGAGGGATCCCAGTCATATGTAGCATCTTGCCTAGAAAGGGAGTGGGCAATGAATGGATGTCTCGGGCAATTGGTATAAATTGCTGGCTAGACAGGTACTGCAAGGAACTTGCAATCCCATTCATTGATAACTGGGACCTATTCTTTGACAAACGTGATATGTATGCAAGGGATGGGGTTCATCTCTCTGGGGATGGAGTGGTTGCATTAGCCAATTCAATTCAGAGGGTAATTGATGACTTGTCTAGGAATTTAAACTGATAGATTATAGAGGTATGGGTGTTTGTGGGAAACAATCAGGCTGCAGCATTAGGGTTAAAAACAGCAGTTATTACCGGGATACCTCAGGGATATGTTTAAAAGACAATATTCAAAATAAAGTTGCTAGTAATGGCAAATCAATTGATTAACAAACAAAGAGGGATAGTAGAGGGCAACGAGTGACTAGCTCCCTTAAGGTTTACTATACAAATAGTAGGAGTCTAAAAAATAAGATAGATGAGCTAAGATTACTTGCAAGTGTAGGTAATATAAATATTATTGGTATAACAGAGACCTAGTTCAACCTGAAAGACAGAGAAATGCCTTCTGAATGCAACATACAAGGTTATAAACTATTCCACACTGATAGGGTCAACAGGAAGGGTGGTGGTGTGGCGATGTATGTCAGAGAAAATTTAAATTGTCTTAGACATGATATAAGATTAGAAACATCGAACACAGAATCTGTTTGGCTACAGTTTCTCGAGGGACGTGACAAATTAATTTTGGGTGTGATTTATAGGCCCCCGAAACCTTGATAGGGAGGGCATTAAGCTGTTATGGGACGAAATTCATAAGGCATCTAGATATAAAAATGTGATAATGGGAGATTTTAGCTTTAGACAAATTGATTGGAACAATATGACAGGAAATCTTGAGTCTAGTGACTTTCTTGATACGGTTCTGGATTGCTTTTTAGAACAGGTTGTGACAGAACCAACTAGAGGAAACAATCTGCTTGACTTGGTTCTTGCCAACAAAGAGTCACTAATTAATAATCTTGAGGTTAATGATGAGCTTGGGGAAAGTGATCACAAATCACTTAGTTTCAATATATCATGGAATTACCCAGATAACTGCAATCAAATCTCTGTCCAAGATTTTCGCTTGGCCGACTTTATGGGACTGAAAAATTACCTGGATGGGCTAAATTGGGATGTCCTGACTATGGGTCAGGTAGGTGATCTTGGTTGCCAATATGACGTTTTTCAGAGCATAGTTCTAGCTGCCCAGACAACTTTTGTTCCGAGTATGGAAATTAGATCTAACAAAAATGATCCCAAATGGATGAACAATAGATTAAAACATCTCGTTGGTCAAAAGAGAGGCATATATAGGCGTATCAAAAGAGGGGATGGGCAGTTAAGAAATCAATATATTCAATTAAAGAGAGAAAGAAAGGAATAAAAGCAAAAAGGGATTATGAGGCTAAGGTCGCAAGGGATTCAAAGACTAACCCAAAAGGGTTCTTTCAGGTATACAGAAGTAAGATTAGGGACAGGATTGGCACACTAAAGAGTAACTCTGGTCAGATCACTGACAGTGATAAGGATATGTGTGAAATTCTAAATACCTACTTCCTCTCAGTTTTCACCCAGAAAAATACTAGCGATATTCCTGAAATAATAGATTATGTAGAACAGGATGATGATAAACTATGTACGATTGCGGTAACTAGTGACATGGTCCTCAGACAAATAGAGAAACTAAAACCTAACAAATCCCCAGGCCCTGATGAACTGTTTGCAGGGGTGTTAAAGGAATGTAAAGAGGAACTTAGCATACCTTTGGCTAATCTTTTTAACATATCACTACAAACTGGCATAGTGCCTGATAAGTGAAAATGGCAAATGTAATACCTATTTACAAGGCAGGTGACAGGTCCTTGGCTTCGAACTATAGACCAATAAGCCTTACCTCCATAGTGAGAAAATTTATGGAATCAATAATTGCCGAAGCAATTCGTAGCCATCTTGACAGGCACAGATTGATTAATGAATCTCAACACGGTTTTACAAAGGGGCGTTCCTGTCTTACGAATTTACTAACTTTTTTCACTAAGGTGTTTGAGGAGGTAGATCATGGTAATGAATATGATAGTGTATATGGACTTCAGTAAGGCTTTCGATAGAGTTCCACACCAGAGGCTATTGAGGAAACTTAGGGCACACGGAATAGGTGGAAATTTTTTTCCTGGGTAGAGGCATGGTTGACAAATAGACAGAGAGTTTGCATGAATGGGGAGAAATCAGAATGGGGGCATGTCACAAGCGGTGTTCCTCAGGGGTCAGTGTTGGGCCCGTTGTTGTTCACAATTTACATAAACGACATAGATGAGGGAATAAATAGCGACATAAGCAAATTTGCTGATGACAACAAAATAGGCCGTCCAATTCATTCTAATGAGGACACTAGAGCACTCCAGGATGATTTGAATAAACTGATGCAATGGTCGGAGAAGTGGCAGATGCAGTTTAATATTGACAAATGCAAAGTTCTAAATGTTGGACAGTTAAATAACCATGCCACATATAAACTAAATAATGTAGATCTTAATACTATTGATTGCGAAAAGGATTTAGGAGTTCTGGTTAGCAGTAATCTAAAACCAAGACAACAGTACATTAGTGTTCGCAATAAAGCTAACAGAATTCTTGGCTTCATATGTAGAAGTATAAATAATAGAAGTCCTCAGGTTGTTCTTCAACTCTGTATATCCTTGGTTAGGCCTCATTTAGACTATGCTGCTCAGTTCTGGTCACCGTATTACAGAATGGATATAAATGCTCTGGAAAACGTACAGAGGGGGATGACAAAGATGATCCCATGTATCAGAAATCTTCCCTATGAGGATAGACTGAGGGCCCTGAATCTGCACTCTCTCGAAAGGCGTAGAATTAGGGGGGATATGATCGAGTTGTATAAATGGAAAACAGGAATAAATAAAGGGGATGTAAATAGCGTGCTGAAAATTTCCAGCCAAGACAGGACTCGTAGCAGTGGTTTCAAGTTGGAAAAATTGAGATTCAGGAAGGATATAGGAAATCACTGGTTTGGTAATAGAGTTGTGGATGAGTGGACAAACTCCCGAGTACAGTTATTGAGGCTAAAACGTTGTGTAGTTTAAAAATAGGTTAGATAAATACATGAGTGGGTGTGGGTGGGTGTGAGTTGGACCTGACTAGCTTGTGCTGCTGCGTCTGGTGCAGTGCTCCATCCTTGAGTGGAGATGACCAGACTGGGTGGGTCATTGGGCTAATCCGGGGGGGACATGGACCTGCTCCGCATGGGTCAGTAGGCCTGCTGCAGTGTACCTTCTTTCTTATGTTCTTATATACTTAGCTACGTTTAGGGAAAAAAATGCAAAAACACACTAGACTTTTGCGCTAAACCTGGCTCCTGGACTTCAACCTCACCAAGTGCAAAGTCATGAAGATTGGGGAAGGGCAAAGAAAACCACAGACGGAATACAGTCTAGGGGGCCAGAGACTACAAACCTCACTCAAGGAAAAGGATCTTGGGGTGAGTATAACACCAGGCACATCTCCTGAGACGCACATCAACCAAATAACTAACTGCTGCAGCATACGGGCGCCTAGCAAATCTAAGAACAGCATTCCGACATCTTAATGAGGAATCGTTCAGGACCCTGTACACTATGTACGTTAAGCCCATATTGGAGTATGCAGCACCAGTTTGGAACCCACACCTAGCCAAGCATGTAAGAAAACTAGAGAAATTGCAAAGGTTTGCAACAAGACTAGTCCTAGAGCTAAGGGGTATGTCCTACGAGGAGAGGTTAAGGGAAATCGACAGGACGACACTGAAGACAGGAGAGATAGGAGGGATATGATAACGACATATAAAATACTGAGAGGAATTGACAAGGTGGACAAAGACAGGATGCTCCAGAGATTGGACACAGCAACAAGGGGACACAGTTGGAAGTTGAAGACTCAGATGAATCACAGGAATGTTAGGAAGTATTTCTTCAGCCACAGAGTAGTCGGGATGTAGAATAGTCTGAGAAGTGATGTATTGGAGGCAGGATCCATACATAGCTTTAAGAAGAGGTATGCTACAGCTCATGGAGGAGCAGAAAGTGTGATCTAGTAGCGACCAGTGAAGAGGCGGGGCCAGGAGCTTTGAATCGACCCCTGCAACCACAGCTAGGTGAGTACACACACACACACACACACACACACACACACACACACAATATACATATACACATACATACATACATATGCACATACACACGCACATACACATACACAGTGAAGAGGCGGGGCCAGGAGGTAGGACTCGACCCCTGCAACCTCAACTAGGTGAGTACACACACACACACACACACAGCAAATGTAGTCCCAATCTTTAAAAAAAGGAGACAGACATGAAGCATTAAACTACAGACCAGTGTCACTGACATGTATAGTATGCAAAATCATGGAGAAGATTATCAGGAGAAGAGTGGTGGAACACCTAGAAAGGAATGATCTCATCAACAGCAGCCAACATTTTTTCAGGGACGGGAAATCCTGTCACAAACCTACTGGAGTTCTATGACATGGTGACAGCAGTAAGACAAGAGAGAGAGGGGTGGGTGGATTGCATATTGTTGGACTGCAAGAAGGCGTTTGACACAGTTCCACACAAGAGATTGGTGCAAAAACTGGAGGACCAAGCAGGGATAACAGGGAAGGCACTACAATGGATCAGGGAATACTTGTCAGGAAGACAGCAGCGAGTCATGGTACGTGGCGAGGTGTCAGAGTGGGCACCTGTGACCAGCGGGGTCCCACAGGGATCAGTCCTAGGACCAGTGCTGTTTCTGGTATTTGTGAACGACATGACGGAAGGAATAGACTCTGAGGTGTCCCTGTTTGCAGATGACGTGAAGTTGATGAGAAGAATTCACTCGATCGAAGACCAGGAAGAACTACAAAGGGATCTGGACAGGCTGCAGACCTGGTCCAGCAATTGGCTCCTGGAGATTCAATCCCACCAAGTGCAAAGTCATGAAGATTGGGGAAGGGCAAAGAAGACCGCAGACGGAGTACAGTCTAGGGGGCCAGAGACTACAAACCTCACTCAAGGAAAAAGATCTTGGGGTGAGTATAACACCAGGCACATCTCCTGAAGCGCACATCAATCAAATAACTGCTGCAGCATATGGGCGCCTAGCAAACCTCAGAACAGCATTCCGACATCTTGATAAGGAATCGTTCAGGACCTGTACACCGTGTACGTTAGGCCCATATTGGAGTATGCGGCACCAGTTTGGAACCCACACCTAGCCAAGCACGTAAAGAAACTAGAGAAAGTGCAAAGGTTTGCAACAAGACTAGTCCCAGAGCTAAGAGGTACGTCTTACGAGGAGAGGTTAAGGGAAATCAACCTGACGACAGTGGAGGACAGGAGAGATAGGGGGGACATGATAAACGACATACAAAATGACTGAGAGGAATTGACGAGGTGGACAAAGACAGGATGTTCCAGAGATTGGACACAGTAACAAGGGGACACAGTTGGAAGTTGAAGACACAGATGAATCACAGGGATGTTAGGAAGTATTTCTTCAGTCACAGAGTAGTCAGTAAGTGGAATAGTTTGGGAAGCGATGTAGTGGAGGCAGCATCCATACATAGCTTTAAGCAGAGGTATGATAAAGCTCACGGTTCAGAGAGTGACCTAGTAGCGATCAGTGAAGAGGCGGGGCCAGGAGCTCGGACTCGACCCCCGCAACCTCAACTAGGTGAGTACACACACACACACACACACACACACACACACACACACACACACACACACACACACACACACACACGCACGCACGCGCGCGCGCGCGCGAAATGCACTACAATGGATCAGAGAATACCTGACAGGGAGGCAACAACGAGTCATGGTACGGGATGAGGTATCACAGTGGGCACCTGTGACGAGCGGGGTCCCACAGGGGTCGGTCCTAGGACCAGTGCTATTTTTGGTATATGTGAATACCATGATGGAAGGGATAAACTCAGAGGTGTCCCTGTTCGCAGATGATGTGAAGTTAATGAGGAAAATTAAATTAGATGAGAATCAGGCAGGACTTCAAAGAGACCTGGACAGGCTGGACACGTGGTCCAGCAACTGGCTTCTTGAATTCAACCCTGCCAAATGCAAAGTCATGAAGATCGGAGAAGGGCAAAGAAGACTGCAGACAGAGTATAGGCTAGGTGGCCAAAGACTGTAAACGTCGTTCAAGGAGAAAGATCTTGGGGTGACCATAACACCGAGCATGTCTCCGGAAGCACACATCAACCAGATAACTGCTGCAGCATATGGGCGCCTGGCAAACCTGAGAACAGCATTCCGATACCTTGGTAAGGAATCATTCAAGACACTGTACACTGTGTACATCTGGCCCATACTGGAGTATGCAGCACCAGTTTGGAACCCACACCTGGTCAAGCACGTCTGTCATGTGGGTTCGATAACGTGGATGGGGTAAAAACACTCATGTAGGCTGGTTAGTACGTATAATTATAACGGAAAGTATGGGAAGCACCATCAGCCGCCCTGCCTCTCTCTGCCCTCTATCTCAGACTGACCCACCAGTGCCTAGAGGGTGAGCAGTGTTCAAAAACATGCTATGGTCAGCAGCAACGTGAATAACAGTCAGTGATTCACACAGACGGTTGGTAGTGAGTCATCTACTGGTAACTGGTTACGGGTAACTGGTTCTACTGAGACGTCAAGAAATTAGAGAAAGTGCAAAGGTTTGCAACAAGACTAGTCCCAGAGCTAAGGGGATTGTCCTACGAAGAAAGGTCGAGGGAAATCGGACTGACGACACTGGAGGACAGGAGGGTCAGGGGAGACATGATAACGACATATAAAATACTGGGCGGAATAGACAAGGTGGACAAAGACGGGATGTTCCAGAGATGGGACTCAGAAACAAGAGGTCACAATTGGAAGTTGAAGACTCAGATGAATCAAAGGGAAGTTAGGAAGTATTTCTTCAGTCATAGAGTAGTCAGGCCGTGGAATAGCCTAGAAAGTGACGTAGTGGAGACGGGAACCATACATAGTTTTAAGGCGAGGTATGATAAAGCTCATGGAGCAGGGAGAGAGAGGACCTACTAGCAATCAGTGAAGAGGCAGGGCCAGGAGCTATGAATCGACCCTTGCAACTACAAATAGGTGAGTACACACACACACACACACACACACACACACACACACACACACACACGAGCCCCAGCGACATTAGGAATGGTATGTGTGACGCTCTGTATGTACAGGTCTTGGGAACTACCATACAAGGCTTCAGAAAAATAAAAACAAGATCGGGTCCTGAAGGCTACAAATTATAAAAGTCTTGGCAGTATCAAATGGAGTTTTAAATAAGATATGGAGGAAATCGAATATTGTACATGAGCTCTGTTAAGGTTTTTCTCTATCAAGCTTCTTCCTGGAAGACAAAGCTCCCTGCAGTGTTTTTATAGGTTGCTTAACTTATCTGTCGAGATAAGATGGTGGGAGTCGGCAGGGGGGCAGTCTGGGGAGGCTGCTGGGCAGAATGGACGGAAGGGGGTGGGGGGAAAGGCAGGCAAGGAATGTGGTGGAAACATGGGTAAGGTCAGTGGGGCAGAGGGGGCATCAATACAACTTGCAGTAGGTATAATGGGTTAGCACTGGAAGAGACTGTGTAAACTGAGAGAGATAGAGACAGAGAGAGAGAAAGAGAGAGATGGGGAGGTAAGGAGGTGATACTGGGGGGGGAGGGTAGAGGTGATAGGGAGAGAGAGAGAGAGAGAGAGAGAGAGAGAGAAGATAGGGGGGTAAGGAGGTGATACGGGGGGAGGAAGGAAGAGGTGACAGAGAGAGAGAAAGAGAGAGGAAGAGAGAGAGAGAGAGAGAGAGAGAGAGAGAGAGAGAGAGAGAGAGAGAGAGAAGATAGGGAGGTAAAGAAGAGGCAGAAGGCAGCAACTTTTGGCTGATTTCATAGGACTGAAAAATTACTTGGGTGGGCTGAACTGGAATGACCAGGTAGGTGGTGGTGATTGCCGATATGACGTTTTCCAGGGCATAGTTCTAGCTGCTCAGACAACTTATGTTCCAAATAAGGAAATCAGATCAAGCAAAAATGATCCTAAATGGATGAACAATAGATTAAAACATCTCATTGGTCAAAAGAGAGGCATATATAGGCAAATCAAAAGAGGAGAGGTGCAGTTAAGAAATCAATATATTCAGTTAAAGAGAGAAATAAAAAAGGGAATAAGAAAAGCAAAAAGAGATTATGAGGTTAAAGTTGCAAGAGAATCGAAGACTAACCCAAAAGGATTTTTTCAGGTATACAGAAGTAAGATCAGGGACAAGATAGGCCCAATCAAAAGTTACTCGGGTCAGCTCACTGACAGTGATAAGGAAATGTGTAGAATTTTTAACACATACTTCCTCTCAGTTTTTACTCAGGAAGATACTAGCGATATTCCAGAAATAATAAATTATGTAGAACAGGATGATAATGAACTATGCACGATTAGGGTCACAATTTTTTAGGCAAATTGATAAATTAAAACCTAACAAATCCCAACAAATCCCCAGGCCCTGATGAACTGTATGCAAGGGTTCTAAAGGAATGTAAAGAGGAGCTTAGCAAACCTCTGGCTAATCTTTTCAATATATCGCTACAGACTGGCATGGTGCCAGGTAAGTGGAAAATGGCAAATGTGATACCTATTTTCAAAGCAGGTGACAGGTCCTTAGCTTCGAACTATAGACCG
>NC_069419.1:40788081-40800581 GCF_026875155.1 Cherax quadricarinatus
TATATGTAGTTGCAGGGGTCGACTCATAGCTCCTGGCAGTGTGTGTGTGTGTGTGTGTGTGTGTGTGTGTGTGCGTATGTTTGTATGTGTACTCACCTATTTGTGGTTGCAGGGCTTGAGTCATAGCTCCTGGACTCGCCTCTTCGCTGATCACTACTAGGTTTACACTCTCCCTGCTCCATGAGCTTTATCGTGTCCTCTTAAAGCTTTCTGTGTATGGATCCTGCCTCCACTACATCACTGCACATTGTTCCACTTCCGGATAACTCTGAAGATATACTTCCTAACATCCCTGCGACTCATCTGAGTTTTCAACTTTTCAACAGTTGTGACCCCTTGTTGCTGTGTCCCATCTCTGAAACATCCTGTCCGTATCCACCTTGTCACTTCCTCTCAGTATTTTATATGTCGTTATCATGTTGTCCCCATCCTTCCTGTCCTCTAGAGTCGTTAGGTTGATATCCCTTAACTTCTCGTAAGACATACCCCTCAGCTCCCGGGACTAGTCTTGTTGCAAACCTTTACAGTTTCTTAAATTTCTTAACGTACTTGACCAGGCGTGGGTTCCATATTGGTGTTGCATACTTGTTTATGGGCCTGACGTACATGGTGTGCAGTGTCTTGAATGACTCCTTACTCAAGTGTCAAAACGCTGTTCCTAGGTTTGCCAGGCGCTCATATGCTGCAACAGTTATTTGGTTTGATGTGCGCCTCAGGAGATGTGCTCAGTATGTTACTGACCTGAAGATCCTTTTGCTTGAATGAGGTTTGCAGCCTTTGACCTCCCTAACATGTACTCCGTCTGCCGTCTTCTTTGCCCTTCCCCAATCTTCATGACTTTGCACTTAAACTCCTGGAGCCAGTTGTTGGACTATGCTTGCAGCCTGTCCTGATCCCTTTGTAGTCCTACCTGATTTTCATCCGTTTGAATTCTCCTCATTAGCTTCACATCGTCTGTAAACAAGGACACTTCTGAATCTATCCCTTCCATCTTGTCATTCACATAAACCAGAAACAGCACCGGTCCTAGGACTGACCCCTGTGGAAGCCCGCTCGTCACAGGCGCCAAGTCTTTGACACCTCAACACGTACCATCACTCGTTGCCTTCCTGTGTGTGTACTCGCATCATTGTGGTTGCAGAAGTCGAGTAACAGCTCCTGGTCCTATATGTGTGTGTGTATTTTATAGCAACTTGTTCTCTAATTAGAGGGTGCATATTCTTCCAATTTTTCGTTCGTGCATTTCTGCCCGAATTAACATAGAATCAAAATTTACCATTTATTCTCGGTTTCTTCAGGTTTAGTTATTCTAGGTTAACATATATTTACCTAGATTTACGTTTAACTAGCAGTAGAGAAATTAATACAAAACTACCCAACGTGGATGACAAGAAGATGACGGGTTGGATAATGAGAACTTTCAAGGCAAAGTAAATAGTGCCAAAAGTGACACTTTTCAAATCACTTTTGCTCTCATTTGGAATATTGTTCAGCGTTAACGGCCTCGTTCAGGGTAGGAGAGAGAGATCAGAGCTGGAACAGATATAGAGATCGTTTACGTCCTACATAGAACCCGTAAAGCATTTATATTACTGGGAAGGCGTTAAAATCTTAAATTTGCACTCCCTGGAGCGGACGAGAGATACATGATAATATATATCTGAAAAGTACTTTAAGGTTGTGTCCCAAACCTGCACAGTGCCATAACATACTGGAGTGAGAAATATGGCAGGAGGTGGAAATAAATGATGTAAAATACCGACACAATGGAAATATAAACACATATGCAGTATAATGTGATCTGTTTGTGACTTGAAAAAAAACATTGTGTGGCGAAACGTTGTCAATAAAGGATCACATTATATTGCACATGTGTTTATATTTCCATGGCAGGAAGTGCAAAATAAACCCAATGATAAGCAGGGGTGCAGTGGGCATAATAAGGGAACGCTGTATCAACGTCCGTGGCCCTGGACTAATAAACATCTTACCAGAAGATATCAGAAACACTTCTGGGATAAGTGTAGAACTCCTGGAGAGGAAACTGGAAAATAAAGTCAGTTGATCAAATGAAAATGCTGGCCCACAGATGGCTCCAACTTCATCCTGTTCCCTACTTGTATGTCTCATAACAATAAAAATGCTTTCAAATGAGCTGATGTATGTAACAGCTCTTAGATTGCCAATAAAGTTAGGAATCCTTAACCTGTAAATAGCTTGTCAATAAAGCTAGGGATCCTTAACCTTGTCAAACCCTGTGTAAAAAAAAAAATGCTTCACTGCCAGATCAATCAGACTGTGATGCAGTTGTGGGTCACCGGGCCACCAGCAGCAACAGCCTGGTTGACCGATCAAACACCAGACGAGCCTGGCCCAAGACCGGGATCTGGGAGTAGAAAAACTCTGGGAACTCGTCTGAGGTATCAAAGGTAGGACCAACTCGTACTCAACTGCTGGGGAGTTTCTTTTGTTCATCTACGTCTGTTGCTAAAAAGTTTTTGTTTCTCCTGACGCCACGTTCAGTATGACGTAGCCCTCACCTGAAGAGGTTTTTTTTTCTTTCTCCCTATAGAAACATATTTCTTCATCACTTTGTGTAGCTACTGAAGAGGACTTCAGTTGTGGTCGAAATATACTAACCAACTTTATTTTATTGTTTGTCTGTGTGTTATTAGCAGTGACTGGTGTTTATTATATATTTTTAATATGTTCCTAGTTGTCAGAGACTGGGAAATGGGAGGTAATCAAGTTTGATTCAAGGGAAGGCTAGCTCAGATTCCTTTGGATCAAGATTCCTTTCTATAGCATTAAAGCACCATCTCCCTTTAACGGGAAAAAATAAGGTTTAAGTTATCGTGTCATTCCCTTCTGCCTTCATCTTGTGCACATTTTAGAATTGTGTGTACCTGACGCATTCCCGTATGTACATGCAGGGGCCCCGTGTGTACATCATGCCAAACCCCATATATACATCATGCCACACCCTGTATGTACATCATGCCACACCCTGTATGTACATCATGCCAGGCATTCGTGTGTACGTAATGCCAGGAACCCGTGTGTACATCATGCCAAGCACCCGTGTGTACACCATGCCAGGCACCCGTGTGTACATCATGACATTCTCCGTGTTTACATCATGTTAGGTTCTGTGTTACATCATGTCAGGCACCGTGTGGACGTATTGTCACCTGTGGACGGTTCAGATAGGTTGGCCAGGACGGTTCTTGGCTCGGGTTTTCTCCATATTGTGACCCGGCATGTGTGGACGGCCTGACAAATCCCCTACAAATGCTCCTTTCTGCTGTTACTTTACGTAAAGTTTACATTTTTCTTACGTCGCATTAGTTGTCATTTTGTTTACAAATGTGCAGGGTGTCCCATGAGTATAGAAGAATAGTGTCAGTGGATAGGACGTCAAGGGGTCTCACTGGATTTTTATCTCTGGTTGCATGAAGGCGCTGGTTTACGCACATCACTGACGCATGTAACACTATCACTCCTAATACCACTAAGTGCGAGTTCGTTGATTGGATATCTTAACAATATTCAAGTATTAGTAATAATGGTAGACACACTGAACACGTTCTACGGATAAAGGTTTTGTTATTGCCTTTCTTTTCAGTTTCCCCTCTGGTTCCAAACTTGTGGGACACCCTGTACCAAATTGCTTTCTTCTCTTGATATAGAGAAAAAGTATAAAATAAATAATGCTAGTTATTTAAATAGGGTGTGATTTTTTTAACGTGAGAGAATATTCAGCAATTTAATGAAAGAATGACATATAGTGAAGGATAGGGCGATAGTCACGCTACTAAGTGAACTAATGTAATCATCAAGCAGTGACTCCAGGTGATAGTCACCAGGCCATGACTGTTAGTGATACTCACACCGATGTCGAGTGCGTATGGTTTTTGTTCAGCTTTCCACTTTAATGTATACCAGAATTACGACTCATTAAAATATTTACTCCGTTTTTTCTACGACACTGTTACCCTGTGACGCCAAGCGGTGTGTGCCGACATAATGGCAGAACTTTGCAGTGCGAGGGTTGTTTCCGGTGGCTATAGGAGCGTTGTTGATGTGACGTCAGTGTATAACATCCCGAGGGGAGGAAGCGTTGTTTATGATGTGACGTCAACGTACAACATCCCGAGGGTAAGGGAAGGAAGCGTCGTTGATGTGACGTCAATGTTCATCCAAGGAGGAAGGAAGTTTTGTTGATGTAACGTCTTTGTGCAACATTCTGGGAAGGTAAGAATTATTGTTAATCTGACATTAATGTCCAGCATCTCGGAGGAGGATAACAGGATAGCCGAGACGAATGGGAAGGGACCAAGACGTCGATCACGGTCATATTGACGAAGAGAATGCTCGCAGGAGCGGCGGGAGCTGCTGGGTACAGGAGCGAAGGAAATGAGATACACAAGAGATGTCTAAAAGTGGGAGATGGGAGGGAGGTGTCACTAAATGGTTGACAGAGAAGGGGTACTGACAAATGGGGTAGACATATGTAAGAGGTTTTTATAAAGTTATGGGCCTACGCCCACAGCAAGAGTGATAAACAAATGACAGGCACATAAGGGTAATTTATTTTTAACACGTGACTTGGTGTACGAGTGTGGTTACCCTGGCCTGCATCACCAAGTTACAAGGTGAGACGAAAACTATGCTCGGCTACCACAAAGATGGTGCAGAAATATGAGTAGGCAGGAGTAGCAAAGTGGTTGGCAGAGCGGCGGCGGCGGGGCCGGCAGCGGTGGCGGAGGCCATTATAGGAACTAATTATCTGAAGTGGACGAAGAGAATCCTCGATAACATATAGTGGGAAAATATTAGCAGAAGGAAGAGAGAGAGACGCCATTTGAATATTAAGAAAATTGAGACCCGCATTGAAGACCAGAAACATGGAGAGCGAAACTTTTAGAAGCGGTAACTTTCCCGAGTCAACATTTGGAGGAAAGTGGCACAGAAGAGCTTACAAATATGCGATGAGCCACAAAAGTTGTAGAGAACATAAGAAACAGAGGAGCACTGTTATACGTCTACTCACCTGGTCTACACGGTTCCTACTCAAACTCAACCACTCCCACATTTACAGAGGTACGACGGAAGTGGATATTGTTAAGTGTTCCACCAATTCAGCAGCACAACGATGGGTGAAGCTGTTTTTGTTAATGAAAATTTTATTTGCGTGCGCCAGAGGATGGGTGGGTTATGGGTTGTGGGATGTGGAAGGTGGGGAATATAGTCGTTTACACTACGAGTGGGGGTGTCCAGTCATGAGGGGAGAGAGAGAGAGAGAGAGAGAGAGAGAGAGAGAGAGAGAGAGAGAGAGAGAATGGGCGCGATGGGCGGCCTGGGAGATGCGAGAGGCAAACAGCATTCAAGAGCGAGAACGAACGTTTTTCTTATTAACATGAATGTTAAGCTAATGCTCTAAAGTCTAAGAGTCTAGACCTTTGGCCAAACATATTGGTTGGCTGTTGTTATTATTGATGTTTGTCTACACATCGAGAGGTGTTTGATGAGAGTTGTGATTTATCTCTCGGGCCCGACTCTTAATCCTCTCTTGAGTAGTATGTACTTAAAAAAAAGGAGTATATAGGTTTTCTTGTGTGGGTGTGAGTGGGCGGGCGGATATGTATATTTGTTTACTCTGCGATAAGTGTGTGTGTCCACACACGATACGTGAACATAAGCAGGTGCGTGAACCTAAGCAGGTGCGTATGCAAATGAATGTACGCTTGACCTCCCCAAGACATCTGGTAGTGTGCAGGTGGCTTCACGTGTCTCATGTAGCGGTGGTGGCCGGCTCTTGCAAGTGCCAAGTACTCAGAATTTTAGAAGTGGATAAGCAAGTTGTGTTGGCCAACCGTCGTAGTGTGAGTGTGAGCCAACCTCTGTTGCAGTTGTATTGACCAATCTGCTGACGTTATAGAATAATAGCAATACATTGGTAAACTATCAGTTA
Organism: Cherax quadricarinatus; assembly: GCF_026875155.1. Taxonomy (NCBI): domain Eukaryota; kingdom Metazoa; phylum Arthropoda; class Malacostraca; order Decapoda; family Parastacidae; genus Cherax; species Cherax quadricarinatus. The sequence continues at coordinate 40,794,056 of NC_069419.1, forward strand.
TAAAAAATCGGTGATGATAATCTTTGAGGGACCTGGTTTCTCTAAACTGAAATATTGCTGTTATTAACAGCGCCTTTTAATGAAGGCTAAACTGCAGATCTGGAGAATGTACAGAGAATATTTACTGTCCGTATATATCCAACTTGTCGTTTTTTAAACCATTTATCACACGTATATATCCAGTCAAGAACCTAAATTACTGAGAATGCCTGAAGTTTTTCACTTGTGGCTATTGTATACTTCTCTGCATCTGAAGTTAGTTAAGAACGTGCAAGTCGAAGAGTTTGTGGGAAAAGCAGTACTGTAAGGTGGGTTCAATGTGCATGTTGCAGTGGATACTTCGTCATCATCTCGAGTAATGAGGTACATGCTATTCATTATCATCGTCACCATATTCACCAATCTGTTATTGATCATGATGAGCCGCTGAGTTCTCCCTGGTGACGCCAGAAGTCTGCATCGTCACAGTAGCCCAGGCAGCGGCTCCTTACATCGTGGAAAAATGAGAAGTATATACATTCTGGCTTTTTTCTAAGCTGTGTGGCTCTTACAAAGGTTGATAAAAATGCGAGTGGAACACACAGTATGGTGTGTGAGGTCACGCTGGGTAATGCGTCAGTTGTTCTCCCCAGAGACGCTGTTCAACTGCTGCCTTGTACTACCTTACTGACACATAACAAGTTTTACTACTTCCTCTTTCGTTTCCTTTTTTTCCTCTTCCTCCTTCCTCATCTTTACTTCATCTTTCTGTTACCTCCTCATTTCTTCTCTTTGTCTTTTTCCTTTCTTTTTCGTCCTCTCTTTTTTCTTCACTTTCATCTTACTGCTTTCTCTCGTTACTTCCTTCTCTTCCACCTCCATCAAGGTGACTGAGGATGGGTGGGAAAGTGGATGAGTGGATAGTAGTACTGTGGGAAGAGGTTGATGGATGCCATGTTCGGGTTTCTTTTCAATAACATAATTTGCAAATCAGTTCGTAAATTGCAATTTCGCCATCTTCCTCTCCATAACTTATACAGTTAAAAAAATTATGCATTTTTTGCATTTTTTTTATTTTGCATCAAAATTTACCTAGCAGTCTAAGTTAACTAAGTTCAGATTTATGTAATATAGTATTGTTAAATTAACATAACTTGTCTAATAATTTTCATGACTATAATTGTTTAAATTTGGGAAAGAGACAATTCTTCAGGTAGCTCGAAATTTTTTTTGATCATTAGTTATTTCATAAATCTTCAAGATTTCTTCATCTATGAACTCGGGGCTGCAAATTAAAATTTTACTGATAATTTTCAACAAAATAATTCACTGCCTCTTCTACATGTTTCAGTTATTAAGGGGAACATTGATTTTAAATTTTAAATTTATAGAAAACCAACAAATAACTCTTATGTGCACTATTGTTATTAGTGTTAAACTTTCTGTATTCTCGTCAATGTTTTTGAGAGTTTTGCGTATTCGCAGCCCAGAGTTCACAAATGAAGAAATTTTGAAGATTTATGAAATAACTAATGATCTAATATGCCCCAAACAATTGACAAATCTTTTAAAATTGCTAGAAATACTTTTTACAAGTCAAAAAGGACAACCAGCCTTACTCAGCTAAAACTATGTTGATTCTCCTTTACCACGAAAACTTTCTTGATATAACTTTCTCTACTTAAGAATTTTAATAACAAGGTTGTATTTAAAATTCTTGATACAGTAAAAAAAAAAATTGATAAAAAATTCTCCCCAAAATGCTGACGGTTGTGTCTACAAGATTCCCTGTAAAAAAAAATGATAGTTATTACAGTCAAACTTGTAAAAGTCTTGAACTAAGATTACAACAACATAAATATAACATTAGAAGTGGATAAGATTCTAATGCTATGTTTATTCATGTGAGAGATTTTAACCATCAAATTGATTTTCAAAAGGCCGAGACAATTATATCAAGCAGGTTCATGGTCGAAAGAAATACAATAGAATCAAGTTTCTTAAAAAAAATTGAAATTAATATGAATATTGCTTTAGGATTATACAAACTGGATTCATTTATAATTAATAAAATTTGGGAAGAATTTAAGATACATTAGACAAGTTAAAATGTTAAAACTTGGGTAGAGTAGAAGCTTTAACAGGACCTTGACTACCTGTCTGCATTATCATAAAAAGATCAGATGTTGTTAGTAGCGAGGTGTAACCTCCTTCTTATATGCCTTTCTGTTGATCTTTTTATTTTTACAGTGTTTTGTTAATGCAAGAAATCACAAAAGCGCTTGGAATTTCACTATTTTTTCACAGTGGTTATTCTGAATATGTGCTGATTAAGCCGAATCGTCGAGTTCGGCTTATTCTGCCGAATTAGCAGAATCAATATGTTTTTGTGATGAATCAGCGGAAATAAGTCTGAACATAACGAAAAAATACATATTAATGATTTTAAGTAATATTTAATGAATTTAAATTGACGTATGATATAGCAGAATTTAGCTAAAAAGCAAAGGTACGTCAGTTTAAGTTAGGTTAGGTGAGGTTTCTAAGTTAGGTTTGGTCCTCAAGTAAAAACTTTATATCATTGCCAGTGGGAAAAAAAATGATCTATTATTCTGTAAAGGATTTTTTTTTTAAAGTTTATTTTTAATCGAGTTCGGCTTATTACGCACTATATATGTGCCGTGCCGTATAGGTAAAACTTACTATTTTGGCTTGAGTAGCAACACTCTTCTTGCCGAATAAGGCAAGCGAAACTTGTGTATGCAATAATTTCTTCTGGGCATGGGAATGACAGAATCTTAGCAACTTTCCAGCAGTTCTAAGTAATGTGGCTCATCATATGTTATAGTGGCAGGACAATAATATTAATATCCCATTGTATCCATGATTTAAATTCTGTAAAGTGTTTCCTTTTTTTTCAGCCCCACCGTTACTGTGCGTTGAAGTGTGAGTGCAGCGATCACTGGCTCCTGTGAGTGCTTTACAGTTGTCTTTCTGCATTTCTCATTCTGGGTGAATATCATGTCTAGTCTTGCATGTCCATCTCTCCTTGTTATTGTGGGTTCTTTCGCATGTTGGCTCTAGAATTTCTTGTCATTCCATAAACTTTGCTCTAAACATCTGCTTTATAATTTTAGTTTATTTAAAAAAATAAGATATGCCAGCATTGTGTGGTACTCTCATCAATATTTACGTCTACATGGTTATAAATAAAAAAACTAATGTGTTTAACGTACCCATCACATAAGATAGTTTGCCATACATAAGTTTGGGGAATCTGTTAACCTGTATTGTAAACTTTGGATGAATAAAGCAGCTGTCAAGTATTTCGGAAAAGATTAAATATTTGCACATTTAATTCCAGCAGCTCAGGAGTTTCTAAGACTTTTTGAGGTCCTTAGTTTTTATCATTCGTATCTCCATAGCTGAAATCAAATATGATTAGAAGACCTTGTTAGAGCTCTGTTTAAGGGTCTTTTCTTCATGCCTAGGCTACCTTTGTGTCAAGCAAACAACCATTTTTGTGGCTTCCTATGCTAAGTTTCAAGTGTAGCTGTGCTGGTCGTGTGGAAAAAAGACACTTATGATGACCGTAAACATACGGACGATGTTGGACACCTCATGAAATTCGGTGAGACTAAATTAGTGTTAAAGAAGACGATTTAAGGAGGAGAAAATGCATAGAAGCTGCACTAATTGCTGTCCATTAACACTATAAAGCAAAAGTGCGGTAGTTACAGTATCTCAAAATTGCTAGTCAACAGGATATTACCCATTCTAGAAACTGCTGTTACATGATGTCCACAGGTCCCTCTGTAGCCATCCGTCTCACCACCTTAGTTCTACTACTGCTACTACTACCACCACCTCTACCCACCTGACTCCTGCCACTATACTCTTGTTCTTAGTTGTCTCTGTATTAGGACTGAAGAAGTCACTCGTGGCGAAACGTTTCCTTTAATAAATGTCCTGAACTGTACATAAGTGTCTTTTTCCACATCGTGTGGGTATCACCATACCATTTCCTCATTGTCAAGACACTGTGCTGGTGGTGTCCCGTCCTCAGTGTTCAGTTGCTTAAATAATTTGTTCAAAATTTCCATTGCTTGTAGCACATAGCACCTCCACATTCCACTAGTTTACAGTTATTTGTAATATATATATATATATATATATATAATATATATATATATATATATATATTATATATATATATATTCATTGACGGAGCAATGATCTGGGATAATCTAACGGGCTCTGAAACCAGACCTGCTCCCCCCAACAACTACTAACAATCGCACTGGGATGGTCCAATAGTGGAAAATATAGCCTCAACAATGTTTCAGAGTGTGTCAGGGAAGGATAGAGCCCGCCTCCTGGTAGTGAGAGCCCCTCATGCTGGGGACTTTCTGTTGGCTGTTCCCAACTCCAGCCTTGGCACACGTCTCGACCCACAGACCATCCGCATCGGTGTTGCCCTTCGACTTGCCGCCCCTATTCTCGCCGAACACAGGTGTATTTGTGGCAGTGAAGCAGCAGACCGATTCGGGTACCATGGTCTTGTGTGCCGTAAATCCGAGGGAAAGATTGCAAGACATGAAGAGGTTAATAACATTATCAAGAGGAGCCTCACAACAGCTGGATGCCCAGCAGTAAGGGAGCCACCCCAACTATGCAGATCGATGGCAGCCAGAAGCGTCCAGATGGTATCACCCTTCAAGCCTGGACAGATGGGAAGCAGGTGGTGTGGGACTATACATGTGCATCTACCTTGGCTGATACCTATCTCCAATACACCAGGGAGGAAGGAGGGGCAGCTGCCAGCTTCAGGGAGTCCCAAAAGTCTAGAAAATATGGAGAACTTGCCCATCATTATATGTTTGTTCCCATAGGCTCAGAGACCCTTGGCTCATGGGGAAAGAGTGCATCTAAATTCCTTAAGGAGCTGGGAAAAAGACTCATCAGGGTAACTAGGGATCCCAGGGCAGCTAGTTTTCTGTTCCAGCGGCTCAGTGCGGCTGTTCAAAGGGGTAATGCCTGCTGTATTTTGGGCACACGCCCCAGCTCTGAGGAGCTGGATGAGATTTTCGCCTTATAATCGGTGATACACACGTAACAACATGTACCGTATATGCCACCTTTATATCAATAATGTATCTCTTAAATCTTCTGTACCATATTATGTAAATATATATATATATATATATATATATATATATATATATATATATTATATATATATATATATATATATATATATATATATATATTCTAGTGCTCTTTCGGCATTGCATTTATCTTACAAGTGTGGCGATCTTGTTCTCTCAATTGATTATTTTTTCGTATCGATTAGGAATCTTCAAGTAATCACATTTTTTATCTTGATAAATAGCTTAATAAAGCTCCTGGAGAGCGAAACATTGCAACAATAAAATGTCACATTAGTTGCCTTTGTGTCCTTTTACTTTACATATCCGAGAGCATTGTTAGTGTTTTATTTCTTCGTAGTTCATATGTCTGCTGCCAACAGTTTCCAGAAATTTGTCATCAATATTAATGTCCTTTCTAATTTCTCTGCTTAATTAAAAGAACGGACAGAGGAGGAAAGGAGGAGGAAAGGTGCCGGCGAAACGCTCTTAATCCAAGGAATTCGAGCTACCTTCCGCTTTTTCAAACCAGATGTGATTAACCACACACTGTCATTCCATAGTCTGTGTGTGTCCTTGATTACCCACACTCATTCCATAGTCTGTGTGTCCTTGATTACCCACACTGTCATTCCATAGTCTGTGTGTGACCTTCATTACCCACACTGTCATTCCATAGTCTGTGTCCTTGTTTACCCACACTGCCATTCCATAGTCTGTGTCCTTGATTACCCACACTCATTCCATAGTCTGTGTGTGACCTTGATTACCCACACTGCCATTCCATAGTCTGTGTGACCTTGATTATCCACACTCATTCCATAGTCGGTGTGTCCTTGATTACCCACACTGTCATTCCATAGTCTGTGTCCTTGATTACCCACACTCATTCCATAGTCTGTGTGTGACCTTGATTACCCGCACTGTCATTCCATAGTCTGTGTCCTTGATTACCCACACTGTCATTCCATAGTCTGTGTCCTTGATTACCCACACTGTCATTCCATAGTCTGTGTGACCTTGATTACCCACACTGTCATTTCATAGTCTATGTGTGACCTTGATTACCCACACTGTCATTCCATAGGCTGTGTCCTTGATTACCCGCATTGTCATTCCATAGTCTGTGTGTGACCTTGATTACCCACACTGTCATTCCATAGTCTGTGTGTGACCTTGATTACCCACACTGTCATTCCATAGTCTGTGTGTGACCTTGATTACCCACACTGTCATTCCATAGTCTGTGTGACCTTGATTACCCACACTGCCATTCCATAGTCTGTGACCTTGATTACCCACACTGTCATTCCATAGTCTGTGTCCTTGATTAACCACACTCATTCCATAGTCTGTGTGTGACCTTGATTACCCGCACTGTCATTCCATAGTCTGTGTCC
>NC_069419.1:40803081-40810581 GCF_026875155.1 Cherax quadricarinatus
TGTGTGTCCCTTCTCCCATTTCCCTGTTAAATGTGATAAAACACACCTTTTACTGGATATTATCTTTACAAGATATAATTGAATGCTTTTCCTTCTGTTTATTCTATAAAGAAAAACGATGAAGTACATGTGGAGACTCGAGTCACTTCCCTTCATCTAGTTAATACCTAGTAAACAGATCTTGGGGTTACCTCACACCTTGCGTCGGGCTGCCAACACGGAGGCAACTGTCCCTGGCACTCTGGCACCACTTTCAGTGAACATGAACGCATCTGTGTGCCCCTCGTTACATCAGTAGGTCATTGCCTTCTTAAATAGCATAGTATACATCGTCTTTTGCAACGGGTGAATCAGCAAAATAAGCACAGAAACGCATTCAAGAGGAGATTGTGACTTTAAGTTACTTAATAGATTGGTGGCACGTGTGTCGTGTGGTGATGCAATCGTGCATCACCATAACATGGAGCGTGAAGATTGCGCCAGGCAGCGTAATACTCCTAGTTGTCAGTTATGGATTGTGAATTCTGATGTCAGTGTTGTCATTCTACTTCAGCAGGTGATAATTTGTTCCCAGCACTTATCCTGAACCTTATCACCTCTACCGCTCCTCACCTGTCACCTCCTTCGCCTATTTCTTCTTTCTTCCCTTTACTCCTTGCTCATTATTTCATCCCTTCCTCATGGCCTCCACCACTCCTGCAGCACATTGCTTCCGCCACCTGAAGCCTGCCTCATTCTTTATCATTACTCCCTACACCCATGTTTCTTCATCGCTCTTACATCTCTCTACATTTTAAATACTTTTTATTCATTATTATTCTCTTCCTCCATTTCTTTGTAGTGCTCCTCGTGTTGCTCACAGCCTCCTACTTAACCACCTCCCTCTTCCTACATCCCTCCCACCCTCCCTCCTCCCATCGACGTAACTCCTTATCTAAAATTCAGCAGTATCATTTTATCATGAATTGGCTTCTTTACTGTGTGAGATGAAAACATTCTTAGCTATGGCTCATTTATGCTTTTCCTTTAGGGAAGCTTCAACCCGCCCTACGTCAACAACCAGAAGAAACACTCATGTCTGGAAAGAGAAGTGTACCTGTCAAAGCATCCACGATGAGCATCACGCTCACCAAACCAGTGATTTAGTTTTTCTCTTTGTGGTGATATCCTCTAAGAGGCTTTATGCAAAACATTTATATGGCTTTAAATTCATTTTCTGCACTCGTAGAAGGGTAATTCTGCCGCAGATCACTGTATATCTTTCTGGCTTTCTCACATATGATCGCCTCACTTACGCTGTCAACTGCAAGTTGCTTTTCGTTCAAGCACAATAGCAACAGTTTCTCCATCTCTTCCAGCACTTGAGGCCTGTGCTTGGTTAACATCGTAAATCCCTTAGCAACATTAGCTGCTTTAATAGCTGCTCTCTGTTTCAGAATAGTCAAGATCGTTGACTTCGTCTTCATGAACTCAACAACAATATCGGTAACATGCACACCACGATCATACTTTTCAGTAATTTCCTTCTTCATTTCTATTACAATTTTCTTCAAAACCTTCTTTTTACCCACATTACCACTCTTCACTTGCTTAGAGGTAATGGTTAAATGTACAATGAATTCAAAAATACAAAAATACAACACAAGGAGTTCACAGTGAATGAACGCACGTCTGACCGAGACCGAATACATGACTTGTGGGAAAAATGGCGCAGAATGTGAGAATTGGCGTGGCTGTGTTTGTTCGGCACCCGATTATGTGTTTGTGGCCAGATGCAAATATTTGGTGAAATTTTGGGTCGTGAACCGATTTGTTTGTGTTCGGAAGCGTTTGTGACCAGAAGTTCCATATATATATATATATATATATATATATATATATATATATATATATATATATATATATATATATATATATATATAATATGTTACCGACTAGGTAAAACTTGCGATATTGGCTTAAATTGCAACGCTCTTCTTGCCATATTAGGCAACCGAAAATTTGTGTATGCAATAATTTCGCAAAAATCATTCTGAACCTAAGGAAAAAAATATATTTCATTGTGTTTGTTTACTATTAAATTGCTGTAAACTTATCTCAAATATATTTAGTTGGATTAGGCTAAATTCAAATGTGCATGTTATAATAAGGTTAGGTAAGTTTTCTAAGGTTCTTTTGATAAAAAATTATTAATTTTTACATTAACATAAATTAAAAAATATATCTTTAAACGTATAATTTTGAACGAGTTCTTGCTAATTGACCAGTTTTACCTATTCGGCACGACACATATATAGTAGGTAAAACTTGCTATGATATATATAGAATGTCGTGCCGAATAGGTACAATTGGTAAGTTACCAAGAACTCGTTTAAAATTAAGTTCTTTCTAAAATTTTCTCTTATACGTTTACAGATATATTTTTTCATGTTAATGTAACACTTAATAATTTTGTACCAAAAAGAACCTTAGAAAACTTACCTAACCTTATTATAACAAGCGCAATTTAATTTAGCCTCATCCAACTAAATATATTTGAGATAAGTTTACAATAATTTAATAATAAACAAATACAATGAAATATTTTTTTTTTCGTTAGGTTCAAAATGATTTTTTCGAAATTATTGCATACGCAAATTTTCGCTTGCCTTATACGGCAAGAAGAGCGTTGCTATTGAAGCCAAAATCGCAAGTTTTACCTATTCGGTACAATATATATATATATATATATATATATATATATATATATATATAATATATATATATATATATAATTATAATGTGTGTGTGTGTGGTGTGTGTGTGTGTGCAAAATAACCACTGTGAAAGAGTAGTGAAATTCCAAGCGCTTTCGTGACTACTCACAATGTTGAGTAGTCACGAAAGCGCTTGGAATTTCACTACTCTTTCACAGTGGTTGTTTTGCATATTTTAAAACCACCTGTTTACTGTGATCTTATTGCATATATATATATATATATATATATATATATATATATAATATATATATATATATATTATATATATATATATATATATATACGTATATATATAAAGGGTAAATAAATAAATGCATCAGATCTAAGAGAGGTGGCGCCAGATGCATAAGAGGTGGAGTGAGGATGCTGTCAAGCGTAGCGAGTTATATTAAACCTGAGATCAGGTGACTTTAGGAGAAGTATGGGCCGAGTGTCAAGCCCTGGTATTATGCTGCTGCTTGTCTTGATCCAAAATTGTTGTGACAGGTTTTACCAGATATTCTATCAGTGACATCATTGGCTTTACATTCTAAATATCACGGCCTGTTTGTGTCATAATTTTGGTATAGTAAGTATGTTGTTTTCCAGTTTGTGAGATGTGGTGTGTATGACGGTGCATCACCCGCGCATTGCGTGTGTCATCTACTCGCCATGTGTATTTATCCCAGTAAATGGATATCCAGATCTTTGTCAGTTTCACCTCTGTATTCAGGCTTGCATCCCACATGGCGTACTTGTTTTTCTTATTTAAAACCAAGCCAGCCGAGCAACTTGGCTTGTATCCAGAAGAAGGAAGGTAATATAAAGTAGCTCATGCCTGTCCAACTTATCTTGGGTCACTGTATTAGTGGGCGTTGCTTAGTAAAATTGAAATAATGTTTGTTTTATGGTGGTCAGGTTGCTGTCGCTAGGCCGGTGCCAGGTATGTATTCGTAGGTGTATAATATAGTTTTGAAATGTCAAGAAGCTATTGCCACAATAAATTTACATTATTTCTGAATGCATAAAGTCTTAAATATATAATGCAGTTGAAAATCTATTCCCTCCCTAATCTCATTTTCCTCGTATATAATTTTTGTTGCCCCTCTCGGGTAATAAATATATATTCCTGAAAAACATCATTTCCGTGTTTGCAGTAGTGCTTGGTTAAACATGTCAGTTCCCAAGTAGCTGCTGAACCTTTAATACAATACTTAAGGATATCCTCATAACCCTGTTGACGTCTCGCAGCTCAGGTTAACAAATTTCGATACTGTGATTGTAACCTGTCATCCCTGATGGAATACCTTAATACCTGCTTCACCTGCTTAACTTGTAAGCAGATCTACACACTTGAATCTGTTTAAATGTGCCGCTAGAAACACTGGTATAAATAGAATAAGAGCGTGTCTTTATTTTGGCTAACCAGACTTACATAATGCTTACGTAACGATTTGTGGAACACACATCTTTACCTACTGAGGCTTGTGGGTGGGTGAGTGTCTTGAACGTGCATTAATTCTCTGCTAAATATCCACCAAGGAAATGTATATATATATATATATATATATATATATATATATATATATATATATATATATATATATATATATATATATATGTCTTGCCGAATAGGCAGAACTTGCGATCTTGGCTTAAATAGCAACGCTCATCTTGCCATATAGGACAAGCGAAAATTTGTGTATGCAATAATTTCGCCAAAATCATTCTGAACCTAACGAAAAAAATATATTTTTACTGTGTTTAGTATTAAATTATTGTAAACAAATCTAAAATATATTTACTTGGGTTAGGCTAAAATATTCTTTTTATAATAAGGTTAGGTAAGTTTTCTAAGATTCTTTTGGAGCAAAATTATAAATTTTTGCATTAACATTAATGAAAAAATATATCTTTAAACGTATAAGAGAAAATTTTAGAAAGGACTTAATTTTAAATGAGTTCTTGCTAATTGACCAGTTTTACATATTCGGCACGACATATGTATATATTATTGTAACCATGGAAAAAATGGTATTGATCAATAACCACACTGCACTAGCCAAGGAGTCGAACCCATGCTGTTTTGGCCCTCCTCATGGTGAGAGAAAACGTATGACGCTTTAGACCACTAGACCACACAGTCCTTAACAATGGTGCATCCAACCAAGCTAGATGTTGTACCCACCATCAAAGGACAATAATATAATATACAATAATATAAAATACTGCTTGTTGAGCTAGTACACAAACAGGGAGTAGAATGAAATTAGCTCAGAGGTGTCTACACCACCGTATATCCTTCGATGGCGGGTACAACATCTAGCTTGGCTAGATGCATCATTCTTAAGGATTGTGTGGTCTAGTGGTGTAAAGCGTCATACGTTTTCTCTCACCATGAGGCGGGCCAAAACAGCATGGGTTCGACTCCTTGGCTGGTGTTGTTTATATATATATATATATATATATATATATATATATATATATATATATATATATATATATATATATATAATATATATATATATATATATTATATATATATATATATATATATATATATATATATATATATATATATATATTTATATGAGCTCGGTGACTCTGTCCATCTTAAGTAATGTATGGCCGTCGTGTGCGTTTTATGTTTGTCTGAGGGTCTGTTACCAAGGATACCGTCCAACTTGTTTTGTTATGTGTAGCAAGTGTTTGGAGATTCACCACTTTATTATGATTAACAAGGGGCTGGGGTCAACTAAAATGAGTTTTCTCAACATGTGATGGTGGGTCACTTCTGTAGTTCTAAAATATATAAGTTGGGGATAATAGCTCACTCTTTTTCTTCTGATTTAGAAACCATAACTATAGTGTACTCGCCTGTATTAGCAATATATCGTTAAATGAGACTGACCTAATCTGATCTGCGTCTAAGACTCAACCAGACGAGAGACTTACCCTGGCGGCTGGAAGGTGAAACCTAAGATGGAAGAGGAAAATAAAGACAACGACGACGGAAAAAGAATGCGAAGCTCAAGACATAAATAGTGAAATTAAAAAGAATATGAATGAACAACAAAGGAATCCATGTAATGCGATGTAAATTAAGTGTAGAAGATACAGAAACGAAGGTAAACTGGTCAGGAAACTAGAGGAAGAGGATAAAAAGATTGCGAGGATATGAAGAAGAGGAATATGATAATATTGGGAGGGTAGTGGGCGAGACGACGAGTTCACAGAAAAGAAGTAATAAAAAAGCGGAAAAAAAGGACTATTGACGAGAGGACAAAATTAAATTGAGAAAGTAGAACCGATGATGTGGACGAGAGAGAAGAATTACTCTGAAATATACTAGGAAGACCCGTATGATGGAAGTTGAAAAAGGAAGTAAATATAGGATATTGTGAAGGACTAAGGAGGGTGTGGTAGCGGCAGAGAGAGGTCCTCCTGACTGTTGTGGCAGCCATATTCTGCACAGACTTGGTCCTCTGCCAACTCTCACTACTTTCCTTTCTTTCTTATCTCTCTAAGCTATCCAGTCAACCCTTCACAGGATATATACGCGGAGAGATGTGTATATCTGTTTGTATATACTGGATATACTTGAATTACTGTGTTTGAATGTTGTCATGCAGTTTTAAACACAATAAACTAAGTAGCTGCACCTTTAATGATTTGTTATTCACGGGCCTTTGTCAACTTTGTCAACTTTGTCAACTTTGTCAACTTTATTAGTCGAAATGCCAGAAGAATTGACAGTTTTAATAGTGTCTGTAGTGTTGACAGCAGTAACCACACCATCTCTACTCGTGGGCATTTATCTGTGAATACATGCCCAAGAGCTGGGGCTCAGCATACTCAGCACACTCAGCTAGGCAGTTACAGGTGCATATTAAATCGAGCAAACCAGCAAATCTGCACACTGTAGAAAAATTAAAAATAAATATATACATAATCAAAAAAAAAAAAAGAACATAACGAACACAGCTCTACTCGTGTAAGTAACTCTGGAAAGTGCATCATTGAAGCTGTTAGAACACTGGCTTGCCAGTGTATCATGTTGGCCTAATAATGGTGCGAAAATGGACTTAAGGGAGACATAACATATTGGACACTCAGAAGAGTTAATAGGGGTAGCTAGGGATAGTGTGTTTGAGAGGCGGGAAACGTGTACATGAGGACACAGTCACATATAATCTTCCTGGTCTGCTAGTGTACCTCACATATAATCTTCCTGGCCTGCTAGTGTACCTCACATATAATCTTCCTGGCCTGCTAGTGTACCTCACATATAATCTTCCTGGCCTGCTAGTGTACCTCACATATAATCTTCCTGGCCTGCTAGTGTACCTCATATAATCTTCCTGGCCTGTTAGTGTACCTCACATATAATCTTCCTAGCCTGCTAGTGTACCTCGCATATAATCTTCCTGAAAGTTAAAGACGTAAGTTAGTCGCAGGGTTTTCAGGAAGTATTTCTTCAGCCTCAGATTGGCAAGAAAATGGAATGACTTAGAGGAAGCAGTGGTGGAGGCAGATTCCATACACAGCTGTAAGTGTTGGTATAACAGGGCTCCTGGCAGGGATGGGAGGATGGCCCTGGAATTGACCCATCCAGTAAACGAACGCGCACGCGCACACACACACACACACACACACACACACACACACACACACACACACACACACACACACACACACACACACACACACACACACACACACACACACACACACGTCGCTGGGCACAGCGACGCCAAGTGAC